>JAZKJV010001963.1:0-560442 GCA_037367405.1 Ottelia alismoides | reverse complement strand
AATATATATATATATATATGAGATGGTCTTTGACGAGCCCATCTCGGCCCGACTGCGATGACATTATCAAGTGATAATTCAGCACTATTAAGTGGCCTGGGCTCGAGGTCATCGGAGAAAGAGGCCCGGGTCGTCGCACATACTGGTCGGCCATGCCAGCGAGCTCGGGCGGGGCTTTGAGCCACCGCAACGCCGCCTGGAGGTCGGCGGGTCTCATCGGAGGTATGGGGTCGTCGTCGCTCGGTCCGTACGCCTCCCCCTGTCACAGGGGAGGCGGAGGAGGGCTGGGCCCCTTCCCCTTGTGAAGATGTACCGACAAAATCGAAGGGGGAGGCGACGCTTTTAAAGGAAGGGGGTGGTGGTCCAGGTGGCTGAAGCCGCGGATTGCGAGGGGATTATGGAGCGACTGGAGGCGGCTCGCAGATGGAGGACGTGCACGCGAGGATCATGGTGGAATGGGCTCGGCCTTAGGGTGGTTAGAGCATGGCGAGGATGACCAGGGCTCTGGCTAAAAATGGAAGGGTGGAGGAGGTGTGCGAAGTGCGGAGCTCGGGCGGAGCTTGCGGGAGGAGGAAGACGAGGTCCGGACCGTTGGATCGTCAGATCCAACGGCCCGGATTGAAGCACCAAAGAACGGCGTAGATTAGATTTTGGTTGTAGTGAACGAAGGGTTGCAGAGCTCACACGTGTCGCTCTGGAGGTTAAGCGCCAATGGACGGCCACGATGGGATGAAGGGCAGATCGAATGGCTGAGGCGCGCGTTTAGAAGAGGCGGCTGTGATGGAAAGGCTGGGATGTGATCGAAGGGCGTAAAAGGCGACACGTGGCGCAAGGGGATTAAGGCGCTCATGGACGGTAGTGATCAAGCCTAGGGAAAGATCTGACGGTGAAGAAAGATGGCACACATGGAGATAGCGGGATCGTTGGATCAAGGGGCGATCTAACGGTCTTGGAATGGGGCGGATAAGACAAAGAAGCCCGGGCCACGTGGCTCACCCAGAACAGGCCACGTGGCCCAATCAGATTATTAGGACCAAGAAATTGAAATATGAAGGTCAAGATGGCCGCAATTGAGAAAACTCAAAACATGAAAGTTGTAGATCTTGATGAGATCTACAAGTTTTATGTTGACCGAAATTGGAGATGAGGTCAAACAAAGACTCGGAATAATTTTAAGGCTAAAAATACCACAGATTTTAATTTTGCCATTTTTTGTGATTTTTAATTTATTAAGGACTCTGATAATTACAGGACTTTATCTGGGTTTTATTGACACAACTTTAAGCAAGGGGGTTAATAATGCGAAATTAAGATGATGAAATTGGGTTTCATCACCCCCTATACTTAAGCTATGCTCGTCCTCGAGCACTATGCTCGTCCTCGAGCATCAAAGAATGAATAAGCTGGATTAACCCCCTTGTGCATGTGAGTACAGGATCTGATCCGGTCAAGTCTACTCTACTTTAGAGGTCCAAAATCCTAGAGTTCAACCCAGCCTTAACCAAGAGGCACCCAATTCCTCTAATTCTCCAGACTCTCTCTGATGTACGTATATCTAAAGGGTATGAAATTTAATGTTGACTGCAATTCTGAGAGTAGAGTCAAATCGTCACCCAAAGTCTTGGTCCGAGAAAATCTCCTAAGGACCCAATCCTCAACACTAGGGAATAAATCAAATCTTGCATACAGTCCGCCGTCTCTTTAGTTGTCAGACTTAGAAAATGTAGATGGCAGGCCAGTAATGGAGGGTATGGGTTTGTGTCATTTCTTCTCTCCCTCTCATTGGAACAAGGATTCTCTCTAGTGCCTTTACGCAACACATTTTTTTGGTGTTGATCAGTGCGTCCGTCAAGAGAAGTTGGAGCCATCTGCACTTGTTTTCCTGGGAGTACACCGGGGTGTGTCTCTTTTGAGAAACCTATTGTACCTTCGACACCCAGACTTATAGCATTTACGATGCAGAGCCCTTTTTTGGTGCAAGCCCGACTCCTGGTCCTAATAGCGGTGGTCCAAGTGGACACTTTGAAGAGTTTGGGAGCGCTCGCCTTTGGTGGAAGCTCTTTGATATTTGATTTTGTGGAATGAGCTTTTCTTTGGAATTTCATTGACTTGTATAATTTGTGGCTAGCTCCATTGCTTTTACCAAGAGTTGGCGCACACTGATCAACATTTTTTATTTATTCACACCCTGGCACTTAGGTCAATATCAAGAGATTAGTATAAGAACCAAGTTCTCATACTGGCTAATATTGCTGACACTCAGGTTTCATGAAGCCTCCAAAGATTTTATCCCATCCTCGAGCATCATTAGATCAAATCCAAACTCGACTTCCTCATCCAATTCCTCAAGTGAAAAATCAACTCATCTCATCAAAAACCGCAGTCGTGCATGTGATGTGCTGATCATATTCTTTATGTCTGAGACTAAGCATGGAATATAGCATGCAAATCTAGAAACCTAGGGGAATGTGGATGATTAAGTCTATGACCCTGATGGCTAAGGTTGGTTAACTTAAAATCTCAAAGACCTCATAAAACTAAGTCTCCTTGATCATTTCAGATCCTGGGTGGAAGTGTAAGTGTAGAGGATTAATCCAACTTCTTCATTCAAAAACACAAAATATTTTTTTTTTAAACTTCAAGAGTTATTAGGACTGCCTAAACTCAATTGAGCATCTGCATTCAGCCAGTATGGATGTAAGTACAGGCCGAAGCCTGTTGCTTGAGGACGGGGCCTTACGCGATGTCCTCTAAACCATCCAATCTGCTAAGGGCGAACCCTCACTGAATGCGTCTTACTTAATTGAGCTTAGTAGTCACTAACGGCTCCTAAAGGATTTTGGGTTTTTCACATTTTATGGATTTTAATAGAAAGGTTAAAACACGAGTTAGACTCAACTTTCCTTGAAAAGAGTTGAAAAAATTTCAAAACCATGTCACACAAATAAAAAATTTTCAAAACATTTTCAAAAGAATTTTTTCAAAACAAGAAAAAATCATTTTCGAAAATATTTTTATTAAAATAGCGTAACATAATATCGAAAAGCCGTGAAAAACATTTGAGTTCTCTTAGTCCAAAGAATTTTACCTTAGCCAAAAAGTTTTAAATTTTTCAAATTTTTCATATTATAGATAAAGTATACGGCATATACGGTATACCCCAATATACTTAAACTTTGCTATGTCCTCATAGCACTAGATGTTACATGTACATAGGTCCATTTAAATATAAAGGAATATACGGTTGCTAAGAGGGGCTCCCCCTATACTTAGGTTAGAAATAACCTAAGTATAAAGGCAAGGAAAGGAGAGTAGAGAAAATCACGGGGACTCGGGTCCCCCCTATACTATGCTGAGATTAGCCTAAGTATAAAGATGAGAATTGATGTTGGGAGGGACCCAAGGTGAACGAAGAAGATGGTTGGATGTACAGATGGAGTGACTAAGGTTCTAAGGAGTGTATCGAAGCAAACAAGGCTCAATCAAGCAAGCAAGACCCTCAGGTTCACCAACTCACACATGAAACCAACCTAGGTTAGTTTATTATCTTGTCGGTTTTATCGGTGATAAATCATTTGATATTTACGTGGAGAAGGAATGTTAAGTGAAATCAATGCATAAACGAGGGTTTTGTTCTCCCAAAACCAAAGTTTTACTCCATTTTTTTTTGTTGACTTGCAATTAACAGTCCCAATTTTTATTTGTGGTTGTCACTGAATTAAGGTTAGCACATAAACCAAGCATTCATCGGCTACCGTTCATTCCCATTTTCCATTAGTCCTAGGTGATCAAGCTAGGAAAGAGAAATCGAGAAAAACCATGTATTCGATAAAAACCACGATCTAGGCTAAGCGATAAAACATGCAGTGATTTGGCGAAAACCCATGAAAAACCTGGGTTGTTTTAAAGAACAAAAACTCATGTATGCAAGTCGATAAAAGCCACACCTAATCATGCTTCTATTACGGGAAATGATATCCATTAATTTGGCTAAGTGAGGCGAGATTATGTGTGTCTATATTTAAGTGTGTCCTACCTACGAGCAAGCATGTAAAAGATGAAGAAAATAAAAATGTGCTCAGAGAGACGCGTGCCTGATCCTAGATCGACACTCAAGTGGGGACGATCCCAACACAACCACATTCGTTCAATTACACTCGTGAGTCTTCAATCGAAGACCGTTGTAAAAGACGAATTTATTACAAAATACATGTCATGCAGAAATGGCATTTTTTTCTCAACGTGCTCCAAGCGTGCTTCAGCGGCTCCTCGTAGCGGGAAGCATCGGCTCCTCGCCTCCTTGAACACCAAGGGCCCTGCCACAAAATCAATAGTTAGAGATCAATCGAAAAGAAGAAATTTTAGAATGCAACATAGATGAACAAATTGACCTATAAGAAGAAATAGTTAATTAAATAAACAAAAATCCAAGAAATACAAGAAATGAGTCGTGTCCCCGGCAACGGTGCCATTTGACGAGCCACGAAATCGGCCATTTAATAGTGCTGAATTAGCACTTGATAATGTCATCGTAGTCGGGCCGAGATGGGCTCGTCAAAGACCATCTCATTTAAATATATATATATATATCAAAATAAGATGGTCGTATAATTTTTTTTATTTTACTTGGCAAGAAACCAAGATCGAACTCAGGGACATGCGCCTCTCTCATATCAGTCAGATTTTTATCTATCTAATTAAGCATTGAGTGAGAGACAATATAGGTCAAATTATGCATGAAGGACAAGGAGACACAACAATGCATTAAAATAAAACATGCATTTTTTATATTTTAATCATGCAGAGAAATGCATCACAAATATGCCCTAGGTAAGAATGATGAGCCAAGTTAACATACATCAATTTCAGGTTTAATTAAGAAGACCTACTTGATTTGAAAGTTGAACAAGGTATACGGGACACATGGCTTAACAAAATAATACATAAAAATTCAAGTGTCCAAAATAAGAAATTCAATATGCCATTAGGAAGAGCATCAAACAAGCTTCAAATGCCACTGAAATCATCTCAATCGGAGTTACGAGGCTCTAGATATGCATGAAAGAAACCAGGGGCATAAGTGAAAGAAAACATGAAAACAAATTACAAACAGGTCCCTGGAGGGACTAAAATGCAATTATGAAAAAGATCAGGACTTCCCTGTAAATTACCCCACGCATAGGGGCATTTTTGCAAATTTGAAAACCTGCGAGGGCATCAATGCAAAATGCCCACAGGTGCGCGTGTGATGCACGCGACACTAGACCTAGATGCAATATGCAAAACTGGCGAGGGCACCGATGCAAAAAGCCCAGAACCCACGTACGTGAGGCACGTGAGCTCAGGCTCGGGTGGGGGCGAGGCTCGGTGCAGCTTCGGGTGGTCGTAGCAGGTGGCTCGGGCCACGTGGTGGCTCGAGGGCGCCTCGGTTGAGGCTCGGTCCCACCGAGCCTCCGCGCTCCGGGATGTCGACGTGGCGGCTCCAAGACCGTTGGATCTCCGCCGTGGGGCAAGATCCAACGGTAGCTGCTCTTCCTTCTCCTCCGTTGGGTAGCGGCGCGATTGGAGCTCCGGCGGAAGGCCTGGAGCTCCTCCGCGCCTCGCCGTGCTCGATGAAGCTCGGGGAATAACGTTGATGGTCTGGCGATGAAGATCCGAGGTCGGAGGAGCTGCCGGAACATCTGAAGTGAGATGCCTACACTTGGTCGCCGGAGGCGGAGCTCTAGAACCTAGCTCCGCCCGAAGTCCGGCCAATGAAGATGAGGACCTGCAAAAGGGGGTTAGGTGAAAGCGGGGCATGCGTGCGTGCGAGATGAGGGGGCGGAGGGCTGAATGAAGGCGAGGAAGCGGCGCCCTTGGGGGGGTTCTCCTCTGCCTCCGGCGGAGGAGAAAGCCTGGGATGAGGGAGGTTGTGACTGAGTAGGGGGTGACCGGGGTAGCTGGCGAAGGTGAAGGATGTGCAGTGGACCTCGTAGGATGATCAGGGTGCGGTGAAGGCGACTGGAACGACCTAATAAATTACGAGAAAGTCAAAGAAAAAAATACAGAAGAGATCAGAACCTTACCTGGCCGGAGATGGAGGTAGTGGCCTGGATGGGCATCGGAGAAGAGGCCCGGGTCGTCGCACATACTGGTCGGCCATGCCAGCGAGCTCGGGCGGGGCTTGAGCCACCGCAACGCCGCCTGGATGGAGGTCGTCTAAAAGTCACAGCTATTTTAAAGATAATTTAATTTAGAATACAATGGTAGTGAGTTTAGTTCAAATTGTGTTTATATGGAGCCGGAATTTATCTTTCAATTATTGCTTAGTGGCTTTTTCAAAGTGTGTTTGCTTTTATTCTATACATGATTTAATTGTGCAATTATTTTTATTATTTAGAACACAATTTTATTTACAGATTTGGTTTTGAAAGTTATTTGTTTTGAGGTCAATTCAGGTACAAGTAAAATAGTGTAGTATACAAATATACACAGCACACATTTTTTTTGGATTTTCTGATTAAGGGCCCTATCTCCCCCTACTTTATTCCTGGTCGATAAGGTCAAGTCGACCTTCTCTCGGGTTCGGGTCAGCCTGTATCTATTACATATATACAATCTTCCTTTTTTATTTTCTTTTTTTATTTTCCTTTCTTTCTTTATTTATTTATTTAGGTTAAAATGGTAAGAAGTGTACAATATTTAAACATAAATGCAAGTTAGTAAGAATATGGAGTTAGTGTTATATACATGTGTTTTATAAGGGATTTTAAGCTAAAATAAATGAATAAAGATGATGAATCACATATTCATCACCAGCCCATCCTCAGGGACAACCACAAGGTCAACACAATGCCAGCCGACCATATCATCAACAACAAGGAGGGCAGAATTTCCAACCCAACCCGACCCAGCAGCAGCTTCCACAACTTGGATACAACTGGAGGCAAAACAACTACCCGCAACAGACCAGATATTGTAGCCAGCAATACTAGTAGTCAACTATTCAGTACCATCACTAGTACTCCTCATTGCAGTACCAGCAGTACCCTTCTCTTCCTCCTCCTCTTAATCATTATTCTCGAGGTTATCACCAGCAACCCCCATCCTACCATCAGAGTTAGCAGTCTCATCAGGATGAACCTTCTGAGGTTGCACCGGTTAACCCAGCCATGGATTGCATGGCCTGGCTCAGCTTGTGAAGGACATGGCTGAGATGATCCAAAAGATAGATGACCTGAAGGCCGCCAAAACGGTCATCCTGGCTTAGATCGAAGCAAATCCGGATAACTTACATGGCAAAGAAGCAGGTAGCCTGCAGTGCCCAACCAAATTCAAGTGAAAATAATGTCTTTTTATCTAATTATGTACATCTCAGGAGGGGAAGGACACTTCATCCATCTGTGACAGCAAAAGGGAATAACAAAGTGTCCGACTGTGAGTCATCAGCTAGGCCGACACTAGGGTCATCACAACTTTTATGAGCAGCACTAGATACCAAAATATATAATTTGAACAAAAATACAAAAAGAGAGCAGCAATTCCCGTGAAGTCGCACCAACCTTGGAGATGCCAACACCCGTAGCAGAACCAGAGTCAGTCGACGGAGTCGATTTGGTCCACAACATGTAGATGACTTTTTACCAGAGATCAGAGACACAAATCTATTTCTCGATGATAGAGCAACCATGGCCTCTCCTTAGAGGACAGACAGGAAAGCATAGTCCAATTAACCAAAGTCTTTGAAGATGAGATTTTTGTTGATGTGCCAGTAGAAGAATTTGAGCAGTTCCCCTCATCTGAGCAGGAAGATTTCATTGAAGATCTGTGTGATGTACTAAATGTTGAAGCTGAATTGCCCAAAGTGGACAAACAAAAGTTGAAAAAGTTGACACTTCCAGTCATTGCTGAAGTCACCATTGATGTCGCACCCACACCATCAGAGCTCAAACCCTTGCCCACCAATTTGAAGTATGCCTTCCTTGTTGGTGAACCAAACATGTACCCACTCATTATCAATGTGCATTTGATCGAAGACCAAGAATCTCATCTGATGGAGGTTCTTGAATGAAACAGCAAGTCAATAGGTTGGAAGATATCGGACCTCCATGGGATTAATCCATCTGTGTGTTTGCATTACATTTACCTGTAAAAAGACAACAAGCCTTCCCAAGAATTCCGGCACATACTGAATGCAAACCTCTACGAGGTTGTAATGAAAGAAATTCAGAGATGGTGTGATGCAAGATTCATTTATCCCCTCTCCGACTCCAAGTGGGTGTCCCCTGCATGTAGTGCCCAAGAAGTCTGGGATCACCATTATGACTAATGACAAAGGAGAGGATATTCCAACTAGAGTACCTACATCCTGGTGAGTTTGTGTGGATTACAGACGTCTCAACCTCACCACTAAGAAGGACCATTTTCCATTGCCCTTCATCGACCAAATTCTCGAGACGCTGGCCATGAAGGAATACTTCTGTTTCTTGGACAGGTACTCTAGATACAACTGATGAATCTGTGATTCGTCATCTTTAATCATTTATTTTAGCTTAAAATCCCTTATAAAACACATGTATATAACACTAACTCCATATTCTTTGTAAATATTGTACACTTCTTACCATTTTAACCTAAAATAAATAAAGAAAGAAAGAAAGGAAAATAAAAGAAAATAAAATAAAAAAAGGAAGATTGTATATATGTAATAGATACAAGACGATCCGAACCCGAGAAAAGGTCAAGACTTGACCTGATCGACCAGGAATAAAATAGGGGAGATAGGATCCTTAATCAAAAAATCCAAAAAAATGTGTGTTGTGTATATTTGTATACTACACTATTTTATTTGTACCGTAATTGACCTCAAATCAAATAACTTTCAAAATGAAAGCTGTAAATAAAAATGTGTTCTAAATAATAAAAATAATTGCATAATAAATCATGTACAGAATAAAAGCAAACATACTTGGAAAAGGCCACTAAGCGATAATTGAAAGACCAATTTCGGATCCAATATGAACTCAAATTGAACCAAACTAACTTCCATTGTATTCTAAATTAAATTATCTTTAAAATGATTGTGATTTTATAATTTTTGGAGTTACGGGAGAAAAGTTGTTTTTCTAGGGTGTTTTGTGCAATTTTCCCATGTATTTGTAAATATTTGTAAATATTTTTACTAATTATTTAAATTTAAAAAAAGTAAAAGATAAAAAAATTAAAATATAAAAAAAAGCTAATTTCCCTATTTAACTATGTATATAATGTACCATATGTATAAAGTATATGTGTATAGTTGCTATTCTTAATTAACCACCATAAAAAAATAAAAAAATAACATTTTTATTCAAACAAATAAAGTGACGAAAATTCAAAAAAATTAGTTAATTTTTACTTTATCTCATTTTAATTTTCACCTCTCTTATCTCTTCAACCAAAAATTCAAAAATTCAAATTTCATTCTCTATCTTTTCTATTTATATGGCTCCTTCTCCATAATTCCAACTTGATCAATCTTTGGTGAGAGGAGCCCCATCTCCGAGAGTCTTCTTGTCGCAGAAGGGTGCCTAGCCTCCGAGCCGTCCGATGATGCACGTCGGCCTTCGTCGAGGTTATAAAGGTCTTTTCCGCTCCTAAGGTGAGATCCACATTTTCTCTTGTTTTATCCTAGATTAATTGTAGTTTTATTTTCTCACATTTTTTTTCTTCGTTGTCAATTTTCTTTATCTAGATCTTGGAATCCATCATGATTTTATCTGCCATCGATTTGATTTGTCATCTCACTTTCACGATCTCTACGCATTCTTTTCTACCTATCACGATCTCTCAACTTCGGCCACGCACGGTGGCCAGAGACTCGGATTCGATTCTTCCATTTTTCATCGGATCCCCATTCACATCTTCCATTTTAATTTTGGGAGCGAGTCATCATGCTTGCATCCAAATTTTATTTATAAATAAAAAATACAAAAAATATATTTGTTTTCTTTCTCTAACATTTGTTTTGAAGGGCCATCTAAAAAATAAAAATTAAAAAAACATTTTTTTTATTTTTTGCTTTTAATTCTCTATTTCAGATTTACAAAAATAAAAAAAAAGTTTTTTATTACTGTGTACATTTCAAAAAAATAAAAGAATTTTATTATGCACTGTTTACATTTCAAAAAAACAAAAAAAATCAGAGCCGCAGAAGCGGCTGCCGTGAGATCCGCCTTCCCAATTGGACCACCAGTGGCCCCGCCGCTCGTACGCCACCGCTCCTAGGTCACCATCATTGCCGCTTGGGGTGGCGCACCTCCAGTCCTCCTCTGCCGACTGCTGAAGCCCACCACCACTGCATGGATCTCACGGCACCTCCACCTGAATCCACGAGATCGATCGTGGCCACCACCCTCCTCGCTGCCAGGACAACCACCGTACGCTACCCGACGCTTACGACCGTCCACCGCAGCACAGCAATAGCCTACTAGCCCACAGTCGTCTCACGTGTCGCCTGCGAGAGAGAAGAAAGAGGCGGTGACCCTTGGCCCTGCCCGCTCGGCCCTAATCTCAACACCCACCGACCCCCCGCCCTTGGAGAGAATGTGCGGCAGCGGTGCGGCATCCCTTGGGCCAGCTTGAAGAAGAACGAAGAGCAAGAAAAGAAAACCCTAGGGCTATAAAAAATTTTGAAAAATTTGCAGCTTCTCCACTGGAAGTTTACAAATTCGCAGAAACATCATTGTCAGTTCAATAGTTGGGAAAATTGCGTGGAGCCCGTCGAACTTTATCATAATTACAAATAAGACCTCTGGAGCTCCAATCACATGCGTGGCACGTTTCACCTGGGTAATTTCTACTTTATGCCCTATGTTTTATTTTTATTATCATTTCATGTAAAAACTTTTAATATTCGCATCTCAGTCCCTGAATTCCAGGCCTTAATTTTGCTTGATCTGTTCATTGAAATAATTTTTTTCTTTGGTCAATAAAATTCCCAAAAATCATGCTATGCTCCTGATGTGCTTATCTTTCTAGCATAAATGTTTCATTGCATTTAATTTTCATTTTTTATTATTAAAAAATCCAAAATATGTTATTTGTCCTTGTTTGAAATTCAAAAATCCATAAAAATTTGAATATTGCTCTAAAATTCCAAATACATTAGAGTAGTTTCATTTCATTATATTTTAATTCTTGTGCAAATCGTGCATTAACTATTTATAAAACTTAAAAATTTGAAAAATACTAAAAATATTATAAAAAATATAAAAAATTCTACAAAAACCTAAAAATCATGATGTCAATTCATGTTTGTAGATATTTATCCATATTTTGTCATAAAAATTATTGTTAGGAGTTTTGGGCACTTAAAATCTTTTTAAGTTGCAAATTACTCCAGGTTGTGCATTATTTCTCATTTTTATCACTGTTTGATTTTTAGAAAAATATATCTGAAAATTCTACAACAATTCCCAGAAAAATGTCAAAATTATGAAAACCCTAAAATATTTTTTCTAGATTTTTCTGAGTATTTTTTATATAATTGAAAAATGTAAAAGGGGTCAGTGTGTGTATTTCTTATCTTATGCATATTGCTCCTTATTTTTCAAATAAAAAAATTGCAAAATTATAATCACTAAAAATTTGAACATCAGAAAATAAAAAAATATCAATAAAAAATTTAAAAAGAGAAAAAAATCCACAAAAACCAAGGATAGTTTGCCTTTGAGATTCCTATTTTTTTTCTTTTAATTGATTTTTGTCGATTATTTGAATAACCCTCAGGAATTGTAGCCTCCCTGAGTTCGATCATGTCCGCTATACAGGTAAATAAGTAGCAAAAACATTTCTCTTGCTCCACATTATTTTTTGTAATTATTTTGCATAGAGAAACATAAAAATTGTTTGTTCGTTGACGCTTAATTGGGTTGCAATGACTTGTTCATAAATCAAATAATTAAAACACCAGAAAATCTCAACCAACAACAACCAAGGGACGATCGTGCATGAAGATCAATAGAAGGCCACATTCACATGTCCTTTTGGGATGTATGCCTTCCAACAGATGTTGTTCGGGCTATGTAATGCCCCTGCTACATTTCAGAGATGTATGTTGGTCGTATTTGCAGACATAGTGGGTAGTTTTCTTATGGTTTTCATGTGAGAAGAGAACCCCGTGCTCTCATGGGAGAAGAGAAATTTTATGGTGACTGAAGGGAACGTAATGGGTCACGTTGTATCAAAATGTGGCATGGAAGTGGCCCCAGCCAAGGTGGAAGAAATTTCAAAACTTGAGCCACCTACCAATCTAAAATATGTTCAGTCGTTTTTGGGGCATGTTGGTTGTTTACACTGACCATTCTGCCATCAAGTATCTTCAAATCAAGAAAGATGCCAAGCCTCATCTAATTCGTGGATCCTTCTACTCCAAGAATTTGACTTGGAAATTCGTGACAAACCACGCATCAAAAATGTGGAGGCAGGTCATCTTTCTAGAACTATAAATGCAGAGCCTCCTAAGCTAAACTCAATTCCAATCATAGAGACCTTCTTGGATGAAGCAGTCTTGTCTATATCCTCTCTCCTCTAGTATGCAGACATTGTGAATTATCTCATCTCCAAGAAGGCTCCGCAAGACTGGCTGAATATCAAACGAGACAAGTTCTTGGTTAATATCCATTTCTACCAACGGGAAGAACAACATCTATTCCGAGAAGGCACCAGACTACATCTGGAGGAGGTATACACCTTGGGAGGAGATTATGGGTGTCCTAAATAACTATCACAAGCTCGAAGCCGATGGATACTATTCTGGAAAGAGAACGGCGGCAAAAGTGCTTCAGTGTGAACTTTGGTGGCTAAATATATTCAAAGATGTAGATGATTATGTAAAGAAGTGCACTGACTATTAGAGAATGGCCAGCAACATCAGCATGTGCGATACAATGCCACTGAAGTACGTTCAGATATCCAACATCTTCGACTCCTAGGGCATTTATTTTATGGGGTCAGACCCTAATATACAGGGGTTTGAGTACATCCTACTTGTCATTGATTAGGTCAATAGATGGGTGGAGGCAATCCCCCCCCCCCACCCCGAACTGCTGACAGCCACACAGTATGTCGCTTCTTGAAAGAAAACATCATATCATGGTTTGGAATCCCGAAATCCTCATTTCTGATGAGGGGAGTCATTTCATCAATAAGAAGGTCAAGAAGTTGACCAAAGAATACATCATTAAACATTGTATTCTTGTGTCGTACCACACACAATCCAATGGATTGGTTGAATGTTCTAACAGGGAGATTAAAACAATACTACATAATCTTGTATGACCGGATCGCAAGTATTGTCGCAATTACTAGACTTAGTTCTTTGGGCTTATCGCATGGCATACAAGTCTCCTCTTGGCATGTCTCTCTACCACCTTGACTATGGAAAACCTTGTCACCTGACCGTGGAATTAATTCACAAATCCTTGTGGTCATTAAACTTGTGCATCCTTCTTTCCAAGCGAGGAGGAAAGAATAGAAAAGTTGATCTGAACAGATTGCTTGAGTTTGTAAACTATGCATATGAAAACTACCTAATGTACAAAGTTAAAGTCAAGAGGTGGAACGACAAACACATGTAGGAAGACTTTCGAACTTGGACAAAAGGTGTGGTTATTCGATGTGAAGTTAAAGACTTTTCTAAGCAAGCTGAAGGGCAATTGGACTTGACCTTTTATTGTGAAGATTGTGTGTGACAACAGAAGTCTACTCATATCAGAATTGTCATCTAACACACAACCCTTTGTAGTAACAGACAGTTGCTAAAGCCATATTTAGAGCATGACACATTCCTATCCATTGTTGATTCAATCGAAGAGGTATTTCAGATGAGCTCACAAAGGCAAATGGATCAGACTTCTGAGCTAAAAAACACAAATATATTTTGTTTTCTTCTTTTCTTATTTTCGTTTTCATTTTTGTATTTCTTTTGAAAAGTGTTCATCCCTTTCATCAATGTTATACTTAGGATGTACGAGCACCCTGAGTCGTCCATTTCTTGATTCATCGCATGTCCCCTCAACTCTTAATATTATTTCTATACTTAGGGACATTTTACCCTAAGTATGAGGGGAGGTCGAGCCGATGATTTTGTATATTCCCACCCTTAACCCTCCATGCCTTGTGTACAACCTGCTATACCTAGGATTATTTCATCCTAAGTAAAGGGGAGATGGTCAACTTCTTCTTCATTCATTCTTTTGTTATTGTAGTGTAGATTGTTCTATACTTAGTACGAGTTATGTCTTCCTTTTTTCTCTCTGATCTATGAGGACATAACTCATGATAAGTATAGAAGGGTCGTATATACGTTGTATATACTTTAGTCATAACTCATCGTATTTCCAATAATATGACTAATTAATAAAAAAACATTAACTCTTTGAAAACACTTGTAATAATCGGGTTCATAATATTTTACAAAAAGTTTGAAAAGTGGTTGGAAATCTCTTTGAAAAAACTTTTGAAAACTGTTTAGAAAATGTTTTGTAATAGATAAGCATATGAGACTTGTTTCAAGGTCGTCTTGACTGCCTAAGTAGAATATTTCGGAACACATGAATGACTCTTATTGATAATAACCTAGATTGCACACATGCACCTTACACTTTGCTCACCTCAGTTGAAGTGGTAGAAGACTGGATTTGTAAGCTTCAGACACAATCTAATGGAAACATCGGAAGTCGCATATCTATGGTCATTGTACCCCAACTCAATCCAGTAGCCATGAGGTCTAATGACAGAAGTCTTGGTTTGCAATAATGCTTCAAAAGATGGATACTCTACTGGATCAAGAGGGAAAAAGTCCATATGCAAGTGGTGTTGTACATAATATTCAAAAAAGTTGCAAAAATAAAAAATGCCAAAAAAATATATGGGAAAAAGTCAAAGAAAAATCAATTCCCATCAGAGGGTCTATATAGTCAATAAGCAAGCGTAAGCTTCAAAGTCAAATTCATGTGAGCATGTAGTAGGATGACTTGGCTACACTCGTCAAGCATCCTAGGATAGGTAGCTAAACTGGCTACCGTCCATTCTTCACTCCAACTCCTCTTCTTGAGATGGTTGTACTTGAACTTAGAAGGGAATACCCCGCTTCTTGAGGAAAGACTTATTGGATTGGGGAATTAGGGTCACCATGTTGGAGAAGACTGACTTTTACCGCTTCAGCCGAGAGGAGCTATATACCACACACATTGCACAAGATAGACTCATAGTCATCAGGGATTGCGTATGACATCGAAGTGTTATGACCATGCTTATGAGGAGATTTGGGCGGAGTCTTGTGGGTCTTAAAAGCGGTTGTTTTTCAAATCTTTTTCCCCATAAGGTTTCGGCCAAACCTAATTTCAAAGGGTCCGACTGAGCTCCAAACTTTGATTTTATGAGGACAAGTTTGAAAGTAAAAATCAATAGAAGTTCTTTCTTTTTCTTTTCTTTATTTTCTTTTCTACACGTATAGGCATAAGTGTTTGTTAGGGACTAGTAAAGGCATGTATAGGGGGTGATGAATCTACATTTCATCACCTTTATTCTTTCATTTTGGCCTTTAAACCCTAGTAAATGCATGTAAACAGCGGTATTTTGCATAAAATAACATATATTATTTATTTTGTAAGTATTGTGTAAAATACGGTATTTAAAGAATAAGAAAAAATTGAAATACCAAAGGAATTGAATGACCCTAAACCCCAAGACCTGGGCATCATGATGACCGGGTCGACAAGGAATAAAGTAGGGGGGATAAGGGCCAATAAATACAAGAAACCCTAATTCTTAATTCATCAAAAAGCCCAATTTGGGGCCTATTTTATTCTTTATTATTTATACCTCAAATTATCAATCTTTGTACGTGAATGTTGTAGATAAAAATATATAAAAATACAAAATTTATTACACGCAAGATATTGCATATTGTGCTTTCTATACTCGAAATAAAAATCCAAAATCATATTTCCCAAACCATTCCTCCATATGAACTCAAAATCCATCAAAATCATCTTTAATTATATATAACTTTTTATTACTATTTAATGAAGGTGGATTCATTTAATTTGGAGTTAAGATGCAAAAGTTAGATTTTGGACCCCTATTGTAGAATATACTTAAAAAATTCATCTTATTTGTTCTTTATATTCTTTAATATTTTTAAATTTGTAAATATTATTTATAACATGTGTACACAATTAGAGTAAATTGAAATTATTAAAAATACACTAAAATAAATAAAGATACAAAAATACATATATGAATTATACTTAAATATACATGCGTAATAAATACCCATATTTATTTAAGTGTACAAATACTTCAAAAAATAAAATAAAAATATATTTGTGTATATTTAATTAAGTTTTTAATTATATAAAATAAATGTATCAAATTAAAAATATAAATACAAAATAAAAAATATATATAATATAGGTAAATATACATATGTTTATACTTATAAAAGTAACCTATAATAAATCAACTCATAAAAATAATAAAAATGATCATAAAATGTTACATTAAATATAAAGTAGTTTTATGTTTTGACCAAAAATAAATAAAATCATTTATTATTTTAATTTGAATTAATCATGATTTATTTATTCGTGTCTTCTTCATGGCTGACGTGGACCAATGAGGAGTGAGTCCACGTTGACCTCGGTCAACTGCCCACCCCATCGTAGGTCTACGGCTGACATGTCTTTGACCCGATTTTCATCGATTTTCCCCTATTTCCTCATGCACCAAAACTGATTGATGTCCTCTTGACTTTTACCTCACGATTGTTGCTCTTTCACACCAAAACCCTATGTCGATTTGAGGATCATTGGATTGAGTTGTCACCACAATCCAAAGTCGCCCAGTATATAGTATCGTCTCCACCTTCTTCCTCATTTTTGTCACTCTTCAACCCACAAAACCCTAAGCCCTAATCGTGCTTGAGACTTTTAGTGATAGTGGGAGCTTTACCAAGGGTTCAGCGAGAAGGAGAGGGGTTGAATTGAGGTAGATCTAGTTTCACCGGATCTCCGTCGCGTCACTTCAGCTCCTAGACTCCCAGGTCAGGTGAGCTTTTACTTCTTGCATTTTCGATTCCTAGTGTAGCATTATGGTAATTTAGCTTATATTTTCGGTTGATTTCACATTTTGTATCGTTAAAATCAAAAATCATATTTCGCCAGAGCTAAGCTCCGGCGAACCTCTTCATTGTGCCCAACCGTGCTTCGGCCTGCCAACCACCTCCATATCGTCTCCCATCGCTGCTTCTACACCCCATGCACCTCCAGCCATCTCGTTCCTTCTTAGATCGAGAAATTCAGCCTCTAGTTCTGCCACATCATCGGAGGTCGTCATCGCACCCCATCTCGCTCCATTTCCCCCAAATAAATCCACTAGACCCGTCGCCTTCTCGTGTTTGAGCTCATCATGCAGGTCTGCAAGGTTAAAGGCTTCGTTAAAGGCAATTTTGATTCAGGACGAAGCTTCCCAAGACCTGAACCTTCTCTGATCCTCCAGAGCTCCACCGATGAGCACCGGAACTTCCTAAGACAACTTGCAGACACAGAATGCTTCCAGGCAACTTTTGAGCAGCTAGCGAGACTCCCAAGTGCTCGAAATTGACCAGGAGGGGTGATCGAAGCTCGTAGGAGGCGAGCCTCTTCCAAGTTCTTTCAAGTCATCTTCTAGACGTCCGATCACAACATTCATCGCGAGCAGCAGCAACTGTCCCATGTGCAGCCCCTCAGCCATTAGATCAGAGACCCAGATCTATTCTGGGCCCCCCTCCAGAGCAAACTGTCATCATCTCTCCTGCAGTCGATGCATGTCAAGTGAAGAGAATATAGTTGTTAGATTGCACCGAGGGGGTAAATTTGTCATATACCCCTACTATTTTGTATTTTATTTTCAATGCATAAACTTTTATCTGTAGCATAAAATTTTCTGGATATTTTGCATTTAGCCCCATTAACTTCTTATATTTACATTTAGGTCCAATCTATGTCATCACATGTGTCCGTGCGCATGAAGGGATTGGGTATTTTGCACCTAAACCATCCGTATTTCGTTTCTATCCAAGTTTTTGCAACATTACTGTAATATTTTCTGGAACATTTGCATCTGGTCCTCGAACATTGTATTAAATGCAGAAATATCCCTCCAGGTTTATAATATTATAGATATTTGGGAAATTTGTAGTTTTGACCATGAACTTCTTTAGGGTGTTTGGAAACAATACAATAACTATAAATATTTGAAAAATAACCCCTGCTAGGCTACATTTTCTTTTTGTAGTTTTTTTTTAAAAAATAGCAATCATGCCTTCAAAATTCCTAGAAAATTAAGATAACTACCTTTTATATTATTATAGAACATATATTTCTATTTATGTATTATATCCTATATTCAATTTATTAAAAAAACAGAGCTATTTCCCCTAAAAATATAAAAATATAAAAATGTTCTGAAAATTTCCAAAAAAAAATAATAAGTATTTATTATTGTATTTTGAACCTCCAGATAAAAAATCCCTAAAAATAGAAACAGAAAATCACTAAAAAATAAAAAAACTCCAAAATCTTTATAGAAATCATAAAAAATCTAAAAAAACCCTAAAAATATTTGTTTCTCCTCCTTAATTTTAATTATTATATTTATTATCTACTAAAAATAGTTTTGTAAGATTATAAGACATTTAGCTATTTTTAGTTTCCAAAACAATTTAGTCGATTAATATTAATCACTATTTTGAAATTTATATCAATTAAAAATCCAAAAAACTATTAAAAATTTTAAAAAAAATAACAAAAATAGAGAAAATCCTATAAAATCCAAAAATGTTTTATTTTGTGATTTTTGAGTACCTATAGATGTATGTATAAATATAAATACCCTTTTATATATAAAGTTGTATTTACTTATATCATTATCTATAATTATTAAAATTATCGAAAAGACCAAAAATATATTCTAAAACCTAAAAAAAGGACATTAATTAAGGATATTTTCCTAATTTTATCCTCATTTTCTATTTTTATTAGCTATACTACCTATATTATATATATAATAAAAAATGGTCTTGCATAAAAAATCTTATAAAATAACTTGTTTGCATTTCTGCATCTGCACTTCATCTAGCATTTCATGCATCTGTGAAAAGCCCTTGGGTTATGAATCGAGTTATGAGAAGAAACTGAGAGTGGTCTGGACTTGACCTTAATCCACCTAATTTTAAGAGGAACTTCACTGAGAAATAGGATTTTAAAAGCTTCATGTCTTTGACTTAATTCTTTAATTTCCACAAGACATTGTGAAGAGTTTGACTATTAGTATCTAACCTGGTCGCCTCATTCTGGGTACGACTCTTGCATAGGGAATTAATTTGTACTCTTGCACTATGAACTTAGCTCAACTCAGACGGGAGATGATTCCCTTGTTGGATGTTGACGATGAAGGTTGGCTCGACTGGTGCGAAGAACTAAGCTCCTAGAGATGCCGGAAAAGAAGTCGATGTTGTCGGAGATGATCGTTGTTGAAGACGGAGGTTGGTTGCGAAGCGGTTGTCGGTGAAGGTTGATGGTGTAGCCGATGAAGAAGCTCGAAGTCGTACTGGAGATTGACGTTGTTGTCGAGGATGAATGATGTGGTGGCTCGACGGTAAAGCGGAGCAAGAGCACGCTCGGAGGTGCGGCAACGACCGACGAGGTCGGATCGCGCCGGAGGAGGTGAGTCGCGGTGCTGTCATCACCGCGAAGCTACCTCGAGGAGCAATCAACGGATCAGTTGAACGAGAGCGGTTGGTGAAGCTTTTATAGGGTAGAGGGGTGGCCGGTGATGGAAATTGGAGATCTGGAAGGCGGCGAGTCACGCGAGGTTGGCGGAGGAGATGAGATTTGATGGAGGTGATACGAGATTCGCTACAAGGCGGCGGCGAATCGCAGTGATTTTCGCGGAGATTTTGGGTGGCGATGGGTGGCGACCCAGAATGGGAAAGGGGGTCGGATGGGGACGATGGACAGTGGCCGTCCGATCGGCCGAGATCGGACGGCCACAATGGCGACACGTGACGACCGATGGACGAAGGTGCGGGGAACGTGTGTGGCACGTACGCGGGAGGCACATGCTACGTACGTACAGCTTTTTAGTAATTTTTTAATAAAAAACAAATTAATAAAAACCCTAAAAAGGCTGACATCTGGCAGCTCCAGGAGCGGCCACGTGTCAGCACCACAAAAATCAGAAAATAAAAACTTTAAAAAATACATAATAAATAGAAAACCGCCTCGGATCGAAAACGTTTCTTCACAAAAATTTATCGTCTCGAAGAGATCTACAACTTTCATAAACACAACAAAATCAAAATCAATCAATTGCACAAAGTGATATTTTTGGGGTATCCCATGTACATAGAATACCTTGATTTTTTGGTTTTATAATTTTTTTTCATTTTTAAACTAGATAAAAATTCGGAAAAAAATATGATAAAATCAAAAATAAATATTTACACATTAATCTAATTTTTTTGGATTTTTATTGAGTAATAAAAAGAAGAAATAAAATAAAAACACGAAAAAGACCAAATTTGTACAGACATTTAGTGAAGACTCGGACTCAATTTGTTTCTTTGATTTCAATCTCAGTTTGGATTTCAATTTTTGTGCATTTTAATAAAACTTTTATCAAGGAAGATAAATGAAAAAGAAATAAACTAAAATAGGTTAATTATGTACATAAAATACTAGGTCAAAATCAGTTGAAGTACAAAATGTACAAAGGAAGCCCAAAACCCAACTTTCACATATGAGCTCTGATTCACTTGAACTTGGTCTTGTTTTAAAGGTAATTGAATGTACATTCATTCAAAGGTGAGTAGGATCAAAATGGACACTGGATGGAGAAGATATGAGGGTTTTAGTCTGGGAATCCTCGAACTAGGGTTTGGGTTTTTGGTCCATTTATTTGGATTAGTGATTTTTTAGTAATTTTTTATTTATTCTTGTTAGTGATATGTACACAGTGAAGGTGATTTTTGGTCATTCGGAGTTAGGATGAATTAGTTAAAAATCAGGGAAGTTAGTCTATTTACAGGTCAATTTTAGCTGGGATTTTTGGCTTCTAATTTTGTGCAGAAATGAGTGATAAAATGTAATTCTTATCAAAACATGCATGAATACTAATTGTACATAATAAATGAAGAAATGCCAATGATTTTGAGGGATTTGAACTTAATTAATGAGATTTAGAGTGATGAATCTGAGATTCATCAAAATCTAAGATTCATATACCTGCCCTGACTTCTCCCCTACCCCCGTTCATCAAATTCACTACATTCAAGGGCAAGGTGTAGGGCAATAGAGCCATTGGGGAGGAGATCAAGTTTTTTCCCATCAAACAAAAGAAATCTCTGCTCAAACTGTTTAAGAGGAACCTCCCCAAGTCATGGAGATAAATGGAATCTGGTATAACCTTGATCCTGTCAACAGATCGGATCCAAACTCTGCTCCAAACCCTCGTCCACCACAGTCTCACCCCATCTACCAGCCTCAATAGCAACAACAGCTGCAGCATCAGCAGTACCATCCGGGTTACAGAACAGGCAGCCTCAACAGCAGCAGTATTAGTACCAGGGCCAGTAGGGCCAATTCAGACAGCACAAGTAGCCTTAGGCCAAGCAAGGCCAGGGGTCTTCCTCTTCTTCAATCTCTCTCGAACTCCAGTGAGTGCTAGACGAACTTCATAATACGAGAGTTGACATCAATCGACTCTCTAAATGTAGAGATGAGTTGACTGTACCCCAAACCGTGATTCCAGCTCAAATCCAGGCTACTAATCCAAATAGCCTCGGACAAAATCTGTTATTAGTCTTTGAATGTTCTTTACCAGAATACGAGATCGTTTCGCATGATGACACATATCATATTTCTCTTAAGAACAAAAAGACTGTAACCATGCCTGATAGAGCAAAAGAACACGGTGACATAACCCCGGTGTCTACAAATTCACACAATCCTGGGGAAGAAGAGGAAGAGAGGCATGAGGAGGAGAAAGAAGAAGCCCACCCACACCACCCATCGAGCACTAAACCACTGAGGACTTAGGAGAGTCAGGGTCAGAGTCTTAAGGAGAAGCACTAAAACAACAACAACAACACCAACAGTCGTCCGCCAATTTCCCTATTTTAAGTCGAGTTAGTCCAAGTTCTGTACATACTTTTTCATTCGATAAAAGTGATGCTTTCAATCATGATTAGCCAATTCCTTTCCCCCGTACTCTTACAGCTGGAAAGAAGAAAAACATAAAAAACCAAAAAAATGATGAAGAGATGGCCCACATTTGTAGAGAAAACATCAAGGTCACTTGTCCTTAGACGAGATGATAGAAAGAGACCTGACTCTTTGTAATTACCTTAAGGTGATATGCACACCAACAAGGACAATCAGAAAGAACTCAATCCGGACAAAGAAACATATCCTCTCTATAACTAAATCTCGGTTAATCAGAAATGAGCTACCAAGGAAGAACAGAGACATTGGTACACACTTTGTGACAATCCAGATCAATGAAATAAAGTTTGCTAGAACGCTATTAGACAATGGCTCCTCTATCAATCTCATGCCCACCACTCTATATGAACATCTAAAACTAGGTCCTCTTAAGAAGTCTAGAGCCGTACTCCAATTCATAGATTCATCGACTAAGAGACCTAATGGGGAGATTAGAAATGTTGTCATCAACATAGAGGGATAAAAATATCAAGTATATTTCACAATACTTGACATGGATGGCCTTAGAATTTGGAAAGATTCACAGAGGATATTAGGGCAGCCCTTCCTTAGGACGTAGGAGCTTTATTTGACTATACATCTGGGAGAATCCAGTTTGGAGAAGTTGAACTTGAAATGAAGCAAACTAGGTTTCAAAGACCTGATACCGAATCTAGCACCAAGTCTGAAAATTCAGAACCTAAGGCAGAAGAAAATATAGAAGCAACAGTTGGGCCATGGAGACAGAACCCGACCGCAATGATAGAATGACTCTCATATGGAGAGGACATTGTTGATGAATTAATCTGCCAGCTCATGCATGCATCAACCTACACTCCCAGAGACTCAGATGTCCTTCTTGACCTGTCAATCCATTCTCTTTCTGGACAATCCTGGAGTAAGGATGACGGATCCGACGTGGCATTTGCCAAACCACATTATACCTTTAATGCTTTGATCCCCAAAACAATTCAGTCGGTGGCTAATAATGTTACATAGAACCCATCCACATCACAACCAGAATCAATAATGATAGAGCCAGATTTTGTGAATGTATAGATTTACCCGAGATCAAACCATTGCCCCCCTACTCTTAGGTATGCCTTCCTTGTAGGACCTAAGGGAAAGTTTCGGTCAACATCAGCTGACATCTGACTGAAGAGCAAGAAATCGACTTGCTAGAAGTCTTAGAGAAAAATCACAAGGCATTAGGCTGGAGATTGTCGGATCTCCAAAGGATTAACCCAGCTCTCTGTTCACACCATATATACCTTGAGGAAAATGTTAAACCCCCCCCCCCCACATGAATTCCAGCACAGGCTGAATCCAAATTTATGGGAAGTGGTTAAGACTGAGATAGAGAAATGGTGTGGAGCAGGGTTCATTTATCCCATCTTAGACTCCAAATGTGTGGCACCAGTTCACGTAGTCCTGATGAAGTCTAAACTCCATATTGTCACCAATGAGGAGGAATGGGAGATTTCAACACGATTACCCACCTCATGGCGTATCTATGTGGATTACAAACGCTTGAATGCCATGACGAAGAAGGATCACTTCCCACTACCATTCATTGATCAGAACTTGGAGAGACTGGTGGGAAGAGAATACTTTTGCTTTTTATTTGGGTACTCACGTTACAATCAAGTCCCTTCGGTACTTACGCTTTCAAGTGCATTCTTTTTGGGCTATGTAACGCCCCCAGCACATTCCAGCGGTGCATGATTATTGTTTTTGCCAAAATGGTGGGAGATTTCGTGGAAGTTTTTATGGATGACTTCTCTATCCATGGTGATTCATTCGATGATTACCTTGTACACTTGGACCGAGTCCTCAAGATATGTATGAAAGTGAATCAGGTGCTCTCTTGAGAGTCAAGTCATTTCACGGTAAAGGAGGGCATCATGTTGGGGCACGTCATCTCCAAGAAGGGAATGGAGGTTGACCCTGTCAAGGTGGATGTGATCAAGAAACTCGAGCCACCAACCAACGTTAAGAAAGTGTGGTCTTTTCTAGGATATGTTGTATTTTATCAGAGATTTATCAAAGACTTTTCAAAACCACTGACTGGGCTCTTAGGGAAAGACATCGAGTTCTTGGTAGATCATAAGTATCTTGAGGCCTTCAAGCTGCTCAATACAAGCTCCCGACTGGTCTCTTCCCTTCGAGAACATGACCGATGCCTCTGATTTTACAGTAGGAGTTGTGTTAGGTCAGAGGAAAGATGGAATCCCATATGCTATTCATACGCAAGCAAAGTTTTAGATCCATCTCAGAAAAAATATATAGTGACAGAAAAGGAAATACTTGCAGTAGTCTTTGCCATTGAAAAATTTAGATCTATGCTTCTAGGATCTAAGGTGGTAGTTTACACAGACCACTCGACCATCTGTTACTTAATGACGAAAAAGGATGCAAAAGCATGTATCCTCAGATGGATAATCTTGCTTCAGAAATTTGATTTGGAGATTAAATATAAACCTGGAGTAAAGAATGTCGTAGCTAATCATTTATCACAGATCGAACAAGAAAAAATCCCTGATTCAGAATCAATTCACGAAACCTTCCTGGATGAGTCAATTTCTGCCATTGACTCTCTCCCATGGTATATCGACATAGTCAACTATCTTGTCTCCAAGAAAGTTCTCCAGGGTTATCCCAAGAACAGAATCGAGCGACTCAAGTTGAAAGCCAGACACTACCATTGGGAGGATACGTTCCTTTTCTTTGGAGGACTGATATGTATATGGAGGAGATGTATTCATCAGAAGGAATACCAAAGTGTCATCGCACTATGCCACACCTTGGAGGCAGGAGGACATCCCTCTAGGAAGAGGACCACTGAGAAGATACTACAATGTGGATTTTACTGGCTGACCTTGTTTAAGGATGGCTATAATTTTGTTAGGTCGTGCCCGATCTGTCAGCGAATGGGAAGGACCATGCCTATGCAACCAATGCTAATTTGTGATGTATTTGATGCATGGGGCATTGACTTTATGGACACATTCCCTAACAGTCAAGGATTTGAATATATTCTTCTCGCAGTAGACTATCTATCTAGATGGGTGGAGGCTATTCCTACTCATTGTCTGCAAGTTTTTTAAAGATCATATTATTTTGAGGTTTGGGATCCCTAAGGTGTTAATATCTAATGAGGGTAGCCACTTTGTCAAACGAGAGGTGAAGAAGTTAACTAAGGAACACATCATTGAGCAATGTGTTGCTAGTCCATACCACCCACAATCCAATAGCATGGCCGAGGTGTCAAATAGGGAGGTCAAAGGAATTTTACAGAAGCTTGTCTGCCCTGACAGGAAGAACTGGTCCCAACTCCTGGACCTAGTTCTATGGGATTACCGGACAGCTTACATACCCCATTGGGCATCTCCCTGTTTCGAATGGTATATGGAAAGGTGTGTCATTTGCTTGCAGAACTTGTGCATAGATTAGAATGGGCAATCAAAAAGATTAATTGGAACTGTCACCAAGGAAAGAAGAACGGAGATATGGATTTAAATGAACTATCAGAGATCAGAAATCATGCATATGAGAACAACACCATTTACAAGGACAGAGTGAAGAAATGGCACGACAAGCACATTCAAACAAATACCTTTGTCCCAGAGCAGAAAGTGTGGTTGTTAAATGCAAAATTGAAATTTTTCCAAGGCAAACTTAAATCCAAATGGACGGGACCCTTCACCATGAGAGAGGTGCACAATAATAAAAGTCTCTATATCTCAGAGACCATAGACAACACGCAAATTTCTATAGTTAACGGTTACGTGCTTAAACATATTATCGAATCAAGTGAGTATTTAGTTCAAGTTGAGTAGATCTCCTTCACTCAGGGCACTGTGTTAGACGAAAGACTCAAGTGGCCCGGATGAACCATTTCTTTCATAAAAATTCTTCCACTCTTCTGTATATCCATCACTCTGTATATCTCCTCGACCCCCCACCTGCGATTACTTTCTATATTTAGACTGACCTGAGTCTACATATAAGGGGACCAACCACATTCTGATTTCTCCGCTTCTATTATTTCTTCTCACCCTCAACTGCCTCATTTCATACTTTTCTGCTATGCTTAGTCCCTCAAAAGTCTAAGTATAAGGGGGCAAGTCGACTTCTTTTTCTATCAACTATACTTAATATGAGCTGTGTCTACATTTCACGTTATGCCATGAGGACATAGTACAAGCTAAGTATATGGGGTGTGTTTGTATATCCAATTTCAGGAGCCTCGTTATCTTCTCAAGATTCAATGAATTCCTTTACTTCATTTGCATCTTGATTCTCAAAAAGGTCATCCTCTTAGAATCACATTCTTAGATATGAAATCTTTTAAGAATCTCAAGGTCATAAAGTAGGTCTCCAATACCATCCTTTATATTCCTAATGAAGTAGCACTCTCTGGTGCAAGATTCTAGCTTACTTGCATCCCTGACAAGGTTATGGACCAAGCAACCCTAAATCCTCAAGTGTCCAACACTAGGCTAGGTACCAAACCATAGCCTATGTGGGTTTTGGGGCTTAGATGCATGGAATCTTATTAAAGATATATATGGTAGTCTCTACTACATATATACCTGAAAACTATAAAATAATTATGCTAAGAGTCATCATTGATTAAATCATGTCACGCATGATCCAATTGTATCTCCCTACAACTCTATTGAGTTAAGGTGTACTAGGAGGAGTGGGATAGGAATGATATTCCTGTCTCCATAAGGTATTCCATGAATTTATCTAATAGGTACATGATACCTAGGTTAGATCAAATTCATTTCATATTCCTTCAGACTTTGGTTCTAAACCAAAAAGTGAAATCTTTGAACATTTCAAAGGTTTCATATCACAAATAATCATCAACAGATATCACATATCATTAATGTTTATTATGATATAGATGACCCACATACATCAATGTGTATGAGAACTTGAATACCTTGACATCTCACACCATTCCCAGAGAAGGGTGCATTGGACATTTTTACTTTGAATACAATATTCACAAGTATGTAATATTTGAAATTTCAGACATTCTAAAGCTTCATCTCTTACTAGTCTATTGATCTCATCAATAGACATATGTCCAAGGCTTGATGCCAGATCATTGTCAAATGATCTTCATCCTCCTATTGATAATAAAAGGTTTAATTTCCAGTATTAGAAATGTTAATAAATCATTCATTAATATTCTAATTTGGTATAGTCCTCTAGATGTTAGATTACTATCTGAAATATATATATATATATATATATATATATATATATCCTACATAACTCTTTATGATAGGTCTGTTCCAGAATTCATGTTTATTTCCAACATTTAAAAATAAACAACGAGTGTATTCTAATATCTAGGTCATAGAGACATTCTGTAAGACTAAGGGTTCTCCCACTGAAAATATGAAGTCTATCTATCCAATAGAGATTGTTGCAACATTTGCATTAATATCCATGTAGTCGACTATTAAACTTTATGATCAAATTTTCTAGTCTTCTAAAACATATGCAACCAATTGCAAGTCTTTTAGAAGAATGAGATACAATTATTAGACTTCGATCTTATCTAATAAGCAAGTTTGTTTTAATGATTATATGTAGATTATTCTGATGTACTATTTGAGATCATGTCTAAGGATCCTAGATAGTCCAGATAGTCATACTATCAATACATCAGCCTATTGCAGTACTGGCATTCATCCAACTCTTTGGATGTCAAATGTATGGAAGTCACAGAAGTGTAGGCAACTTCTTTGACTTTCCTTCTTACTTGGGTCCGACCCATGCTTCCACAACGCTCCCTTCTTCTATAAACAACCATTTCTTAAGACAAAGAATCTCTTATCTTGAACCAAAGAGATTTCAATATGAGAGTATTTCAACATTTATATATGCTTCGTTCAATTCATACATTATGAATATTATGGAGCTTCATGAATGACTAGAGTATAGATAACAGAATGATGACAATCATATCTACATCCATCTTAACTCAAAGACTTTTAGTTTAGGCAGGTACTCAAACATTTTGAATACATCATCTCTTATAGATCCACCAGTCTACATAAGTAGTGAACCATGTCATTCATGATTAAATGTTGAGTGCACATTTGAATGCCAAAACATTTTCTTAGATTTAATAAGGATTTTAGATAATTACGATCATCATCGACATGATACTCCCCAAGCACACTTGATGAGATATCAAGATTGTAGAAACACGCAAACCATAGGTTGTTGTCCTATTGTCTATTTAATTGTCATTCTCATTATTATGAGGAAACTTGTACATTGTAACCACATACATTATGTGTCCAACTGCAAGTACAATATCTTGGTCATGACTACAATTCATGATAATTTTACTAGTTATTATTGAGTATAGTATTGAGCGGGTTTAATATAGATTATTTGAAATAAGATATTTGCATAAATGCATATTTTACTTTGATTTAGGAATTTTTATATCAAAGTTGTCTTGCCTTGTCCACTCTGAAAGTTCATTCCCTTATTCACTTTCAAAGTAAGAGATATACTTACCATTATATCTTAAGCAAGATCTGGGATCTCCTTTCTTACCTTTGTTACATCCCAATAATATGAGAAACTGTAACTCAGATAAAAAGAAGCAGGAACTCATTCCGCCTTGCAAGTTTAACTTACATCTCCCAATTCGGTCTTTAACACCCAGGCCCATCACCCCTAAGGTGATGTTGACCCGTTGTTAATTAAACCAACCGTCAATATGAATATAACTCGCTATGCACCATCCAATACCGCCCCAATAATATGATGAACCGATATTGGGGTCACTATGCATACGACCTTACTCTTTCAAGAAGAAAAGAGCCTAATCCAGATGCGCATGTATGCAAGAGCTGTCACTTTAGACGGGTGTTTCCTACATACAATCCTTGGCGACGGAACCCTTCGCCTTGACGGAATACCAAGGATGTCACTTATGTGATCCTCCATATCCCATTCAAATTTTAATTAATTATTATGAATTATATTCACATAATTAATTCGGAATACAAATCTATTCATAATAGAGTGTATAATTGGATCTAATTAGTTTGATCATATTAAATCAATTATTAATCCAATTAATTAACCAACAAACAATTATGATTATTACTTGAAGGATGATATAATCTCAAAATATGTATTATTAAATTTTAATAATTAGAAAAACACATCATGATCTCTTCAAGCATTATCCTTTCCTTATCCGCTATCATGGCCAGTGCGCAACAAACTGCTCACGAAGCAACCTGCTACACCATCGATCCCCGACTAGACACCATATCCGCCTTAGGTCAGGATAATTTGATTTTATCATTTTGTATTTGAGATGATAATCAGTCTTTCAACCCAAGTTACCATATAATATTTATCAAAACGATTTTGATTAATATTTTAAGAAGATTAGCTAAACAAATTCCCAATCATATTCAAGCAGCAATGTTTGTTGGAAAGTTCATTGTAACCAAATCAATCAAGATACATTATCTTATCATGTTGGTTATGGTCATTCAAAATAATTATATTTATTAAATATTTCACAAATATTTAACAACTAATTATTCTAAGAGATTAATCATTAATTTCCATGAATGAATGGCAGTCACAAGATTATTGTTCAATTTTTAGGTTACCAACAGTCCACATGATTGCTAAAACTAACAAATCTTGAGCAAATGAACTCCAGATCAAGCCAACTAAATTTCTTTGATTTGCCGATTTAATTTGCTACAGAATCCAAATGATAGACATGTATTTCAGGGTGTTTTAAAATTGTGATTATCTCTTTATTACGTTCCAAAATACCATTCTCATAATAGTGGATACATGTCCACTAAAACAATCATAACTTGAGCAAATGGATTACAAATCACGTAAACTCAAGTCCTACGATTTGATAATTTAATCGGTAACATAATCAAAGTGATAAACTTACATTTTAAGGCATTTAAACATGATGAAAAATCGTACAAAATAGGGTTATGTGAATAAAAGCGACGAAATATTCACACAACCAAAAATGTCCATGTCATCTTAGGTTTATGGATCATATCTGAAACCTCTTGCTCTAATACCACTTGAAGGATATGTGAAAATCCTTAAGTGTGTCACAGAAGCATGAGGATTACATCATATACGATCAGGAGTGGCTAGTCGCTCTAGTTTCTCCTCGCAACGGAATTTAAAAAAAATTAAAACGATGAAACCACATGATCCAAGAACACTCGCGGATCGTTTCATCTAAACCACAAACTTGTATTAGGGTTACCTCTTGAAGCATGGTTGCAATCGAGTCTCTAAAGGAAGAGACCTCATGTCTCACGTCCGATCTGATGGAGGAGATGCTTGCAAGCGTGTTGATGAAACGTGTGCTCCTCGCAATTCATGTTGATGATCCAAGCGGCAAATGTCCCGATCTTGTCTACCGAGATCCGACGACTTCTTCACAAGCAAGATGCACCAAAGGAGACAGAGATCCATGAACGGTCGAAGCGGCAGTACAATAGCATGGCGACGACGGCGACCATTTCTAGGGTTTAGGGTGGACGACCACTCTAAGGAGGAGAGAGAGAGAGAGAGAGGCTTGGTGTGTAGAAAGATAGAAAGGGAGAGAGTATAAAATGTGTATCCTAAGAAGATCTAGGATTGCCTCTTCTTATATAATATTTTGAGAGCTCATGGATCTCAATCCATGGACAACACAAATCCAATGGTTCGCATTGATTTGTGTTTCTTTTAGTGACCATGATTTTGTTGTAAAAAATACATTAATTTCATTAAATTAATTATATTGAATAATAATCAATACAAATTAATTTTCATTAAAGCAGTTTCCCTTGGAGAAATAGGAAGGATGCTAACCACCTTCCATAAGGGGGTGGATAGCCACAAATCCCAATAGGATGTGGTGGTCATACCCTCTCCCTGGTAGGAAGGGGAGCCTCTTTTTCCTATTTCATGAGATTACATATCTCATGAGAATCTCCTAATTTTACAACAACTGTTTTTGTAAATTATTTCACAAAAATAAATCCAATTTATTTTGTGAACATTGCAATCATGCCATTGGAAATTTGTGAATCACATTCACAACCCAAAATAAAATGTAAATTACATTTTTCAGTTAAATGTCCAATGTGAATCCAATTCACATCAACATTTAAATTGTAAATGTTATTTACCAATATCTCTCTTATATATTATAAATCACATTTATAATGTATATGATTAATGTAGATAGTGCTATCGACATTATTCATATCCATGATTATTAAATCACATTTAATCATCTTGGATCTCTATTCTCATGTGCCCAAATAATATTAGTAGCGTTCACATTATTCACATCTTTGATAATTAAATCACATTTAATTATCTTATATAACTCTCCTTATATGGCCAAATAATATGAATCAAATTCATGTTATTCATGATAATTAAATCACATTTAACTATCAATTTTCCTCAATGTTCAGACACATTTTCAATAATGAAATTATCCTTGAACTCTTTCAAGGATAATGTACTTTATCTGCAGATACTTGGAGATAAGGACAATACGATTATACGTTCCACGTATAGTGATTTGGATATTGTGATCAAATCTCAAATCCAGATCTTGGGGACCTCCCATAAATGTTTGATTAAATCAAAGCCGTAAATCTAATATTATCATTACATCTTAATCACATTCAGATCATTGCCCAACATTTGGACCAAGATTAGATTACTTCTCTAGTGAGAGGAGTCAATAAAATCCAGACTTGTTTCATCACTCCTTCGAAATGGAAGCGTCATGGCTATACAATCGTTTATGATCCCATCACCCTCAGGTATTCCAAATACCTGTACATCCTACATACTGGAAGACCTAGAATAAACCAAATGTACATACTCAAACAGCACCAGCAACCTATCAGTCTGCCAAATGTACATAATCAAACATATAGTAACACATATGTCTCCGGTCAGAGGATGTGTGCCTATATCGTGATAGCATACAACATAGGTCTTTGGTTATCTCGATCTCATTAAGTCAACTTTTTGACCTAACTTATCTAACACCTCTGAATCTCTATTCTTATGTAGAGGACCTGCATCAAGAAGTCGGTCAGATATCAGCCCGTTAGAGAAAGGATTACCATCTCATACTCAGGCTGGAGATCCTCTCTTAATAATCATTTAACAATGCTTGATGAGTCCTTAGTCTAACTCTTTAAATATTTATCCAAGCACTAGCCTCTATGATTCAACAATTGAATCAACAACTATATGATCATCAAGATGGCCATGGTACGTAACCCTAATTATACTAAGGGACTTGTATGCAAATTAGTTATTCTTCATTTCAGATTAGGAGAATGATATTTTCAATAACATTTATTACATAATGGCTCGCCATTAGCTCACATATCCAACAATGATACCACGTTACTAGAGCTGAAGCCACTACCTCATATACTAAAGAATTCCTTTCTTGCAAGACCAAAGAATATATTTCATGTCATCATTAGTTCTGAGTTGATTATAGAATAGGAGTATAGACTGTTAGAAGTCTATACTCAAACAGTTCTAAGGGACTTATATGCAAATTAGTTATTCTTCATTTCAGATTAGGGAATGATATTTTCAGTAACATTTATTACATAATGGCTCGCCATCAGCTCACATATCCAACAATGATACCACGTTACTAGAGCTGAAGCCACTACCTCATATACTAAAGAATTCCTTTCTTGCAAGACCAAAGAATATATTTCATGTCATCATTAGTTCTGAGTTGATTATAGAATAGGAGTATAGACTGTTAGAAGTGCTTGAGAAGAACTGCAAGGCTATAAGATGGACTGTGACAGATCTAGTGGGTATTAACCCTCCTCTCTGTTCATACCAAATATATGGTGAGGATAATGCTAGACCTTCCTGTGAATTTTAGAGGAGACTTAATCCAAATCTTTGAGAAGTAGTTAAGAAAGAGATTTTGAATTGGTATGGAGCAGGAATCATATACCCCATCTCTGACTCTAAGTGGGTGGCCCCCCTACATGTCGTAGCGAAAAGTCGGGAATTCAGATGGTCACTAACGAGGGAGTTGATATTGCGACACGAGTATACATGTCATGGCGTGTCTGTATCGATTACAGACATCTGAATACCATGACCAAGAAAGGTCACTTTCCCCTACCTTTTATTGATCAGATTTTGCAGAGATTAGCGAGGAAGGAGTTCTTTTGTTTTCTTGACGAGTACCTTAGCTACAATTTAGTAGACATCGCCCCTGAAGATCAGGAAAAAACCACTTTCACTTGTCCTTTTGACACATACACATTCAGTCACATGCCTTTCGGGCTCTACAATGCCCCCGGTAATTTTCAGCAGTGTATGATTGTTGTATTTGTCGAAATAGTGGAGGATTTCTTGGATCTCTTCATGGATGACTTCTCGATCTATGGTGATTCATTTGATTCATATTTAGTGCACTTGGACCGAGTTCTTCAAAGGTAAGGTAGATCAATCTGGTACTTTCCTGGTTAAGGAGGGTATCGTGTTGGGGTACGTCATCTCCAAAAAAAGGTATGGAGATAGACCCTGCCAAGGTGGACGTTGATGAAACTCGATTTCATCATCTTAATTTGCCTATTTTAACCCCCTTGCTTAAATGTATGTCAATAAAAACCAGATAAAGTCTTGTATTTATCAGAGTCATTGAATAAATTAAAAACCACAAAAAAATCGTAAAATTAAAATTCGTGGTGTTTTTAGCCTTAAAATTACCCTCAAAAATATTGTGTGCCTTTATTTGACCTCTTCTCCGTTTTTGGTCAACACAAAACTTGTAGATCTCATTGAGATTTACAACTTTCATGTTTTGAGTTTTTCCAAATTCAGTCATTTTATCCTTCATTTCTTCAATTGTTTGTCACAATAATCTGATTGGGCCACGTGGCTTGAGCCACGTGGCCGCATCCCCTCGCGCCACGCCGCCTGATTCCAGCCACCGTCCGATCCACTTCCTCTCTTTTCATCTTTACCATTCTTTGACGCCCAGATCTTGACCCTTTGATCTCCACTCACGCCTTCATCACCACCGTCTGCTACCGCTCTCACCACAGTGCGCCACGTGGCGTCATTTGCTCCGCCCGATCACCTTCTGAGCTTAGATCTCCACCACACATCCCCGCAGCCATTCTTAGCCCTCCTATCACCATCCAGATGTGATCTGGATTTCCCATCAGCACCACGCCAATAACACGCCACGTGGCGCTCTCATTTACCCTTCTATCACGTCGCCAGATATCTAATCAAGATCGCTCGATGGCGCCCTCTTCTCGACCGTTGGATTGCAAGATCCAACGGTCGAATCGTCATCTCCTACCTTCGGTCAGCCCTCTCTCCCATGTTCACCACCTCGCAAACCATGCTCCCCCTTTCATTTTTTTACCGAGTCTTCGTCCATCTCCTCCACGATCCCAGTAGCCCACGATCGAGCCCGATCATCAACCATCCTCGCGCAACACATGGTCGCCCTCATCGTCTTCTTCACTACTCCATCTCGACCCCACAAACCACGTCACCCGCACCTGGAACCGCCACCTTCGAGTTTCAAATAGGACTTCCCCTCCACCATTCACGCCTGTCCACCTTTATGCGGGGCTCCGCCTAGCTCCTCTCCTCCTCCCCATGACATGGGGAGGTCCGATTGAGGCGCGACAACAGCGCCAGCCTCCGGTGTTGACCCGTCGCCTTCCATGGTGGCCTCGCGGCGCTCTTAGCCTGCTCGAGCTGCCCCACCTAGCTGAAGGGGTTCAGCGAAGACCCGGGGTTCAATTGAACCCCATGCCCAAGCCTCCGACCACCATATTCTCCAGGTAAGCTTCTCTGACTTCATCTTGTATTTTTTTCTTTATTTTTAGCAATTTCTTAGGCTCTTACATGCACCCCCATGCTCTGTTGTTCATCTCATTAGCTTCGCCTCACCTCCGTCGTTCGCGCGCTACCTCCGATCACTCTCCCTACCCTCCATAACCTCATACCACCTCCAACCCAACTTCTTCGCCCTCTACGGCGAAGGAACTCCGAGCTGCCGCCTTCTCTGCTCACAGAGCTCCCCACCTCACTCCCCTTCACGTCCCCATGCTTCGGCTATGGCACTAACGCTGCAGGTACTCTACATTGTTGAATGATCGGAGGGCTCACTAGAGTTATCTTGGCGAGCGCCATCTCCACCACCGGAGTGATTAGAGCCTTCTCCAAGTATAGCCACAGCTCGACCAGACCTTGAGCTCCATCGCCAACCAATCAGTACCAGCTGACGAGCTTCATCGACGACAGAGGAGAGCGGCGGAGCTGGGATCACTTCGCCGGAGTCCTGGTTCCGCCGCCCGTTGATGCTGAGGAAGAAGGCACATGCACCGTTGGATGCTCCTACTCGGAGCTCATCCAACGGTGCAGGAGCGTCCACATCGCCAACCAGCAGATCCTCTAGGTATTCTCGGATCCTTGAGATCTGACGGGTTTCGATTGGCCAAGTGTCAGCCCCATACCTTCTCCAAGCCGCAGCACCAGACTCGCAGGCTTGGACATCCCGAGCTTGTCCCAAGCCTCCCCAACGCTTCGAGCTCTTCCGTGCCTACATCGAACCAGAGCCAGCTCCCGAGCCTTGCTGAAGCTACACCGAGCCTCCTCCGAGCTTAGAAGTCTACCGAGCCTGGAGAGCACGTGCAATCTGGGTAAATTTCACAGAGGCCCACCTACTTCTTCAATTTTGCAACCAGGTCCTGAAATCACGTGTCGACCACGTGCACGGTGGGTATTTTGCATTTATACCCTCGCGGGTTTTCATAAATGCAAAAGTACCCCTGTGCGTGTGGGTTAATTACAGGGAAGGTCCCGAACTTTCTTGTATTTTCATTTTAGTCCCTCCCAGGGATCTGCTTGCTAGTTATCTTTTTATATTTTTTTGTGTTTATGCCCCTGGCTTCACTCGTGTATATCTTGAGCATCCGATCTCCGATTGAGTCGATTTCAGTGGTGTTTTAAAGCTCTTTTCATTATCTTCTTTATGGCATGCTTGTCTTTCAGATTTGACAATACTAAATTTGATGTGTTATTTTATTGGTTAGGTGTCTTGATTTCTATATTTCTCATGCCTATTTTTTACATGAATGAAGAGAGCTTTATCATTTGACCCTGATTTGACTTATAATTAAATGGCTCAAATATTTCTGATCTACGGCATATTTACATTGCATTTCATTGCATCTAATTTCATGATTAAAAATAAAATAAAAAACGCATGTTTTATATTTGTTTGATGCATTGTTGTTGTTTTGTCTTTGTGCCTATATTGACCTATTATTCTCTAACTCAACACTTAATAAAATCAATAAGAGTCTGAATATCATGAGTAAGGCTCGTGTCTCTGAGTTCGACCTTGGTTACTTACCAAGTAAAATATAAATTCACGACCATACGATTTCATTGACATACCAAATCGGATGGTCTTTGACGGACCGAATCCAACCCGGCTGCGATGACATACTAGCGCTAATCATGCGCTCATAAAGGGCTGGATTTTCGGCTCGAGAAATGGTGTCGTTGACGGGGAGGCAAACGGCTTAGGGATTAATTTAAAATTTTGGATTTATATTTTCTCGACTCAGGTAGTCTGATCCCCGAGCCACTTGTATTTATTCCATTTTTAGCAATTTTTTTACTCATTTTTGTATATATTTTGTTTTTGAACTCTCTAACATAAATCTTATTTTCCTTGCTAGGGCCCGGTGGACTTGGAGTGCATCGGAGGTCGACGGACGTGACGCGCGTCGACTGCTGAAGAGCAAGGAATTTCTTATTTATTTTTTAGAGTATTTTTATAATTATTTAGTTGTAATTATTTAGGTAGTTTGCTTCCTTATAGCGGCTCTTGTTTGAGAGCTCGCGCGTGTAAAGAGACTTGGACTTTTATTTGTGGTGTGTCGAGACCCTTTTAACTCTCCGGTGAGGGCGGGGCTCGACTTTAGTGGCAAATTAAGGATTAGGCACACAGTAGTTTAGCATCAAATTTGTTTGTACCCATCGTAATTTAGGCCACACACATCTTAGAAGATTCACTTGTCTTATAAGATTCATAATGAGATGCGCGTAGACACGTACTACTTAGCTCAAATCATATCAATTCTGCCCCGCTAATAGTATACTGTTTAGGTGCGGTTTTTCTCGATCTACATGCATTTAGTGTAAACTTTACATATTCAGTTTTGCATAACGCATGGAGAGTGCTGGGATTCACTATAAGCATACCTTCTTCTGAGCATGCATCATAGTTTCACGTTTGCATTCTGATTTCTGATTCCCCTCTTGTTTTACAACTTAAGGTCAAAAAGGAAATTGGGACTGAACGGTAGACGTGTTTGTGTGTTCAGATTAATTTTCAAGTGATAACCTAACTCTAAAATTGGGACTGAATTGAGCAGGTCGATTAAAATTAATTGGAATAAAAAGAACCCATGTTCTCGGGTGCATAAAGCCCTCATTGATTGTTTTACTTGCAAGTGAGAGAGAGACGACCCTAGGATAGAGCCAAGTCTGGATTTCTTACTTACTACTGGTTCTTTCTTTTTAGACGATTAGCTACTTTTCAGTGAGGATCTATGGGTAGTCGGTAAACGGTCCGGATTTCCTTAGCATAGTGGGAGGTTTAGAGGATGCCTTAGTCCTCAAGGAACGGGTAGCCGTATTTATATGCTCCATACTTACTCCTATACTGGTTGAAAGTAGGTCCAACTAGTCGTAAGAACTGGGCCAGTCTGTAGGAAAATACGGGCACCTAACAGCTCGTTAATCTTTACAAGATTGTATTCTCACCTACTAAAATTGACCAGATAATTCGGTCGAACTCTTACAGCCATCACGTGTTGAGTTGGTGAAATTGAGGGTTTGGATTGCGTTTGTATTGTGTGAGTTAACGCCGTACATTTACGTGCACCGTAGAACTAGCGCCTCATTGAATATCATGTTCTAATCGGTTCTTTTGACATCGAATATGACCGATTGGGGGATATTTATTCGGACTTTCCGAATCTCTCATTGAACCCTCCAGGAAGTACGTCTTCACAGGACCATGCACAACTTGGACCAACCTGGACTCATGACCCTCTTGAGCCTAAGATCGCCCACTCTCGGGATGGTTAGTCTCAAACCATTCCCTTTCTCTCTTCCCACCTCACCGAGGAAGACCTTCGCCTCGGTGAGAATATCTTGATTCATAAAACCTCTTCTAATCAAGAACACCTTGTTGATTCAGGGCTTATAGAAGATACAAGAAAAATGCCTCCAAAGAAGAAAGAAGAGGAAGAAGAGAACCATGAAGACCCATTGAGAATGGTACTTGCCAGATTAGTTGCATCTGAGCAGCAACACGCACTACTCTGAGCTCAGTTAGGACAGCTAAATGTTGGGGTCGAACCACCAATGGATGTGGCGTATAACCCCGAACAATACCAAATTCAGAACTATTTGAGTCCGGCAGAACCCACAGTTGATTTTGAGTTGAAGCTGCACTTTCTGAACCTGCTGCCACACTTTGATGGGAATGCTTCTGAGGAGCCATATGCATTCCTTAGGGACTTTGAGCTCATCTGTGCTAACCTCCAACATCGTAATGTTAGCCAGGACTATATTAGGCTCAAAGCCCTTCCATTTGCCTTGGGTGGAAAAGCCGACTACTGGGTGAAAAATCTTGGGATTACCGTCACCACTTATGCCCAGCTCAAGGACCTGTTTCTAAAGAAGTTTTACCGCTGAGTAGAACTAATATGATGAGGACACGCATTACGAGTTTTTCCCAGTTACCCCATGAAGCCTTTTATGATGCTTGGGAAAGATTCAAGGACATCCTACAGAAGTGTCCCTGTCACAATTTAGATGATAACATCTTGGTCCAGTCGTTCTTTACTGGTCTCAACCCTGAGATGCAGGGTTTAGTGAGCGCTGCCTGTGGAGGCAGCTATACATCACGAGGAGCAGATACCGTCTGGAAAGTATTCGAGCAGATGGCTGAAACTAGCCGCTCACAGATGGCCAGCAGGGTCTATATATTGTCCCCCAGTTCACTCTCATTTGGAGGGGGGAAATCAGCTGTAGACGATCTCTCTCAGGATGTGATCCCTAGCATGGGACTCCTTGTAGACAAGCTTACTGTAGTCGAGAAGATCGACAGGAGGATTGATGAGTTAGACCGGAGCGTCTCCAAACTTCCAAAACAGATGGAGGAGTTGACTGAGAAGGTATCTAAGATAAGGATACCTATCGTGACTGCACCCGCTGCTCCCGTATACCGAGTTCACCATATTCAGGAGCAGTTGGTGTCAGGGCAAGCCCAACCGTGGGAGCAGGACCAGTCCTATGCTCACTCTTTCCAGCAGCCACCTCCATTAGCAGAGATAGTTCGGGAGGAGCCTCCACCAGTTTGGGAGGTGAATGGAGTATGGTATACTCAAGACCATGTCAGGCAGGGAAGTACGGGAGACCGACAGACCTACCAGCATCCCCCGACCTTTCATAACACTGCATTCACCTCCGCACCACCTCCTTCACAGTAGAGCCCTTGGATTCCAGCCACCCCAGCAGCAGCGGCAGCAGTACCAGCAGTATGGCTGACAGGGCCATTACCAGGCGGTCCAGCAGGGCCCACAATCTCAGCAGATACCCTAGCAGCAGCAGAGGCAGTACCCTGGCCAGCAGGACCAGTTTTTCTGTTCTTCTTCCTAGTCTTATCCACTTCCTTCTTCGTCTGGTCCTGGGATATTCAACAACAGATACTCGACGAGCTCAGTTCCTACAGGAACGAAATTCATGACTTACGGGTGGATGTCAACCGCATGTCCAAATGGCGAGACGAGCAGACTGCACCCTCTACCATTTTCTTTTTCCCATTTGTATATATTTACATTTGTTCTTTGTTTAAAAAATTAAAAAAATGAAAAATTAAAAAAAGCACACCTTACAGCACTAAAAAAATTCAAAAAAAAAAGAAAAAGAAAACTACAGCAGTGGTGGGAGCACCCACCAACGTCGCCCCCTACGGCCCCTCTCCTCCGCACCTTCCTAGGTCGCGCGCCACTACCGCGGCGCCGACTTCCGCGCCCATCGCGCGGCCACCCGCGTTGGTCGCCGTACGGCAATGCCACCTCCAGCCGACACTCCACCGCGTGCCGCTGCGTGACCCTCTGACCACTCACCTCGTCGCCAGCCACCGTGCGGCCGCCCTGCGCGGATCTGCGCCCCTACGCCGCCCTCCTCGCAGCCGCGCGTGGCCGAGCCGCCAGCACCGCCCCACCTCTTCCTTGGGTTCTTTGTGCGCTGCATGTAAAGGAAGAAGAGGTCATTTTTTATTTTTTTAATGCAAAAATTGCATTGTCTTTATTACATGTTTATAATATTGCATAATAGTCCATGTACATAACTTGCATTGTAAATATTGTTTCCTGAATTTGCAAAGACAACCCTCTGTTTGCTTCTTAATTTGGACATCAACCTTGCGTCATTTTATTCAATGAAAAATGTCTTAATGTTGAGCAACTAGTTCTCTACCACGTGGATATTTATTTATATTTTTATGGTCTTTGGGTAATTAATTAAAGTTTTTAATTGAAATTCTTCATATTTTACCCAATATGGACACTAAATTGATATCTAACTCACGGTTGCTCTAAAAATTCTAAAAAATCAGGAATGATGCCTTGAAATGTAGTTAAGTTACAATCTAAATTTCACGTCCATTGGAGTTGTCTTGTGCCTAAAATAAATTAAAGAGTGATCTGACTATTTGATTTTTAATTAAATCCACATACATCATTTTCACAAAATTTCAAGTCTCCTGGATTCCATATGAGAATATCTTTTTGAGATAAATTGCACTCTGATTAATTTGTAATTGTGAATTTATTAGGAATTATTTACTCGTTGTCACTCTGTTTTCCCTAAAAAATTCATATATTGTCAAAAAAATCCAAAAAAATACTACAGTATCCTTGCATCATGTTTATGTTCCAGTAAATTTTTCATGATTTTTGCTTACTGTTGGTGTGAAAAATTGCGAAAATACCCATAAAAAGTTTGCATTTTTAATTGTTACGTCTTAACCCCTAAAATTTTAAAAAAATATGTTTTGCATGCATCACTGAATTAAGATCTTAGGAAAAATATAATTTGGCTGAATTGAACTGATTTGTCATTAAAATTAATTTGGCTTAGTTGTGTGTTTTCTTATTGTCTTGATTCATCCACATTTGCATTCACCTTTGTTTTTGCATTAAAAAATTAAAAAAATGCATTGGGGATCTAGATCTTAATTTCAAATTAACCTCAAAGTTGTTCCTTTGTCTCCTTGTGTTCGACCCCAGACTTGCCCGGAATATAAATTAAGCAGAGACCCTCTTCACGGAGATCTTCTCTCGATTCTGACTGATTCGCTAAGTACACGTGCTACAACGTACCTGAATTATACAACGTGCTCAGCGATCCGTCAGATGGCGTCGTTGCCGGGGACACGGCTCATTTCTTGTATTATTTGGATTTTTATTTATTTAATTAAGTGTTTCTTTTATGTAGGTCAAGTTGTCCATTTATCTTGCATTATAAATTTTTTCTTTTCAATTGATATCTAATCTTTGCTTTTGTGACAGGGCCCTTGATGCTCAAGGAGGCGAGGAGCAGGTGTGTCCCCACTTTGAGGAGTCGCAAAAGCATTTTTGGAGCAAGTCGAAAAGAAAGAGAAAAAATGTGTCTCGCGTTTTTTATTTCAGTTCATCTCATGTAATAATCGTCTTTACAGCGGTCTTCGATCGAAGACTCGCGATTGTAAACGAACGATCATATGTGGTTGTGTGGGGATCGTCCCCACTTAAGTGTCGACCTAGGACCAGGCACGCGGCTCTTCGAGCTTATTTTTATCATTCCATTTTTTACTTGCTTGCTCGTAGGTAGAACACACATTAATCAAAGACGCACATAGCATCGCTTCACTTAGCCAAAATTTCAAGATGTTTTTCCCCGCTAATAGAAGCATGTTAGGTGCGGTTTTCAATCGACTTGCATACATATTATTCTGGTTTTCAAAACAGTCCAAATTTTCACGGATTTTTGCTAAGGCACTGCATGTTTTCTTGCTTAGCCTAGATCATGGTTTTAATAGATTACATGGTTTTTTCTCGATTTCCCCTCCTAGCTTGATAACTTAGGTTAGTGGAAAATGAGAATGAACGGTAGACGATGAATGCTTGATTTATGTGCTCACCATAATTCAGTGACAACCTTAAGCAAAATAATTGAGACTGTTAATTGCAAGTCAACCTAAAATGGAGTAAAATATTATTTTGGGAGAGCAAAACCTCGTTTACGTAGTTGATTTTACTTAACACTTTTTCCGCGTAATGATAAAAAGTTTTAATCACCAATAAAATCGACTAGATAATAAACCAACATCTATTGGTTTCATGGGTGAGTTGGTGAAATTGAAGTGTGTTGTATGCTTGTTTGAGCCATGTTTGCTCTGATACCCTCCCCAGAGCCTTAGATACTCCATTAATCTCCGCAGATTCATCCACTCATTTGTATATCCATCCATCTTCTTCGTTCACCCCGGATCTCTCCCAACATCAAATCTCCATCTTTATACATAGGCTACTCTCAACCTAAGTATAGGGGGACCCGAGTCCCTGTGATTTTCTCTACTCATCTTTCCTTGCCTTTATACTTAGGTTATTTCTAACCTAAGTATAGGGGGATCCCTCCTTAGTTCTCGTATATCTCTCTATATTTAAATGGACCTATGGACTTGTATCATCTAGTGCTATGAGGACATAACAAAGTTTAAGTATAGGGGGGTATACCGTATATACAGTATATTTACTTTAGCTATAATCTGAAAATTTTGAAAAAAATAAAACTTTTTGGCTAAAGTAAAAACCTTTAAACTAAGTGGAATCGATGGTTTTCACGTCTTTCTATATTATGTTACACTATTTTTATAGGAAAATATTTTTGAAAATGATTTGAAAAATGAGTTTCTCTTGTTTTGAAAAGTCTTTTGAAAATGTTTTGAAATTTTTTATTTGTGTGACATGGTATTGAAATTTCCTTTTGATTTCAAGGAAAGTTGAGTCTAACCAGTGTTCTAACCTTTAATTAAAATTCCAAAAAAATGAGAAAATTCAAAATCCTTTAAGAGTCATTAGTGACTACTAAGCCCAAATAAGAAGCCGCGTTCAGTGAGGGTTCACCCTTAGCAGAGTGGGTAGTTTAGAGGACATCGCGTAAGGCCTCTTCCTCAAGCAACAGGCTTTAGCCTGTACTTACACCCATACTGGCTAAATGCAGATGCATGTACTTAATTGAGTTTAGGCAGTCATAATATCTCTTGAAGTTTTTAAAAAAATGTGTTTTTAAATGAAGGAGTTGGATTAATCCTCTAATTTCACACTTCCACCCAGGATCTGAAATGTTCAAGAAAACTTGATTTTATGAGGGCTTGAGATTTTAGGTTAACCAGCCTTAGCCATCAGGATCTTAGAATTAATCATCCACATTTCCCTAGATTTCTAGATTTGCATGCTATATTTCATGCTTAGTCTCATATCATAAGAATATGATCAGCACATCACATGCACGATTGCAGTCTCGATGAGATGAGTTGACTCTTCACTTGAGGGACTGGAATGAGGGATTCGAGTCTGGACTTGATCTAATGATGCTCGAGGATGGGATAAAATCTATGGAGGCTTCATGAAACCTGAGTGTCAGCAACTTTAGCCAGTATGAGACCTTGGCTCTTATACTAATATCTTGACATTGACCTAAGTGCCAAGGAGTGAAATAAATAAAAAAATTGTTGATCAGTGTGCACCAACTCTTGGTAAAAGCAGTGGAGCTAGCCAGAAAATACTACAAATCAATGAGATGTCAAAGAAAATCTCTCATTCCACAAAGTTACATATCAAAGAGCTTCCACCAAAGGCGAGCGCTCCCAACCATTTCAAAGTGTCCACTTGGACCACCGCTATTAGGACCAGGAGTCGGGCTTGCACCAAAAAAGGACTCTGCATCGTAAATGCTACAAGTCTGGGTGTAGAAGGTACGATAGGTACTCAAAAAAGGCACACCCCGGTGTATTCCCAGGAAAACAAGTGCAGACGGCTCCAACTTCTCTTGACGGACGCACTGATCAACACCCAAAAAATGTGTTGCGTAATAAGGCACTAACAGAGAATCCTTGTTCCAATGAGAGGGAGAGAAGAAATGACACAATCCTATGCCCTCCATCAACTGGCCTTCCATCTACATTTTTAAGTCTGAGAACTAAAGAGAAGGTGGACTGAACGCAAGATTTAATTTATTCCCTAGTGTTGAGGAATGGGTCCTTAGGAGAGTTTCTCGGACCAAGACCTTGGGTGAAGTTTAGACTCTACTCTCGTGAACGCAGTCAACACTAAATGTCATATCCTTAGTCTATATGTACATCAGAGAGAGTATGGATAATTAGAGGAATTGGGTGCCTCTTGATTAAGGCTGGGTTGAACTCTAAAATTTTGGACCGCTAAAGTTGAGTGGACTTGAACAGATTGGATCCTATACGCACATGCACAAGGGGGTTAATCTAGTTCATTCATTTTCTTTGATGCTCGGGGACGAGCATAGTTTAAGTATAGGGGGTGATGAAACTCGATTTCATCATCATAATTTGCCTTTTTTAACCCCCTTGCTTAAATGTGTATCAATAAAAACCAGATAAAGTCTTGTATTTATCAGAGTCATTGAATAAATTAAAACCCACAAAAATCGCAAAATTAAAATTCGTGGTGTTTTTAGCCTTAAAAATACACTCAAAAATATTTTGTGCCTTTATTTGACCTCCTCTCCATTTTTGGTCAACATGAAACTTGTAGATCTCATCGAGATCTACAACTTTCATGTTTTGAGTTTTTCCAAATTCGGTCATTTTACCCTTCATTTCTTCAATTATTTGTCGTAATAATCTGATTGGGCCACATGGCTCATTCTGGTTGAGCCACGTGGCTGCATCCCCTCACGCCACGCCGCCTGATTCCGACCGTCGTCCGATCCACTTCCTCTCTTTTCATCTCCACCGTTCTCGCCCAGATCTCGACCCTCTGATCTCCACTCACGCCTTCATCACCACCGTCCTCTACCGCTCTCACCACAGTGCGCCATGTGGCGTCATTTGCTCCCCCCGATCACTTTCTGAGCCTAGATCTCCACCACACATCCCCGCAGCCATTCCTAGCCCTCCGATCACCGTCCAGATGTGATCTAGACCGCCCACCAGCGTCGTGCCAATAACACGCCATGTGGCGCTCTCATTCACCCTTCGATCACGTCGCCAGAGATCTAATCAAGACCGCTCGATGGTGCCCTCTTCTCGACCGTTGGATTGCAAGATTCAATGGTCGAATCGTCATCTCCTACCTCCAGTCAGCCCTCTCTCCCACGTTCACCACCTCGCAAACCACGCTCCCCCTTTCATTTTTTCCTGAGTCTTCGTCCATCTCCTCCACGATCCCAGTAGCCCATGATCGAGCCCGATCATCAACCATCCTCACGCAACACCTGGTCGCCCTCGTCGTCCTCTTCACTACTCCATCTCGACCCCACAAACCACGTCGCCCGCACCTGGAACCACCACCTTCGAGCTTCAAATAGGACTTCCCCTCCACCATTCACGCATGTCCACCTTTATGCGGTGCTCCGCCTAGCTCCTCTCCTCCTCCCCGTGACAGGGGGAGGTCCGATTGAGGCGTGACAACAGCGCCAGCCTCCGGTGTTGACCCACCGCCTTCCATGGAGGCCTCGCGACGCTCTTAGCCCGCTCAAGCTGCCCCACCTGGCTGAAGGGGTTCAGCGAAGACCCAGGGTTCAATTGAACCCCAAGCCCAAGCCTCCGACCACCATATTCTCCAGGTAAGCTTCTCCGACTTCATCTTGTATTTTTTTCTTTATGTTTAGCAATTTCTTAGGATCTTACACGCACCCCCATGCTCCGTTATTCATCTCATTAGCTTCGCCTCACTTTTCTCATTCACGCGCTACCTCTGATCACTCTCCCTACCCTCCATAACCTCGAACCACCTCCGACCCAACTTCTCTGCCCTCCACGGCGGAGGAACTCTGAGTTGTTGCCTTCTCCGCTCACAGAGCTCCCCACATCACTCCCCTTCACGTCCCCACACTTCGGCTATGGCACTAACACTGCAGGTACTCTACATTGTTGAATGATCGGAGGGCTCGCCGGAGTTATCTTGGCAAGCGCCATCTCCACCACCGGAGCGATTAGAGCCTTCTCCACATATAGCCACAGCTCGACCAGACCTTGAGCTCCATCGCTAACCAATCAGGACCAGCTGACGAGCTTCATCGACGTCAGAGGAGAGCAGCGGAGCTGGGACCACTTCGCTGGAGTCCTGGTTCCGCCGCCCGTTGAAGCTAAGGAAGAAGGCACAGGCACCATTGGATGCTCCTACTCGGAACTTATCCAACGGTGCAGGAGTGTCCACGTCGCCAACCAGCAGATCCTCCAGGTACCGTCGGATCCTTGAGATCTGACGGGTTTCAATTGGCCACGTGTCAGCCCCGGACCTTCTCCGAGCCGCAGCACCAGACCCGCAGGCTTGGACATCCCGAGCCTGTCCCGAGCCTCCCCAGCGCTTCGAGCTCTTCCGTGCCTGCATTGAACCAGAGCCAGCTCCCGAGCCTTGCCGAAGCTACACCGAGCCTCCTCCGAGCTTGGAGAGCACGTGCCACACACGTGCAATCTGGCAAATTTCACAGAGGCCCACCTACTTCTTCAATTTTGCAACCAGGTCCTGGAATCACGTGTCGACCACGTGCACAGTGGGTATTTTGCATTTATACCCTCGTGGGTTTTCATAATTGCAAAAATAATCCTGTGCGTGTGGGTTAATTACAGGGAAGTCCCGAACTTTCTTGTATTTTCATTTTAGTCCCTCTCAGGGACCTGTTTGCTAGTTATCTTTTATGTTTTTTTGTGTTTATGCCCCTGGCTTCACTCGTGTATATCTTGAGCATCCGAGCTCCGATTGAGTCGATTTCAGTGGCGTTTTAAAGCTCTTTTCATTGTCTTATTTAAGCATGCCTTTCAGATTTGACACTATGAAATTTGATGTGTTTTTTTATTGGCTAGGTGTCTTGATTTCTATGTTTCTCATGCTTATTTTTTACATGAATGAAGAGAGCTTTATCATTTGACCCTGATTTGACTTATAATTAAATGGCTCAAGTATTTCTGATCTAGGGAATATTTTCATTGCATTTCATCGCATCTAATTGCATGATTAAAAATAAAATAAAAAAATGCAAGTTTTATATTTGCTTGATGCATTGTTGTTGTTTTGTCTTTGTGCCTATATTGACCTATTGTTCTCTAACTCAACACTTAATAAAATCAATAAGAGTCTGAATATCACGAGAGAGGCTCGTGTCCCTGAGTTCGACCTTGGTTACTTACCAAGTAAAATATAAATTCACGACCATACGATTTCGTTGACATACCGAATCGGATGGTCTTTGACGGACCGAATCCAGCCCAGCTGCGATGACATACTAGCACTAATCCTGTGCTCTTAAAGGCTGGATTTTCGGCTCGTCAGACGTGATCAAGAAACTTGATCCACCAACCAACATCAAGTCGGTACAATCATTTCTAGAGCATGTTAGATTTTATAGAAGATTCATTCAGATTTTTTCAAAGATTTCCCATCCATTGACTGAGCTCTTAGGAAAGGACATTGATTCTTTATAGGTCACAAGTGTCTAGAGGCCTTTGAGATTTTAAAAAGAAAGATGTGTGACTCGCCTATTCTGCATGATCCTGATTGATCTCTTCCCTTGGAGATCATGACTGATGCATCGGATTTTGCTACAGGAGACATATTGGGGTGAGATCATATTTCGTTTGCCATTCACTACGCGAGCAAAGTTTTAGGCACTGCTCAGAAAAACTACACTGTGACCAAAAAGGAAATGCCTGTCATGGTATGGCTTTGGAGAAATTCAGGTTGCATATCTTACGATAAAAAGTGACAGTATACATAGATCATTCAACCATTAGGTATCTTATTGAAAAGAAGGATGTGAATGCACGTCTTCTTAGGTAGATATTATTGCTCCAGGAGTTTGATTTGGAGATCAAGGATAAACCTGCAGTTGCAAATGTAGTGGTTGATCATCTGTCACGATTAGAGATGAAGGATTCCCCTGATGCAGAACTAATCAAAGAGACCTTCCCAGATGAATCGATCTGTGTTGTTGACTCACTTCCATGGTATGCCAATATAATAAACTATTTTGTCTCCAAGCAATTTCCGCATGGTTGGACTAGGAGCAGTATTGACCGACTGAAGTCGGATTCAAGGAAATACCATTGGGAGGACCCGTTCCTTTCTTCGAAGGGCCAGATTGTGTCTGGAAAAGGTGTATTCCTCAGGAGGAATGCTAGAGTGTCCTCGCATATTATCATTCTCTTGAGGTCAGATGACACCATTAAGGAAAAAGAACCGCTCACAAAGTACTTCAATGTGGTCTCTTTTGGCCGACCTTTGTTAGAGATGCTACTGATTTTGTACGGTCATGTCCTGTTTATCAAAGGATAGGAGGGACTATAGAGATGAGATGGACATGCAACCGATGATTTTCTGTGATGTTTTTGATGCATGGGGCATATATTTCATGGGTCCCTTTTCCAACAGCCATGGATTTTAGTACATATTGTTAGCGGTAGATTATCTTTCGAGATGGGTGGAGGTTATCCCAACCTGAGCCGCATGAAGTAGGACTATCTATAAGTTCATCAAGGTTCATATTATTTCAAGGTTCGGGGTCCCAAAAGTTCTGATATATGATGGTGGTAGCCATTTTGTGAATAGAGAGATGAAATCATTAGTTAAGAACTATCAGTTTGAACATTGAGTAACTAGTCCTTACCCCCCTCAATTGAACATCATGGCAGAGGTTTCCAATAGGGAGATGAAGAGTATACTTCATAAGCTAGCATGTCTCGTAGGAAGAATTGTTCCCAACTGTTGAACCAAGTTATGTGGGCCTATCAGGCAGCATACAAGACCCCTTTGGGCACTTCACCTTTTAGAATGATTTATGGCAAGTCAAGTCATTTACCCGCTAAATTGATTCACAAGTCTAAGTGAGCAATAAAGAAGATTAATTGGAGTTGTCACTTATAGAGACCTGAATCTCAATGATCTTGTGAAGATCTGCAACCGAGCATATGACAACAATGTGATCAATAAGGATGAAGTTAAGAAGTGGTATGATTCACATATTAGATGCGACAGAAGGTATGGTTGTTTAATGCGAAGTTAAAGATCTTCCATGGGAAATTAAAGTCCAAATGGACGGGTCCTTATATAGTTAAGGAAGTGCATGGAAATGGCAGTGTAGAGATATTTGATCTTACAGATGGTGCACCTTCATTCTTGGTCAACGAACAACTATTGAAATATTTTGTTGAATCCAAAGAGCGCCTGACTCTAGTTAAAGTGATCGACTTCATGCCAGTTGATTCATTTGCAGATATTTCAAATACAACATGAAGTAGCAACTGAAAATATTCATATCATATAGATTCATTATCTTAGAGATGCATCTATTTTTTTCACTCTAACTATTAACTTAGAGATGCATCTATTCTTTTTCACTCTAACTATATTCTTTTGTGATGGTGGATTCTTTACTTATTATTTTCTTACTCCTTACTCAAGCTTGCGACAACCTTAGGGCCCGTTTGGAAAGTGGGTTACCCCTGGGGTAACCCGGTTTATCCCCCTTTTTCCTGGGTCATGCCTGGGTTGGATTTCCATCACATATCAATGTGACATCACATCACATTCCTTATTCCAACCCTCTACTGACCCTCGTAACTATCCAAACACCTACTATTCAACCCATCCCAACCTAACCCACCTTAACCCTTGAACCAAATGAGCCCTAAGTATAGGGGGTATATATTCTCCTCGGTCTCTTTATTATATATTCACTCTTTATACTTGGCCTATTTTTTAGGGGGGATTGTGCCCCGGTGATTCTTATTAACTTATTATTTTTGTACCCTCATTTGATGACTTCTAGTCTTACACTTAGGTTAGTCTCAACCTAAGTATGGGGGGGTTCTGGCCTATTGTTCTATCCCTGCTTTTCACCATCCTCTTCATGCTTGATATGAGTTATGTCTTTCATTCCACTTTGTACCATGAGCACATAGCACAAACTAAGTATATGGGGGTGTCTGTATATTGCATATATATTTTCTATTATAGCTCGTACTCTCACATATTTTGTATATTTATTTTGGGCTATGTATATGGGGATTTGAAACCTTTTTGTAAAAATAGTTTATAAAATGTTTGGAAAATTTATATATATTATACTTGATTTGTAAATTATTTGCAAATTATTTTCGAAGGGGTACAGATTGTGTTTGACTTTATATTCATTATTTTCCATATATATATTTACGTATATTCTTTTATAATAAATATAAAAAATGGAAAAAAATTAAAAATCAAACTTTATTTCAGTTTTTTAAGAGAAATTTCAGTGTCTGAAAGGGTGTAACGGTTGGATTCTGAACCGTCATATTCTTAGGCTATAAAAGGTTGCCTAGACCTAGTCTTTACAGATTCAAGCATGGAGGAATGTCTGGTTTCAAATTATATATTTTGGAAGATCAAGTCGATGAAGAGTTCTTCAAGGAGAGTGATGTCACTTGAGGAAGATGATATTTTATTAAAAGAGTTAGATATGGAGGAGCTTACACCTTCTCCTCAGGATATTCAGTCACATGAGTGTCACCTTATTTGTAAGTTAGATTTACCTTTTGTGTCTAGTTTTCTCTTTTAAGGAAATTCCAGAAGTCTGTTGCAGGATCTAAGGGCTGGAGTTGTCTTCTCTCTATTTTGGAGAATTTTAGATCTTTCCCATGTGGATACGGATATTACATTTGAGGAAGAACGGCATCATTATGAGTGATTCATTCTCCAATATGATAATGATCTTTCATATTCTAATTCTGAGGTTTACTCTGTGAGTTGAAAACAAGTTAAGCATAAGGCAGCCTGTGATTTTAAACCCCAAAGATTCAAAATTGATCTTTGAGAGTATGAAGTTTGTTGTGTTGTGTGGGTATCCTTGTAAGTGTTTGTTGTGTTCTAGTATGTTGTATCCTATTGTTGTCATTAAGGGCACCTATTTCTAATTCTTGTTAATAAAAACTTCTTTAAAATTATTTGTAAATAATTAACTTATTAACTGATGTTCTTTCCTAACACTTTCACTTTGCACTCAAGGCTTATTGAGATCTTTAACACTTGATTTATGAGGTCCAAAGACTTATAACCTATCTTAATCATTAGGGTCTTAGACTTAGTAATTCAAACTTCCCTGGCTAAAAATATTTGTCTACTATATTGCATGCTTAATATCCTCTTTAAAGAATATGACCATCACTCACTTGCATCACGGCATTCATGATTGAGATGAGTTGAGGCTTCACTTAAGGAACTAGGATTTGAGATTCAAGTTCGAATATGATTTGATGATACTCAAGGATGGGATAAGATTAATGTTGGCTTCATGAAACCTAAGCATCAACATCTTAGCCAGTATGTGACATATTCCTCATACCAATCTCTTGACCAAAAACTAAGTACCATGTAGTATAAATCATTAAATAAATTTGCTGATCAGTATGCGTCAATCCTTGGTAAAAGCAGTGGAGCTAGTCAAAAATAAAAAGAAGAAAATGTATGTTGATGAAAAGATACGCTCAAAGCAATACGAAGTTACATTCATATGAGCTTACACCAATGGCGAGTGTTCCCGACCTTTAAGTGTCTATTTAGACCAAATTATTAAGTTTTTATGAGTCAGACTAGTACTTCAAAAAAGGATTTGCATCATAAGTGATACAAGTTTGGGTGCAAGTATATTAGATACTTGAAAAATATGCACCTTGATGTATTCCCAAGAAAACAAGTATAGACGGCTCAACTCCTTTTGACGATCATATTGATTAATAACAAATATACATTATGTTGAGTTAATAAGGCGCTTGAGAGATACCTTATTCCCATGAGAGGGAGAGAAGAAATGACACCATTCTTATACCTCCTTTTTCTAGCATGCCATCCACATTTTGAAGTCTGACAAACTAAAGAGACGGTGGATTGATGCAAGACTAGATTTAATCCATAGTGTTGAGGATTGGGTCTTTAGGAGAATCTTTGGTATTTGAACTTTAGGTGACATTTCGAATCTACTATGGTGAATGCAGTCAACATATTAATGTCATACCTCTTACATATATATGTATACATCAAGAGTCTAATAATTAGAGGAGTTAATTTCCTTTTGTTTAGGACTAGGTTGATCTTGAAGTCTTAAGATCTCTAAAACCGAGTGTTCTGATTTCTTAAACCTTTCTCGTCATATGCACATGTCAGGGAATTCACGGATTAATCTAACTCTCTAATTAATTCTTTATTTATTAGCTCGAGGATGAGCTTAGCTTAAGTATAGGGGGTGATGAATCCCATATTCATTTGCATTATTTCTTTATTATTATCTCTTTTGCTTAAGAAAATCAATAAAATAACTAACAAATAACATTAATTAATATGGTGTTGTGACTAAATACCTATAATTAGTATACATTAATATACCTATTAGTGTACTATTATTTTATGTATTTATTATTTATTAAAAATCCAATAAAAATTAGAATAATATTGTATATATTTACTTTAGCATTATTTATAAAATAAAAATCCAAAAAATAAGAAAATAAAATAAAATAAAATAAAAACAAGCAATTTAATTCATTAAATTACTTGCAAAAATATTTTATGTATATATATGACTTATTTTATCTTTGAGTTCTATATAAAGGTTGTAGATCTCGATGATATTTACAACTTTCATTTTGATTTTTTTTAATTCTACCTTTAAATAATTGTTTTCGATTTATTATGTATTTATGTATTTATCTTAATTTTCATTGGGCCACGTGGCGCCATTCCAATGCACCACGTGGCCCCCGCCTCTTCTTTGATGATGCTGGCTTCTGGGCCGTTAGATCATCAGATCCAACAATTGGGAACCTTCCTTCAACCTCCATCTCTTTATCACAACAATCGTATCTCTTCACAACTGTCTATCTTCATCATTTTTTTCCCGTCAACCTCCGATAACCACCATTCCAACCCCCAGCATCTATCTCTTCCTAGTTCAACCTCCATCCTCGCCCAACTTCCATTTCATCTCCTCCTTCTCACGTATTCTTCTGATCAGCAACTGAAACTGCCTTCTTAACCACCCGGAACCTTCAGTTTTCACCCAACAAAATTCCACCCTTTGGCCATGGCAACGGTTATCCGCCACTCTTAGAGTTCCTCTGAGCCCTAATCTTTGCCTAAGTGACAGATGGCATCTGATTGGAGTGTGACAAAGGGGGTGATTTCTAGACGAGATCCTTGGTCATCGAAGACCAAGTTGCAGCACCTCAGGTGGCTGCTCAAGCTCAAATCCTGCAGCCTCGGAATATGATGCGAAGAGTTGAAGCATAAGCTTCAACCTCATGCCTGTCTTCCTCATTAATTGTTCATCTCAGTAAGCCACCTCTGTCTTCCTAATCTTATTCTCCAGTGATGCCCCTCTGAGTAATCGTCCTATACCCCTCTGGCTCTTCTCTAGGGCATCGGGATTTTCGCTATGACCTTGCGGAAGTCTTGCGACCTTCAGATCGAGAGGACAAGTACATAGGAGGGTTTGGAGCTTTGTTGGAGCTCCTCTACATCACCATTATAGAAGGTGGAGAGGGTAGAACACACGTAGCAAATACCGTTATATATGATCATCTAGATCAGATCTAACGGCTGACATTCATTCCTATCCTCTTCTCGAGGCATCGTTTCAAGCCTACGGGTTGGAGCACCTGAGACTACGCCGAGCGATCAGAGAGCATCTCATGCAGCCAAGCCTAGTTGCCTGAGCCTCCCCAGGTCACGTGCAAGGCACACGTGATGTTAGTGAATTTACAATCAAGCCTAGAGAATTCTTTATATTGCATATAAGTCCCGCCTTCTAGAAAAATTACATGAATGCCAAGGTTGGTTTCTATATTTTCATTTTAGTCCATTTTAGACTTATTTGTAATAAAATAAAATATATGTTTTCTTATATTTATGCCCATGCAGTGTTTCATCAATAACTTGTGAACCATTGATCTAAATTGAATGAAAATGGTTTCGTTGGAAAGCTTATTTCATGCTCTTCAATTTAATGTATTTAAATCAATTTTCTTCTATATTTCACACATTGAATTTTAGAGGATTCATTTTGTCTATTCAGACTCAATAATAATTCAAAATGGATCTGTACTGAGGTTGAATTTTACTTTATTTGACATTGATTTCTCATTAATTCATCAATTGAACTCGCATGTAGTTAAATTTATTTAATCATGAGCATAATTTGTGTTGTATGTTCTTGTGTATCTATTGTATGATTGTTTGTCATATTAAATAATTGCATAAAAATGTGTTGAAAATTACATTATCTTTGTGTATGTTTGCATTGAGCTTGATCTAGGAATTGCATTGAAAAATTGCATTCATTTTATATTTAAATTACATCGTATTCATTTAATCAAAAATAAAAAAACATCTTTGTGAACCTTGATTGATTATTATTTTGATTGGAAATCAAACCGCATATTTGTCTCCTTGCCTCGGACCTTAGCTTGCCTAAGTAAACTAGAAATACACCACATAACTTAATTCACATTATTTGTGTGGTTTTTGAATTGCGCTTTATATCATCCCCTACAACAAATCATCATTCTTAGGAGTGGTAAAAAGCAACTTCTCAATCATTCGGCAAACATCGTCAAGAATAATAAGTTATGGGGGGTGGGCAGGCGACGATGTATGGAAGGGAAATGGAGCCTCAATTAGGTTATAAAATCCTCATCCTAGTTTTTATGATTATTGGATATATAGTCTTCCTCCACCTAATTTGTCAAACTTGCATACTTTCTATGCAACATGCTCGCTATCAAACCTAGATCACGTAGACCTTGCAAATCTCGAAGCCAAACAAAGGGTGCAGTGAAAGAATTATCCCACAAGTTCAGATTAAGGATATTGGATCTCAAAAATTCGTGCTAAGATTCTATGATGAAAAATAGTCCACCTATATCTATCTTGAAAGAGGGGAGGAGTGGGCCATGAGTTCACACAAGATAGAAAATCCAAGGAAGGGAAGCTCGCTCACTAGATGGAGCAAATCCGACTTTCATGAAATTGACAATCAAGAGAAAGATCGAGTTAGTAAAGGCTACCAATAAAATCAGAATGGTTACTAACAAAGGCCTTATAATGATGTTGGCTATAGAACCAACTTTCCATTCTGTAACACCCGAAACATAGTACAACATCTAGTAATCACAAAGTGTGGTAGTAGCTTATAAGTAGTAGGGCTACTACTGGACACATGGGCTTAAGAACTTTGAACTGTGTTCAAGAGCTCTAGTTGGGCCCAATCCCAATAAGTTGTCTGAGCTAATAATCCTCGATAACAGATCGAGTCTAGGGTCCGAGATATTACAGATGGTATCAGAGCAAGTTCCCTCTAATAGTGGAGAGGGCTATCCAAGAGGTGGAGCCACCTCTACTATAGAGTTAGGAGGAAATGGCTACTCATAAGGTGAATCAACAACTGTTACCGAGAATGGGTCACAAGTCATTGCGTAATGAGGACGTTGTGAATATAAGCGATGGTGATTATAGAACCCAAACATAGTACCACATCTAGTAATCACAAAGTATGGTTGTACTTTATAATTAGTGAGGGCTACTACTAGACAACCTGGGCTGAAGCAATTTGGCTTATAGTAAAAGGCTCCAGTTAGGACCAAATCCAATAAGTTGTCTGAGCTATAAATCCCCAATAACGGACCAGGGCTAGAGCTTGGGATGTTATACTTTCCCTCTGTCCTCCCATTAATTGGTGCTCCTCTCGTTGCAATTATCCATCCTCGGCCTATGAGATAGACGACCGATTATCCTAGAACTCATCTAGGGCTCCCATCAGAATCCTTACCTGATCCAAGAGACTCGTCTAAGTCGATATGCCTCACGAAGTCAAAGGGAGCGACTTTGTTGTCACTCTAAAATAGAATAATTTTCCACCTCCCAGCTAGATAATACAAGTAATTTTACGACGTGCCTAATCCATTAGTTTCTTTCGGTTTGTGTCATTCATCCAACATACACAACATTTTATGTTGTAATTACATACTTAGCAGAGGACCCGGTCTAGATCAAATGCATACGGATAGGGTTGGGCATCGGGTCAGGTAGTGTCGGATTTGAGTTGACCCGGCGCAAGCCCATTTAAGTATATGGGCTAATGGGTTGGGCCTAGGCCCATTTTATTTTAAAATTCCAGGCCCAAGCCCAAACCCGACCCAAACAAAATTGGTCGAGTTCGGGTCGAGCCGACCCAATTTAACACATATTTACACCAATGTCACTTGTTCTGTTCTTATTGCATTTATCTAGTTGTTTCTTATGCTTGTGTGCATGTTTAATACTTTAAGTACGCCAACTAATTCATGATTCTAACATTAGTTGTATGTTGGAAATATAAATTTGGTAAAAAATATGGCGACTTAAACCACCATTCAATTCACAATATTCTATTGTAAATGCAGGGCACTGTGACCCAACACATATTGGATTCTTACAATTGTGCATGCTCTAACACTTAGGATACAGATTCCATTCTTGTATATCAATGTAATAATCTTGCATATTGATGTAATAATATCCTCAATCCACGCTAATGGATATGATTATTAATGGATCAACGTATTTATCCTAAACATGAAATAAGGATATGAAAGTTAGAGCACGATATTTGGAGCAAACATGAATATACAGGATATAATTATATCGTATAGGTCGGGCTATCGGGTTTGCAGGTTTGGGTCTTCTCATGCCTGAACCCGATCCGATAAGCAATACGTGCTCATTTTGAGGCCCACGACCTGCTCACTAAATTTAGGGTTCGGGTTTGGGTCGGGTCAGGCCAGTCCAGCCCAATGTTCAACCCTACATGTGGCGAGTGTGCCAAACAAGTAATAGATTTGTGAATGCAATTAACCATAATTCATGAACACCTCAGGGATAAAAAATGTCAATATAACCTTAAGGGCCCACTTGATTTGCGGTATGCACCGACAAAATTCCAGGTATCTTGTAAATAGAACATGCGTAAACCAATGATTCGAGGGAAAATCTCATCTCGTTCTCTCTCATATCTACATGACATCATTGCATTCGATTGATTCATGCCATCATTACATACATCTCATTAACCACTCTCTGTGTGCTATCAATTATTCTCTCTCACTTAAATAATATATAAAAACATTATGTATTCTTTTGAAATATAATTATTTAAAAACAATCACAAATCTATCATTATATCAAACTCTACGATAAGTCACATCCTAACAAAACCTCCCAGTACCAAACTCACCATCTAACCATCATACTAAACAAACAGATACTCATCGTTTTATCCTTAAAAAAGGGTTACCGACTTATTGCATTACAAGATAAAGCATCCAAACACATATTAAAATGCATGCAGTCGTTGTTGTAATATGCACTTATAATATGTGTGTATGTGTATATAGAGAGAGAGAAGGGATTCTACTCCATGGAGTAGGTAACTTACCTACTCCACTTTCAATTTTTTTCATTTTTTTTATTTTTTTAAAAAATGCTTCCATGGATTTTCATAACTATATCCTTCTAATATGCCATTCAAATGTCGTCAGAAATAGAGAGTCCTACGGCCTCCATACAAACGGTCATTTTTTAACGGTCACAGATTTATTGTATTTTTCATATTTTGGATGGAGGCCGTAGGAGTCTCTGTTTCTGACGAAATTTGAATGACATATTAGAGAGATATAGTTATGAAAATCCATGGAAGCATTTTTTTAAAACATAAAAAAAATTGAAAAAATTGAAAGTGGACTAGGTTATTTACCTACTCCATGGAGTATGATCCCTTTCCTCATATATATATATATATATATAGAGAGAGAGAGAGAGAGAGGAAAAGGAAGCTGTTTTGAGTAACAACCAACTTGGTTGTTACACATGGCAGTTCCCTCCTCCCTTCTATTTTTTTTAAAATAAACCATGTATATTCATCTATATGTCCCTCCTAATGTCATTCAAAATTTCATCAGAAACGGAGACTCCTATGCCCTCCATCTAGAACAGATATTTTTAACGGTCTGAAATTTGCTGTAAACGACCTGTTCTAGATGGAGGGTATAGGAGTCTTCGTTTCTGACAAAATTTGAATGACAAGTCGGAGGGACATATAGATGAATATACGTAATTTTATTTTCGAAAAAAATAAAAAGGGTTGGGGGGACTGCCTTGTGTAACAACCAACTTGACGAACTCAAAACAGCCTCCCTCCCCTCATATATATAGAGAGAGAGAAAGAGGAAAGGGACCTTGCTCATGTGAGCAGGCAACTTCCCTGCTGCCTCAATCCCATCCGTCCATTAGAAAGTTGTTGTGCCGTTGGATGAAGACCAGGAAAAAATGCCATCCACCCCAACATGCTCCCCTCTTCCGCACGACAATCCCTCCACACGTCGTGCCCTACACACTCCCTGCGCGCCCTCCTCCTGTGCTCCGTCCCCGATCTCCCTTGCACCCCTCTTCATCCAGCGGCACCCTCCCTCACCATCCATGTGTTCTCCTCATTCTCTCTCTTTGCGCTCCTCGAGCAACATACGAGAAACTAATTCACCTGCTTCAGCGGGTCTTTCTCCCCGCCTGTTGGGTGCATGTTTTATCCAGTGAAACCCTTTTTCCAAATCGTAGTCTATGTGTACTGAATGAAATATAATTTTTACATATTTTCCTCAATTATGGGTCTGTAACTCATCCCCTCTAAGTGCACTCTCCAGTTGTGCACGAGCAACTGAGTCACCGGCTTCCAAATTCACCATAATCTAATTTAAAATGTACTCAATTACCTCTCTTCATATTTGATCAATTTTAATTTTCAAATAGTTAAAATAAGTCTGCTTAGTTTAGTTTGAAAAACAAATTTATGTGAAATTGTGGTAAAAAAATATGATTCATTGATTCAATTTGGGTATAACATCCAAAATACTTCATGTGGATAGAATTTATGCAAAATAACACAAGTCAGACTGGGAGACGTGGATGATTCCAACCATGACAGTTCATGGATATTGTCACTTTGTAAAATAAGAAATTTCCCATTCGGTTCATAGTAGCTTAATATGAATTCAATTTTAGCATATTGATTTGTCAATCCTATTTTCACAGTTCTATATTCAGTTGAATATATATTAAAACTATTTTGTAATCTATCAACTTACTGCATATTTGTTTTATTCAGATACTATAATGCAACTAGATATTTGTGATTCTAGAATTTTTTTCTCTGATTATCGAGATAACACATGCAGACATGAACAAGACGATCCCATAATGATTCTAAAGTAAATTTCCAGTGATATCCTCGTCAGGACTGTGTCTCCTCTTCTACATTCTTGTCAACAGCTCAAATAGGTGATTACATTTGATGGAATCACTAGGCACCTGTGTACTATGATTGAACTTCCTCCGGAGCTCCTTAAAGAAGTCCTGAAGTTGAGATATGATGGTTTTGGTACCAATTCGTTAAGTTATAAGCAATAAAGTCTGAATATAATCCAAAGATAGTGAAAGAAGCAGGGATGGTATCCACCAGATGATATGATCACTTGGTAGTTTAGATGGTTTGATTCTAATGTAAATGAAACATTCTTTGTTGCAATTTGGTAACTTGTTGGTCATGTATGTCCTGTGAATACTTATAGCAACACATTAATGAACATATTTGTCATGTACTTTGAATGGATTTGGGAACTATACTTGCAATCCCAAAAGTTCTCTCCATTGTGCCAAGACATTCACGTTATACAACTTGGAGATGTATGATGCATGTTGTATGGCTTCTAAGATGCAACTTGCATCTTGAGGTGTACAAGTTCCTCATGTTCCTCTTGTAGTCACAAATCTTTTGGTGCGGCCCAACATTTTCGGAGAACAAATTTATGAAAGTGTACAGAGTCTATATACATGATTTCCAAGCAAATAACATCAAATCTCCATTTTATCAAAAATACATCAGTTACAAGTTACATGCAATGAGATATGCTCCTTATTATCTCTAACATGCAATAAATTGAAGGTCTGTTGGGATCCTTATGCCGCGATGTTTTTCAATTATGATGGAGTGCTGGTTAAAAACTGGAGAATGAATCATACTTTTGTTATAGTATCTTAAACTGGATTTTTTATTTCTAATCATATCTAATTATGATATTCTGATTGAGTATATTTGATCATGAAGTATACATAAGCATCAATTATGCATTGATTCACAGAAAAAGTGGACATTGTTCCACAAACAATCTTCAGCAACCCCACAATGAGATCTCTTCATCTTATCATAGGCTCTATGATCCACCAACAATTTGGGTCAAAGAAACCAATCCAACTTACATGAAAACTACAACAAAGTATAATTCACCTTGTATTCCTTTTTACACATGTCCATGACATTTCATCCAAACAAAAACAATCCTAATTTTCAATGTTGTATCAATGTAGAAACAAGATGCAGTGAAGGCTAACCAATCTCTGAAAACCTTTGGACATTTCCTAATATAAATGATGTACTTAGAACTCTTTTATTTATTTTTCACCAATCTAATCAATCCACTCCAAATACTGACGAAGTTCTCAACGACAATGGACTCCTCCTTCAACATCTCCAAATCCAGCAAATCATCTGCCATCAAAAGAGTCCCCTGCTGCAACAATTTATGTGAGCTACATTCAACATGTCACACTAACATTTAGATAGTCAATTCTGTTCTCACTATCCTGGTGAATTTTAAGGTCAACATATTTCAAAATGCCTCTTAGGCCTTGGATTAGAGAAAATATTAGTTGTATGATGTTAAGAACCGAAAGCATCACTGCCAATTCCATGAAAAATCGACTCAGAGAAAGAGGTAGTTGAGACCCGTATTTTTGTGGAAAACTAAGATGTCAAAATTGTATTCCATTTACTGTCTGTAGACTACGATCAGGAAAAGGTGTTTCACTACAGGAGATATACACCCGGAGAAAGTCCTAATGAAGCATGCGACTAGGTCTCTCGTACGTCGCTAAAGGAGCGCACAGAGAAGGGAGGAGGAGAACACGCACAGGGAGAGGGAGGGTGCTGCTGGAGAGGAGGCGTGTGAGGGAGACGGGACAGAGCATAGGAGGAGGGCGCGGAGGGCGTGGGTAGGGCAAGGCTGGGGGAGGAGGGATTGTCGTGAATGAGGAGGGGAGCATTCAGGGACCGATCCCCTGGTGGATGACATTTTTTTATTCACCATCCAACGACAGAGCAACATTCACATCGACGGAGGTAGCAGAGAAGTTGCCTGCTCACGTCAGCAGGGTCCCTAGGGTGCCCTTCTAATGAGGTGGGTCTTTCCTGAAATTCAGAAAGCCACTATCAAATTTGTAAATTACGTAACAATTTTGTAAATTTAAACTACATATTGTAAAATACTTACGATTATACAGTTATGTAAAATATATCATCCATATTGTAACAAACTTTTAATGTCAAATATAGTAATATTTTCATAAATTTTTCATGATATACATACTATATTAATATTTAATATTAAATTTATGGAGTTAGAATGTGTAAAATAAATAGAATAAATGCTTAAATTGACGTGGCTTTCCGTGCATCCAGGAAAGGTGCACCTCATTTGAAATATTTCATATATATATATATAGGAAATTTATCCAGAGGGCACTGTGCCGATTTGGGTCGTGGTGAGCCTCTAATTCCAACCGTCAGATTTGTATCGCTCAATCCCTTAAAAATAGGAACCATAACCAAAATGGAAAGAGAAGCTAATTGGAAATATTAAGCAATTCTTAAATTAGTATACGTTTATGGAAACATGTGTTGATAGATCAACGAGAGGCGGTTGATCTCGCATTTTTCGATCTAGCGATTTGCAAAGTGAGGCGATGAATCATGTAAAGAGAGGCGATCGTTTTTTATCTAATGCAAGGTATTGTATTTCGATTAGATTTTTATTTTTCGCATTTTGATTTGAATCTTATAATATGTAGAAAGAATTTTTTTTGGATATTTTGATTTGAATCTGACTGATTATAGACCATATTTTGATTTTTTTTATGTTTCTGGATCATGAGTTGATACACGATTTGTAGTCCATTGAATCTGATTTGAATCTGATTGAATTTGATACACGATTTGTAGTCCATTGAATCTAATTTGAATTTAATACACGATTTGAATCGTATTTTTATGACTGATTTGAATCTGATTGAATTTGATACACGATTTGTAGTCTATTGAATCTTTTCGAAGGTATTTTGATTTCATACAATAAAAAGTTACTGATGTATTTAAGTAATTTACTTACAAGATATATTTATGTTACTAATGCTAACACACTTATTACTTTTAATGTGTTACTTTGAAAATATACCGAGTTACTGATGTATTTAAGTAATTTACTTATAAGATATTTTATGTTACTAATGATAACACAATTGTTACTTTTAATGTTTTACTTTGAATATATACTGAGTTACTGATATATCTACTTATTTTACTTATAAGATATTTTATGTTACTACTACTATCAAAATTGTTACTTTTAATGTGTTACTTTGAAGATATACTGACTATAATATTGAGTTACTAACAATTCATTACAAGTTACTTGTCAATAATCAAATGTTACTAACATTTCATTACAAGTTACTTGTCATTCAATGATTCTTACTGAAGCGAGTATATTGCTGAGTTACTAACAATCATTACAAGTTACTTGTCATATAATAAATATTACTAACAATTCATTACAAGTTACTTGTCATTCAATGATTCTTACTGAAGTGAGTATATTGCTGAATTACTTTTCTTTATACAATTCTTACTATTCACGGATATAAATTAACTTATTGTTTCTTGCAGAACAATGCACAATTTGGTGTCTTGAAGAAGCTGTTGTTATGCCGAGGAGCGAGAGCAAAACAACATCATCTAAATGAACTAGAAGACAGTTGACATTTGGATGTTCACCATATAACTATAATTAAGTAATTTATGTGTGACTTTCGGTAACACTTGACGTATTACAAGTAATTAAATAGGCTACATAAGTAAAGAATGTGTGATTCGATAGTAATTCAAAACAAAGAATAAAACAAGTAAGATACATAGAAGCATCAGTAACATATAATAAATTGTAGGTAAAAGAAGGTAATGGAATAAGTAAGTTGGAATAAGTATAAAAAATCACGTAACCAGTAACTTATGTATTGCTATCAGTAACAGTCGATACATTATAAGTAATTAAAAATGTTATATAAGTAAATAAGAGGTGCTTCAGTAAGACTCAAAGTATTGAGTAACTATAACATTAGTAACAATCAAAATGACTTCAGTAAAATGTACATTTGTAATCAGTACTTATTGTATGGACATTAGTAATTCACATACTTAATTACTGATCCCACAACAATAGTTACTTGAGAACTGAATATATATTACTTGAGTAACATGAATGAATTACTGATCTCTGTACAATGTAATATTACAGATGTAAAATAACTATAGATTCAGTAACAATCATAATGTGTTCAGTAATATGTATATTTGTAATAGGTAATTATTGTATGGACATTAGTAATTGACGTAATCAATAATTATAATCAGTAATTTATCTTTCTTAATCCAAACGTGGAATGATCATTCCATAAATAGAATATATGCCGGCAATAATTTAAATGCGTATTTTTTATCTTACTAAAACCGACTACCTATTTTTAAGGAAATGATTTAATTCGAATTCTTATTATGTTAATAATGCATGCACATTGTTATTGCCAAAACCGTCCCCTTCCAAATAGAACCGACACATACACGTGGCGAGCCCACGTTTGGTGCTCACCACGACCCAAATCGGCACAGTGCCCTCTGGATAAGCCCTCTATATATATATATATATATATATATATATATATATATATATAGAGAGAGAGAGAGAGAGGGGGGGGTTAATGGGGCTGCCCTCTTGGGGCAGCCGACATGGCTGCCCGGCGTCATTTTCGGCGTTTTTTTTATTTCAAAAAATATCTCCATGTATATTCATCCCTATATCCCTCCTATATGTCACTCGAATTTCGTCAGAAACAGAGACTCCTACGGCATCCATCCAAAAAGTCTTTTTTTAACGGTAACATGATTTTTTAAATCAACACCATCTCGATGGAGACCGTAGAAGTCTCTGTTTCTAACGAAATTCGAATGACATATACAAGGGATATAGGGATGAATATACATGGTGGGTTTTTTCGAAAAAAAATAAAAAAAACACCAAATAAGGGGGCGGGCAGCCATGTTGGTTGCCCCCAGGGGGCAACTCCATTAAATCCTTATATATGTGGGTTAAATGGGGTTGCCCTCTGGGAGAGCTAACTTGGCTCCCCCCACGCTATTTCACCCGCTTATTTATTTATTTTTTAATTTCTTCCGTGAATATTCATCACTATATCCCTATATTATGTCATCCAAATTTCGTGCGAAACAGAGACTCTTACGGCCTCCATCCAGACAGTCATTTTTTAACGGTAACAAAATTGCTAAAAACGACCCTTCCGGATGGAGGTCGTAGGAATCTCTGTTTCTCACACAATTTGAATGACATAATATAGGAATATATTGATGAAAATCCACAGAAGAAATTTTTCAAAAAAAATAAAAAAACGGACGAAATGGCGCGGGGGGAGCCAAGTTAGCTCCCCCCATGGGGGCAACCCCATTTCACCCTCTCGCTCTCTCTCTCTCTCTATATATATATATAGGGTGAAATGGGGCTTAGGGTGAAATGGGGTTGCCCCAAGGGAGGGCTAACTTGGCTTCCTCCGCGTCATTTCGTTTATTTTTTTTTTGAAATTTTCTTTCGTGGGATTTTCATGAGTATATACTTATATTATGTCATTCAAATTTCGTGCGAAACAGAGATTCCTACGACCTTCATCCAGAAGGATCGTTTTTAGCAGTGCTGTTATCGTTAAAAATGACTGTCTGAATGGAGGCCGTAGGAGTTTCTGTTTCGCACGAAATTTGAATAGCATAATATAGGGATATAGTGATCAATATTCACTGAAGAAATTTTCAAAAAAAATAAAAGAAATGGGTGAAATGACGCGGGGGAGCCAAGTTAGCTCCCCCAAGGGGACAACCCCATATATATATATAATGTGTATGCCCCGAGGGGGTCTAACTTAGCTCCCTCGCCCCATTTTTCACATATTTTTATTTTTTTTGAAAAAAATCATGTAAATTCATTATTATAATATTATATTATGTCATTCAAATTTCATGCGAAAACATAGACTCCTACGACCTTCCAGACAGGGTCGATTTAAAAAATCCTAGGACCGTTAAAAGATGACTGTCTAGATAGAGGTCGTAGGAGTCTCTATTTCACACAAAATTTGAAGGGCATAATATAGGGATATAGTGATGAATATTTATGGAAGAAATTTTCAAAAAAAATAAACAATAGAGAAAATGGGATGAGGGGAGCTAAGTTAGCTTCTCCTAAGGAGCAGCCCCATTTATCTCTCTCTCTCTATATATATATATATGATTTAATGGAGCTACCCCCTAAGGGCAGCCAACATGGCTGGTCGCCCCTTATTTCGGCGTTTTTTTATTTTTTTTTTGAAAAAAAATCACCATGTATATTCACCCCTATATTTCTCCTATATGTCATTCGAATTTCGTCAGAAATAGAGACTCATACGACCTTCATCGAGATAGTGTCGATTTAAAAAATCATACGACCGTTAGAAAATGACTGTCTGGATAGAGGTCGTAGGAGTCTCTTTTCTGACGAAATTCGAATGGCATATAGGAAGGATATAGGGATGAATATACATGTCGATAATTTTCAAAAAAATAAAAAATACCAAAAATAGCGCGGGGGCAACCCCATTAGTCTCATATATATGTATGCATATATGAGAAAATGGGTTGCCATCTCGGGGCAGCCAACGGGCTACCTCCACCACATTTTGCAATGTTTTTTTATTTTTATTTTCAAAAATACCACCATATATACTTTCATCACTATCACCCTCTAATATGGCATTCCAATTTCGTCAGAAATAGAGACTCCTATGCCCTCCATCTAGAACATGCAATTTTAAAGGTCTTGAATTACTATAATCGACTTGTTCTAGATGGAGGGCATATGAGCATCTATTTCTGAAATATGGTGCAGTGGCAGCCACATTAAACCTTATATATATATATATATATATATGGGTAAAATGAGTCTGCCCCCCTCAGAGAGCTAACTTGGCTCCCCCTACTCCATTTTCCTATTTTTTTATTTTTTTTGAAAATTTAATTTGTAGAAATTCATTATTATTTTTCTTACTGTGTCATTTAAGTTTCGTGCGAAACATAGACTCTTACGACCTCCATCTAGATAGTCATTTTCTAACGGTCACAGAATTGTCAGGGGAAGTCAAGTTAACTTCCCCTCGGGGCAGCCTCATTTTACCATATATATATATATATATATAGTTAAATGAATATACTCTTTGGGAGCATATAAGAGCATGCTCCCACTTTTTTTCCCATATTTTTTTTATTTTTATGAAATGAAAGAATGAGAGATTTACTTAGAATAATAAGTAGAATATATATTTCAAATTTCATGTAAAACAAACATTCCTAACACTTTCATCTGGCATGAGACCGTTAAAATTTGACAGTCTCGATGAAGGGATAAAAGTTTTGAATTTTGAATGACACTACGGTAATATATTGTGATCTAAATTCCACTAGATTTCATTTCAGAAAAATAAAAAAACATGGGAAAAAAAAGGAGTGAGTATGTAAGTTACATGCTCCAAGGGAGGATACTTCTTTTTCCTATATATGATTTAATGGGGCCGCCCCCCTGGGGCTGGGGGCAGCCAACATGGCTGCCCCGCCCCCTATTTTAGCATTTTTTTATTTTTTAAAATATCACTATGTATATTAATCCCTATATCCCTCCTATATGCCATTCGAATTTCGTCAGAAATAGAGACTTCTACGACGTCCATCGAGATAGTGTCGATTTAAAAAATCCTGCGATCGTTAAAAAATGATTGTATGGATGGAGGCCGTAGGATTCTCTTTTTCTGACGAAATTTGAATGGCATATAGAAGGGATATAATGATGAACATACATGGCGATATTTTTCAAAAAAAAGGTAAAAAATACTGAAAATGATGCGGGGGTAGCCATGTTGGCTGCCCCAAGGGAGCAACCCCATTAATCTCATATATATATATATATATGAGTAAAATGGGGCCGCTTCTTGGGGGGAGCTAACTTGATTTCTCACGCCCATTTTCCCTATTTTTTTAATTTTTTGAAAAATGGTTCCGTACATTCTCATCATTACATCCTTATATTATGTCATTCAAATTTCGTGCGAAACAGAGATTCTTATGGCCTCCATCTAGATGGGGGTCGATTTTAACAATTCTGCGATCGTTAAAAAATGACTATTTAAATGGAGGCAGTATGAGTCTCTGTTTCTCATGAAACTTGAATGACGTAATATAGGGATATAGTGATGAATTTTTACAGATTTATTTCTTAAAAAAATAAAAAATAGGGAAAATGGGGCAGTGGGAGGCAAGCTAGCTCCCCACATGGAGCAATCCCATTTCCCCCTTTATATATAGGAGAAACTTCCAATAAGATGAGCCTTTCCCTGAGTGCATGGAAAAGCCGCATCAATTAGTTATCTTTCTTATATATTTTATAATTTCTAACTCCATAAATTTAATAATAAATGTCAATATAATATATATATATCAAGAAGATTTGTGAAAATATTATTATATTTGATAAAATATTAATTACAATATATATGCTATATTTTTAAAATAATATACCATTATTATTTTACAATGTGCAGCTTATATTTTACACAATTGTTACATAATTTGCACATTTGATAGTGATTTTTTAAATTTCAGAAAAGGCAAGGACCCGCATATATAGAGAGAGGGGGAGAGAGAGAGGGAGAGAGAAGGAGAGAGAGAGAGAGAGATAGAGAGAGAGAGAGAGAAAGGGGTTGCCTCTTTGGGGAGCTAACATGTCTCCCCCTGTCCCATTTTTCCCATATTTTTTTGAAAAATGCTTTCATGGATTTTTCATTATTATATTCCCATATTATGTAATTCAAATTTTGTGCGAAAAAGAGACCCTTGCGGCCTCCATCCAGACGAGGTCGATTTCAACAATTCCACGACCATTAAAAAATAATTGTCTAGATGAAGGTCGTAGGAGTCTCTGTTTCTCACGAAACTTGAATGACATAATATATGGATATAGTGATAAACTTTCAAGAAATTTATTTTTCAAAAAATAAAAAATTGAGAAAAAATGAAGCTAGGATAGCCAAATTAGTCCCCTAGGGGCAGTCCAATTTTTACCATATATATATGGGTAAAATGGGGTTGCCCTTTGGGGAACTAACTTGGCTACTCCCGTCCCATTTTCCCTATTTTTTTTGAAAAATACTTCAGTGAATTTTCATTATTATATCCCTATAATATATCGTTCAAATTTTATGCGAAAACAGAGACTCCTACGACCTCCATCTAGACGTGGTCAATTTCAACAATTCTATGATCGTTAAAAAATGACTGTATAGATGGAGGCTGTATGAGTCTTTATTTCGCACGAAACTTAATGACATAATGTAGGAATATTGCGATGAATTTTCATGGAAGTATTTTTTTTAAAATAAAAAACATAGAAAAAAAATAAGACACAAGGAGTCAAATTAGCATCCCCAAGGAGCAACTTCATTTTTCCCTCTATACGTGTTCTTTTCAAAACATATCTAAGAAATTTCATCCGTGACGAATCCACTTTAATACTATGGATCCAAAAAGATCACGGTTAGAAACAAAAATCACCCTCCCGAAATATTTACCAAAAAATATACATATCTAAGCTGTTTATCAGTTATCCATCTCCGCCTTTGCCAGGATCCACTTGAGCCCATAGGTATCCACTATCCATTACCTTGAGGTTTCTTCATTCTCTGATCTGAGATCCCTCGTTTGTACCTCTGTGGAACATCCGTGAGTGCTCGAAGGAGCTATCATGCAGCTCTCCCTCCACACCCATTTCGGTGCAACCGCTTCCCTTCTCTTCCATGAAAGGCCCCATCTTTGCAGGACCCACTTCCTCCCCCAACCCATCGACAGGCCGCTGCACCCGGGGGGGAGAAGCTTGAAACGCCACCACCAGCTGCTCCCTCCCCTCAGGGCCACCTTGCTGGAAACCCCTGTCATGTGGGTAGGAAGGCTCTGCGTCTTCTATGCCCTCCTCAAGGCTGGCCTTGCCGGTTCACCTTCCAGCCCCATCATTTCAGGTCCTCAGGATCCCTCCTTCTCCTACGTTGGGCGTTGATTGTTTGCGCAGTTTCACTGCAGTGTTGTTAACCTGGTTTTTTTTTTATTTTGAGCAAGATTTGGGAGATGGGTCTGGTAATTATGGCTTTTCGAAGTGGTTAGAGGCCTTGCAGGGAAAATCTGGTGAGTTGGTTCTTCTCTTCTTCTACAAGATGTTGTTGCCTCATTGGTACTATTTGTGATTTCCGTGCAAAAAACCTAAGATCCATTCTCCTACGTTGGTTCTACCAACGATGTCTCCGTTGAGGACTTGGTAAGGTTTGCCTTCCTCTGACGTTTTTTCCCTCAGTTTTTCATCGAGTAAATGGTGCAGGTCTAAGAACGTGGTCTTATGAAAATGGAGAGCTTGAGATACATGCCTGTGATAGTGATGTAACAATTTCTCAGATTATCCCCGTTCTCCAGGATTCGCATCGAGGAACGGAACCACGAAGTAAAAGAACATGCATGAGTTACCATACTCATTCTCTTTGTTGAGAATGCTGTTAAAGCATAATACCTTGTAATTAGGGTATGACTCCTTAAAAACATTCACTTGTGTATAAATGTAGCTATCCAATGCCTTATTATTTTGTGAATCAGAATTAAGTAGAAAAATCAACCCGTCACTCTCATCAACCTTGGCTTTTGGAACATGTTTGCATTATCATTACAAGAAACAGCATGTAGTGAAGAAATTATCACTCGTGTTTGGTCACGGCAGAGTGATGTCAGTATTCAATACCTCTCCAAAGGCCTTCCCTGCTATTTGCCGGGATCATACTACTACTTGAATTTGAGAATGTTCAAGCTTGTCTTGCACGAGAAACTACCACGTTTTACTCTTGACGTATAAATTGTGCTCATAACTATAACAACCAAAATACTTAGGTCATTAGGTGAGGATATACCAGCACTTATTTGTTAGGAAAAGATAGTCCCGATGAATAAGTCGAACCTAACCCATGGAATACACAAGAAACGACCAATTTTCATGGCGATGATTGCTTTGCTGGCTATGTTGGAAATCAATCTACCAAGTTACTGAACTCATCTCCAGGTGCCTCACTCTAACTAAAGGATGAGTGGTCACATTTGTGTTGATGTGTACCACCTTAGCTATAGAGTGGATGAAGTGCAAAAAAGTGTTAGGTGATGCCCTTGTAAGGTCTTTCATCCTCATGGTTCTGAGGGAGAGGCAGAGTACTTTCCAGTTAGGAGGGAGGTTTCCCATTTTAAAAGCTATAGCGGCGAGAAAGACAGGTGCAAAAGAACCCAGTGGGGCTATCTAATTCACTCTGACATCGGAGAGTTGATCCACTCTTGGACGGCGAAAGAGGCGAAAAAGCAATCTATAGAAAGATTTGGAGCTATCATGTTGATGCGGTTGAAATTTAGGGAAGAATTATTGATGGGTGAGAAGAGAAGAAATTGGGGTAAGGGGATAGGGAGGAATATGCCAAACTGCGTGGGAAGGGAGAAGATAGGAGTAGAACTTGATTGGAGGATTTGAGAGGAGGAAGAAATTCAAAGGGGAAAGGAGGATAAGGCCAAAGGCTAACTTAAATTTAATCTTTGTTGGGAAAACCAATAACTTGATATTCATAGGACCCCTGGGCTCTCTTATATAGGAGAAAAACCCTTGGTTAAATAACACGATATGTACATGAAAAAAATGAAAATACATAAATAACACTAAAGATAAGAATAATTTCAACACTCCCCCTCAAGCTGGAGTATATATGTCTATCATGCTCAGCTTGGAAGAACATCTTTGGAAAGAGCCTCCAGTAAGTGCTTTGGTGAATATATATGCAGTCTGATCTTCATTAGAAACACGATAGGTAGATATGAGACCCTTCTGAATCATATCTTTTGTATAGTGGCAGTCCGCTTCTATATGCTTTGTACGCTCATGGAATGTAGGATTATTTGCAATGAATAGTGCTGTCTGATTATCACATAGAAGATGCATAGGAAGGGGTACATCAACAGCAAGATCAGTCAGAACTGACCTGACCCACATCATCTCTGTGCATCCCTGAGCCATGGCCCTGTATTCGGACTCTGCACTAGATCTGACAACTACAGTTTGCTTTTTACTTTTCCATGACACGAGTGATTTGCCAACAAATATAGTAAATTCAGAAGTGGACTTCCTTCCCTGGGGCATCTTGCGTAATCTACGTCTGCACACGCTGTGATGTCAAGAGACGTGCCTCTACTGAATAAGAGACCGGTACCTGGTGAAGACTTCAGATATCTCAAAATCATATACATAGCATTCATATGCACCTTCCTTGGCTGCTCCATGAACTGACTCACCCTGTTAACAACAAAGCATATATCTGTCCTGGTGTTGGTAGTATATAGGAGCTTCCCTACTAGTTCCCTGTATCTCTTCTTATATATCTCCTCAGTATCATCATCATATAATCTCATGCTTGGATCCATAGGAGTAGTAGCGGGCTTGCATCCTGTCATACCCGTCTCTAATAGAATCAGTAACAAACTTCCTTTGGGTCATCACAAGACCATGCTGGTTCCTGGCGAATTCTAATTCAAGGAAGTATCTAAGATTGCCAAGATCCTTGGTCACAAACTGTTGACCTAGGAACTCCTTGGCTGCCTCAATGCCCTGCTCATCATCACTAGTGACAATAATATTATCAACATAGAAAAGAATAGCAACTGTACCTATCCGTGTCCTCTGAACAATAAGTGAATGATCCGCAGTGGACCGAACAAATCTCTGATGCTCTATCAACTCTGAGAACTTCTGGTACCAAGCTCTAGGACTTTGCTTCAGACTGTAAATCGCCTTGTGGAGCCTACAAACCTTTTGAGACTCCCCCTCAGCAGCAAACCCTGGTGGCTGCTGCATATAAACTTCCTCATGTAAATCTCCATATAGGAATGCATTCTTCACATCAAGCTGATAAGGAGTCCATTCGCATGAAACAACAATAGATAGGAGAATGCGTAATATTGTGTGTCTGGCCAATGGAGAGAAAATGTATCCTGATAATCCGCACCATAAGTTTGGGTGAAACGACGTGCTACAAGCATTGCCTTGTAGCGATCCACACTGCTATCCGCTCGCTGCTTCACCGTAAATATCCATTTGCACCCCACAACAGATGCCCCTGAAGGGGCAGAAACAACGCTCTAGATACCACAGGATTGCAAAGCGGCCATCTCCTCTTCCACGGCAAGTCGTTAACTGCTATCATGTATGGCACTATGGCCTCCTGATATGTTCGTGGTATAGTAATGTCTGAGAGGCTCATAACAAACTTCATGTATTCCTCTGAAAGATGGTCCAAGGAAGTATGCGCAACTAGAGGGTACTTAGCACAGTTGTGGCAGGGCTTCCTCAAGGCAATAGGTACATCAAGGTCGTCAACCTCTCTGTTCTATGCTATCAGATTCTCCACTGTAGTATCCTATGGATCAAGCATATCACCAGTGCCATCGGTAGAAATAATGTGTTCATTACATACCTTGGGCATGTTGGATGACTGGGAAGATGCAGGAGCAGAGGGGCGAGTAGAGGACCTGTGAAAATAAAAATGAGGTAGGAACTAAGTCATGGTAGACGGAGGTGGTGGAGGATGTGGTGGAGGAGGTGGAGGTGACTGAGACTCATCATGAGAACTTGTTGGTGGAGATATCGGTGGTGGAGGAACGAAGATATCCTCACCAGAGTCAGCATTAGACAACCTGTCACCTGTAGGAGAAAAATACATAATAGACTCTGTTAACGTATATATTAGTTTTATGTGTGTCTCTCTGTTATTTTTATTTTCAGCTGTATGCTTTATGTAATTTACCCATAGGCTACTCTCCTATATAAGAGAGCCTAGGGCTCATGGAATAAACATCTCTCTCATTTTTTCCCAACATGGTATCAGAGCTCTCGGACCTCTTTGAAAAACAGGGATACAAACGCTCCAATGCTGATCATTCATTGTTTGTACAGAAGACTTCAAGAGGTATTATTGCAATTATAGTTTACGTAGATGACATCTTGATTACAGGAGATGATGAGCAAGGTATAAAGCAGGCGAAAGAGAAGCTAGGGAGCGAATTTGTCACTAAGGATCTTGAAGTCCTTAGATATTTCCTGGGGCTGGAATTCGCTAGAAATCCGTATGGATTAGTAATGTCGCAGAGGAAATATGTTACAGACCTGTTAAGTGAAACATGTATGCTTGGGTGTCGGCCTGTTACGACACCAATGGACCCCAGCATGAAGCTATATGATGATGACACAGAGGAGGTGGACAGGAGAAGATACAGAGAACTGGTAGGCAAACTGTTGTATGTCACGATCACTAGGCCCGATTTATCCTTTGCAGTGAGTCGTGTGAGCCAGTTCATGGAGCAACCACGTCAGGTTCATATGGATGCCATACATATGATACTTAGATACCTCAAATCTTCTCCAGGTGCAGGTTTGCTATTCAAGAAGGGAAAGGGGATCTCTATCTCAGCATGTGCGGATGCAGACTATGCAGGTTGTCCCAAGGACAGGAAGTCCACTTCGGGGTTTGCAGTCTACGTTGGAGATTCTCTAATCTCATGGAGGAGCAAGAAACAGACGGTGGTAGCCAGATCTAGTGCTGAATCCGAATATAGGGCTATGGCCCAGGCTAGCACAGAGATGATGTGGGTAAAGGCTGTACTTACAGATCTATGTCTAGATGTACCACTTCCTATGGACTTAGAATGCGATAATCAGGCAACCTTGTTCATTGCAAACAATCCAGCATTCCATGAGCGGACCAAGCATATTGAGGTTGACTGTCACTTCATACGTGACATGATTCAGAAGGGGTTCATTGCTACATCTCATGTCACCTCAGAAAATCAAACTGCTGATATATTCACCAAGGCATTACTACGAGGCCCATTCCAGAAGTGTGCGTCCAAGCTGAGCATGATTGATATCTATGCTCCATCTTGAGGGGGAGTGTTAACGTATATATTAGTTTTCTGTGTGTCTCTCTGTTATTTTTATTTTCAGCTGTATGCTTTATGTAATTTACCCATAGGCTACTCTCCTATATAAGAGAGCCTAGGGCTCATGGAATAAACATCTCTTTCATTTTTTCCCAACAGACTCAAAAAAGATGACATCTACATTCACATAATATTTTTCTTCAGCATGATCAAAACACCGATACCCTTTTTGGGCACGAGAGTAGCCAACGAACACACATTTGACAGCTCTAGGAGAGAGCTTGTCATGACCAGGAGTAAAATTGTGGACAAACGCCACATATCCAAAGACTCTAGGGGTAAGTAAGAATAAGTCCTTATCGGAAAACACAATCAAGAAAGGAACTTTTTCTCCAAGCATAGTGGATGGCATGCGGTTCACCAAGTAACATGCAGTAGGAATTGCATCACCCCGGAAAGTATGAGGAGCTCGACTCTGAATCAAAAGAGTTCTTGTGACATCCAAAAGATGACGATGTTTGCGTTCAACAATAACTTTCTGTTGTGAAGTGTAAGTACACGAAGTTTGATGAACAACACCAATAGACTTGAGGAAGACCGATAACTGTAAAGTAGAAAACTCCAAGGCATTGTTAGTGCGAATAAATTTCACATTAGTAGAAAAATATTTTTAATCTCAATAAGGAAAGATTTGATAGTAGGACCGCGTAGGGCATGGCGTGCGGGGAGGGAGGGGGGCGGCGACGCGTGCGGGGGGAGGGGGGCACATGGGAGTAGGGTTAGGGATAGGGTAGGATACATGAACCCCGGTCTACGTTGCTCCGATACCAGGTTGGGAAAAACCAATAACATGATATTCATAGGACCCCTGGACTCTCTAATATAGGAGAAAAGCCTCTGGGTAACTAATACGACATGTACATGAAAAAAATAAAAATACATAAATAACACTAAACATAAGAATAATCTCAACAATCTTATTTCGACTACCCAATTACATAGGAGCATGTTTCCTTATATAGGGAATTAACCCATTAAGAACACATCCTTTCACCCAAAAGACACACCCAAACCAAAAGACACATCCCAAGATTGTGACTTTGATTTTTTTACAATAAAAAATATAATAAAAACAAAATAACCATAAAACTATATTTTGTAATGCATCAATTCTCCGCCTCTTTGAAAAACTCATCTCCTGATGAGTTGCTTGATCTTCGGGTTCGACAAAGAAGAAATTCCTCTTAATTTATGGGATCGATGTACCCAATTTAGGTTACTTTCTCTTTCTTTCAGCATTACGTATGTAATTCTTTCCCATTTGGGGGGTGGGGGGGGCGTGACTGCAAATTTTCTACCTCTTCGCTTAAACAAACCATTCTCTTCCATTTCCCATCAAGTTTAACATTTGTATATATAACTTTGGGGTATGGAACTTCTTTGCAACGGGGGATACAAAACCCATTCTAGACTAGAGATCCCTTTCTTTCTTAAAGGGACCAATGCTAGGGTTTGCTCTCTCTCAATCCATCAACAACGACAATGGAAGTTACGATGGATCCTACATGGCCACGCGTCAGGCGATGACGATGGAACTTGTGCTTGCGAATCTGCATGCGGTGGAGATCCCAATGGAGTCAACAACGATAGTTTCTAAAGCGAGGTCGACATCGGGTGTTGTGGTTGACACTGGGGGGTTGGGGGTGTGAATTGAGGCGTCGCGACTTGCGTGTGTGGTGATTTTGGTGGTGGTGGTGGTTTAAGAAGAGTGACGACTGTGGGGAAGGTGACATGGGCAGCATATCTGAAGAAGGGGGTGATGGGGCATTTTGATGACAGAGGGGGGATGCTGCGAGGTTGGTGGCATTAGTGGAGGGATTGGGGTGGTATGCGGTACTGGAGAATGCTTTAGAAGTGGTGGATGTACGTTTGAAATTACTTGGACAACATCCCGAAACATGGCCAGAGCGTAGTCGTCGGTGTCTTTTATTTCTTCTTCTTTGCATCCCATACTGAACATATCTAAGACTTCATACTCTTTATTCATAGGGCCTTCATCAAAGGTGTGTCCTATTTCTTCGTCTTTGTTCATAGGGCCTTCATCAAAGATGTGTCCTATTTCTTCGTCTTCAACCGAATATTTGTCGGACGTTGTAATACTATCATTTTCTATATGAATGCACATATTTTCATGCTTGAATGATTCTTTTTCTAGGAGTGAGTTCAACCATTCTTGAACTTTCATGCTTGCTGACATGTGAGTTTGGAATTTCTTTTGGTGCGAATGTGAACCTTGGTTGAGACGACTCAGATCGAACTTCAGGCGTCAATAATTGATAGGATCGTCGAATTGTAAGAACGATCCGATTTCCATGCTTTACCACCAATTGACGTGGTTGAAATTTAGGTAAGAATTGTTGAGAGGTGAGAAGAGAAGAAATTGGGGTAATGGGATAGGGAGGAGCATGCCAAGCTGCGTGGGAAGAGAGAAGATAAGGGAGGAGAACTGGATTGGAGGATTTGAGAGGAGAAAGAAATTCAAAGGGGAAAGGAAGATACTGCCAAAAGCTAACTTAAATTTAACCTTATTTCAACTGCCCAATTACATAGGAGTAAGTTGTCTTATATAGAGAATTAACCCATTAAGAAAGAAACCTTTCGCCCAAAAGACACATCCCAAGATTGTGACTTTTATTTTTTTTACAATAAAAATAAAATTACAACAAAATTATGTTTTGTACAACATCACATCCGAACCATAGTGGAAGGTAGTGCTTTTGTCAAACAACAAATCTCCTATAACAATGCAAATAGACATCTTAGCAAGCAAATGGAGAAATATAATGACATCGGTAAAACTTCAGGAAAGCGCAGAAGCAGCTCGACGCTAATGCATTTTAAAATTTGCAGTTGTTAAATGTATTTTTGATATAAAGTTACTATCATCTTTATTATTGGAGTCTTTTCGGTTAAACATGACCTTTTGGAAGAGAATTTCTTTTGTTGCCACATTGGTATCTCTCCCTTCTCGAGACCGGTTCTAAGCAATGAGAAAGCCTTCAATTTCTAGAAATATGACCAGTTTGAAAGTAGAGCTTTTTGCGATCGATTTCAAAGGCTATTTGCTCAAGTAATTAATTATGCCATATGTGCAGATGTTGCATGATCTAATAGTGGCTGTGCCCTGTGTTTCTTTTGGCTCTCTGTAACGAGAGGGCGCATGATTTCTCGATTCTGACAAAGGTGTTGGGAAATGTGGAGAGCCTTTTTGAGGAAATGGATCATTGAACATGGCTAGATAATTTCTCGATGAAAACATCATATATGATGTCGTGCGCCCTTCTTATTTTTGTTCATGATGACTTTGCATGTCCTGCAAGCTTCTGTGGGAGTCTAAGATGCCAATGCGAATGAAGTTTTTCATGTTATTTCGATAAGGGGAAGGGTTTTGACGAAGGTCCGTAGAGTAAAGCTTTTTGTGGGACTGATTTGTCTTGTTCGTCGCGTGCTCGGTTGGCCGAGAAGGTGCATAGCATCTCTTCTTTTTCTGAGTATGCTAGAATGGTGTAGTGGATCACGATTATTGATTGGATGGATGACACTTCCACAATTGGGTTTTAGGTCTCTTGCTGCGTATTTAATATCACAGAGTGATCACGACCAAGCCCTTGACCTATTTATGTGCATCATGACTTCGCTAAGAATGGGGTATTTTTGAGTGTCAAAAAAAAAAGAATGGGGTATTTTTCATTGAGAGAGATGTGATTGAGCATATAGGGGCTCTTTTTAGTTTTTGGCTTATGTAGTAATTATAATAGTATTTCAATAAATTGGCGGTATGCACCATCATAGGTGCCTACCCTTTTCTTCTTGAAAAGAAGACATTAGTCCATTATGCTACTTTCCAGGTATTGAAGAGATTCGACAATCATGGGGACATATGCTATATCTGTGAAAGTGCTTTTCAGCTAAAAAGTGCATGCAAGGTTGCAGAAGTCGGCAGTCGGTATTCGGTCAGCAGGGTCACTGACTAAGGATTAATCGGCAGTCGGGAGAGTAATCGAATTTAGTCAGGCATTAGTTGATTTGATTTTTTTATTATTTTAAATATATAAATCATTTTTTATAACATATACTCATTTATATTCATATATTTAGCAGTTTTAGTATTTTTAAAAGCATAAAAATAGCAAGAGAAGGAAAAAGAAGCAAGTTAAGAAGAAAATGTTTGGCACATAGTACAAGCAGATGTTCAAAAATTACAACATGCCCAAAAAATAATACAAGCGAAAAGTAAGACAAGTGTCACAACTACAAGCCATTGGATTCAATCCTCAATGTCATCATCCACGTCCAGCTCTTCTTCTTCATCATCGCCTTCTTCTTCTTCATCGTCATCATCTTCTTCTTCTATATCCTCAAGATGTAGCTCCTCCTCATTCATCGGCGTAGCATTGGAACTTGACGATGAAGTTGCCCTTCCACGTTCACCTCGTTGGCTCCTTCTTGGTTCCAAATTCTCTTCTACGCCACTAGCATGTGCTACAACACCCCATGTCAGCCCGGAACCGGGAAAAACCTCCTCATCACGAGCATCAACATCCCCGGTCCATTCAGCCATGTGTGCACGATCACGGGATGACAGAGGATCTCTCTCTTTCTCAACTCGACGTTCCTGCAGGTTGGAATTGAAACGCACATATACAAGATCTTTCAGCTTCTTTCTCTTCTTGGTATGGATCTAAAGACCAAAAAAATTTAACTTTATATCAATTACTCATTTAATTTTTACTATTTTTAATCGAATTGGGTGGATGGAGTGGAGTCTTTACCGAGTCAAATGTATTCCAGTTACGCTCACATCCCGATGATGAAGATGTCAAGCTCAAGATTTTGATAGCCATAGCTTTCAAATGAGACGTGTCATCAACATGATTATGCCACCAATTAGCTATTAGAATAGAGAAATGGTCAACATAATAAAATAATTGATTGACATTAATAGAAAACAATGACTGAAATACCTGAATCAAAATTGCCATCATTTGTCATCCTCTGTCTCACAGCTAAAGGCTTGCCAAAATCTCCACTACCAAGTCTATATGTCGGAAGCTCGTCCTTGGTAATTGCATCTTGTATATCCAAATCTGGATAAAATTTTTCCATGCATCCTTAAACCCTCTCCTCACCACAACATTTGGATCACCATGAGACTCAGTGTAGAAGAAAAATGGGTTCACGTAATAAGCTGCTAGATGCAATGGAGTATCGAATCTCCCTTTAGTCTTGGATGTAACAACATCCACAAAAAAATTATAAGACGACTCCACGCCATTGAATGCTGCAATTATTTCCCGCTTGGCCTCTTCAAGCCCTCTGTAGACAAAACCCATGGACGGGCGTCGATCAGCATCAACCACACGCAATAAACGAACCAATAGAGTGAAAACTCTGATAGCATGTGTATTATGGTTCCAGAACGTAGGGTTGAATACAATGGACCTCGCTGCTTCTCCCTTCTTGGTCTTATACCACTTGCAGTTTCTCCACTCTTCTGAGGAAAACATCAATCTCAGCTTGTCTTTCTTCTCATTTAGGCTCTCAAGAGTGAGAAAAGTGGTTGCAAATCTTGTTTGGTCGGGCCTTGCAATGTTCCTCTTGCTGGTGAACTTGCGCATCAAGCTTAGAGTTTTGGTGTGAGAGTAGATGAACACTGTAAGCCTCTTCGCCTTTGTAATTGCACTCCTCACCTTTGTCTCTCTGCTTATCTCCTCCAAAGCAAGATCAATGGAGTGCGCGACACATGGAGTCCACCAAATCTGCGGATATTTGGTGACCAACAATCTTCCTGCTGCTACATTGGCGGATGCATTATCCGCCACAATCTGAACCACTTTATCCACTCTCACTTCATTCAGGCACTCCTCCACCAACTTGCAAATGTATTCCGCAGTGTGAGCCTCATCCGAGGCATCTATGGACTTCAAAAATGAAGTCCCCAAGGTGCAACTGACACAAAAATTGATGATGCTCCTTCCTCGCTTGTTCGTCCACGCATCAGTCATCAAAGAGCACTCCGCTGACGTCCACATATCACGATGACATTGCACCATCGTGAATCTTCGTCACTGCCTTCTTTAGAAGCGGACCACTAAGCTCATATCTCGCGGGAGGCTTTAGTCCAGGCCCGTACTTCCTAATCACCTCCACCATCTGCAAGAAGTTTTTCGTCGTCAATGCATTAAACGGAATCGCCGATGTATATGCCCATTTGGATATGTACGATGTAACTCTATCACGATGATCCCTGGAGAATGCATCCTTGATGGTCATCTGACGTGATAACCCTTCCATTGCGATAGTCTCCAAGGATTCGAAGACTCGTGATCTCTTTGTCGAACCCACATCTCCAGTGATATCAACTTCCTCCTTCATCTCATGAACATCAGTGGCTTTCTGGGACTTCTTCCTGGCAACATCATCAGGGTACGCAATCATCTTCTTCTTCGTTTCCTCATCCACCTTGGGACATACATCTACGTTCCCTCTTCGGTGTGCTAGATGTTGCTTGAACCTATACACACCACCCTTGACAATCTTCTTGCACAATCTGCAAGTGACCATATTTGGATCTGTACGGTTCGCAAGGTAACCGTATTGCCATGAAGGATCAGTTGATCCCGGCGACACATAAAAAGACGAGTCGCTATCGGAAGCGGCGTCCGCTGGAGGTGTAGCCATCTACATAACAAACTCACAATTTAGGCAATCAACAAACACAAAACTAACTAAACTCACAAGTTGAACTTTCTAATTAACTAACAAATCACAAGTTAAATGAAGAGATTAAATAACAAATAAACCAATGACAAGTGACAACCATATAAGAATTTCCAAGTTGAGCAAATTGAACATATAAGCTAGACAATGACAATCATAAAAGAATATCTAAGTTGACCTAAATGCCAACATACAGTGTTCAAATCATATAATAAAGTTCAAAAAAGAAAAAAAATTGATTAGGGTAAGCCAACATACAAGTTTATATCTATGCCAATATACAACTTAAATGTTAGAGTTTAGTGCATGTTCTATTCATATAATAAAAATATAAAAAAACAAAAAATAAAAATAAAAAACCTAACCTGGGTCCTGGGCGGCGAGCGAGGTTGATTCTTACTCGAGGGTGGCGAAGGAGCAGTGGCTAGGTGGTGAACTGGGTGGGCGGCGAGCGGCGAGCGACGATGGAGCAGCGATGCGGTGAGGCGGCGAGAGGGAGGCGTCGCACCTGGAGCTAGGGCTGCGGGGTCGAGAGTGCAAACAGGAAAACACGATGGAGAGTTTCTGTTCGACAGAAACTTACATTTTGATTTATTCGGGTTATCGGGTTTTAGGATGCCCGAATTCCTTTGATGCAAAAGGCGGCTGATTACTCGGCCGACTACACCGATAAATCGGACGAGTAATCGAGTCTATCCGATTATAGCCCGAGTTAGCCTAATCGAGTCGGGTATCCCTCCGAGTCGCATAGTCGGGCCGACTAGTCGGCCGACTTTTGCAACAGTGAGTGCATGCATGCACAATGGTGCTCACCCTACTATATATTTATAAATTACACCAACCAAGGTTACACGGACCAACCTTTCATAAGAGCATTGATGTGAATTTTAACATTCTCAAGATAAACTCTCTCCCGTCAAATAATAATACAATTACATGCCAAGGAAATGCCTGACTTGCTCGTAAAAAGATCGAAGTTGAGCAGGTATTTGGAGATGTTTAGAAAGTTGCCAAAAAAAGATGTCCAACCACTCCACTAAGGCTTCTAGCCACATCCACCAACTCGATCACGAGCAAAAAATAGATGCCCAATATCCTCTATACTACCACCCCACAATCGACAATTAATATCCAAACCAATGGAGAACTTTACTATGTACATCTTCATCATAATCCACCCACACCTTAAAATTTAGAGGATGATCTTAGCCCTCAGACATGCTTAAACTCCAAATCGATCTACATTCCCTAGCAAATCCCCAAGATCCAAATTGTAGGAGATAAGGCACTGTATGCCTTTTTAACTGAGAAGTTGCCTTCACTCTGTATCCAATGATCACTCCTAGTCGAGGCCCTCTCAATAGATCTAAGCTCCTCGTAAAGACTGAAAATCTTTAAATCTATAAGAAAGTACAGATTAAGAAGTAAGGATCCACACACCATCTACCCATGCATCCATTATACTTAAGTCATGGCTAGTCACCAAAACAAAGAGACTGGAGAAGCGACTCAAAGAGCCACATGCAGTCCAATCATTGATCTAAAATCTGAACGAGGAGTTGTCACCCAAGACATACTGGAAAGAAGTAGCGGAGCGGGTTGCTTGTGGAACGATGAAAAAATGTGAAGAGATCCTATAGATTTATCTAATTAGCATGTAAAGAAGATCATCTGATCTTCCCAGACTTTGGACATCCACTTTGCTAAGAGAGCATTGTTTATGTCCTCGAGCTTCAACATCCAAAGCTCCCCTTCATCCATGGCTTGCATAATACATTCCCAATTAACTAACAGAAGTCTACGGATATCCTTTCTCGAGCTTGCCTAAAAAACCTCCTCATCACCCCCAGACAATGATGAACTCCAATTGGGAGCTGTTGGAAGAATGAGCAAATCTATTATTCCAAGAAACCCTAGGCTCTCTTATATAGGGAGAGACCTCACGGGTAAAACATAGTAGTCCAGAGAGTAAACAAAAATTACGAAAAAGATATAAAACATAATAATAATATCTGTCTCTACACTCCCCCTCAAGGTGGAGCATAGATGTCTATCATGCTCAGCTTGGAAGAACATCTCTGGAAGGGTCCTCTGAGCAACGGCTTGGTGAATATGTCAGCTACCTGATCCCCTGAGCTCACGTGAGATGTAGATATCAAGCCTCTCTGGATCAAGTCTCTAGTGTAGTGGCAGTCAACTTCAATATGCTTCGTTCTTTCATGGAATGCTGGATTGTTGGCAATAAACAATGCCGCCTGATTGTCACACTGAAGCTGCATGGGTAAAGGTATGGCTATATGTAGATCCTCTAGCCCGACTGTCGATTAATCCTTAGTCAGTGACCCAACCGTCCGAGTACCGACTACCGACTTTTGCAACCTTGGACGCAGTCGTTCTCTTTCGACGTTCGCTGGCCAGAGTCTGGTACGCTTGCCTTGAGGTCTTATCCTGACGTCGTTCGTAGTGATGCTACTGAGGAGCCTCTGGGTAGGCAGAACGCTCACTGACTGGTGCTAGGATGATTCTTTGGATCTGCGTGCTGTTGAAAGCTTGGTTTTTGAAGTTCCGGGGGTTCCTTTTAAGGGAGATGTAGTTTGTTTGAGCTCATGTCTCTTTTGCGCGAGGGGTCTTCCAAAGGTGGAATCCGATATGCTTTTGGGTCCTGGTCATGGCTCGAGGGTGTCGTGGAGACCAGTAAGATTTACGGATGGAGAGGCTCCGCCCGATAATCCTCAAGTGGTGCGGGTGTTGGGAGTCCCATTCCTCTCCTGAACAGTCCATGCACTGACGTATGCTCTCAGGGAACTTGGAGTGGTTACTAAGATCCTTTTCGATGGTCTGTCATCGGGGTCTGATCAGAGGGCCACCATCCTTGTCATTGAGAGCCGGTCAGTTTGCTTCCTAAAAGTTGGAAAGGTTTCCTTCGAACTTTTGGTGAGTTTTCTCCCTACATCGCCGGCGTCGCTGCCAGATCAGTTGGTGGCGGAGAGTTCCTCGTCGGCGGTGCAAATCACTGTCAATAAGGATATGCTGCTTCTCGCGAAAATGCTTCTCTTGGACGAGCCAAACTTCGAAAAGATTCTATTTCTCGAGGAGTTCTCAGAGATAATTGTAGGATTGTACATTTTTGGAAGATCGACTGTTTCGCTTCCATGAGGGGAGGTGCTGCGATAGTTTCCCCTGTGCTCGTGGACTTGGGTAGTCAGTAGATGTTGTTCTCTGGCAACCCCATTGAAGAGACGGTCCTTGGTCGATTAGAGTTGAACCTGACCCGCTTGGAGATACTTTTGAGAGACCCAATTATCGAGTGTGCTATATATCCGGGCTCATCGGATCCTTTTTGGGTGTCAGACCATTTCCAATCCCTCCTCCCTCTTCCGGGTTACATGGGTTGTTAGAGACTCGATCCGAGTGCTGGGAATCTTTCCCCTTTTGAGCCTTTTCCCAAAAGGCTGCGATGGTCTGGGCGATTAGGAGATGCCTCTGGCTCTCTGCCATTAGAGATCCACCTGCCTCTGGAAGTGCCTCATCATGCTGCTCCGGCTTCTATGAAAACTCCTTCTTGGGGCAAAGCATTTCTGTCACCATCTAGGCCCTGGAGATCAGATTTGGAGTTGGATGTTGATGCCCTTGAAGGCTCCCTGTTGCAACAACCACTGAGTGGTGGGCTCCCGGATGTGCCTTCTTCTCTCTCTTTTTTTTTGAATAAAAACAAGGGGGTGCACTCCCAAGATGGGAGTCACCACACCACAAATTTCATTGATATGCAAAAAGATACATCATCATCCGGATACCCAGAAGTTGTACAAAGCGTTACACTGCGCCACCACATTCTCATAGTAAAAACGCTGCCCCTTGAATATGACATCATTTCTACCAAGCCATATAGCCCAAAGTACCGCAAAAACTCTGGAAACATCACCGGTGGAGCCGGCTCCCACCGCCCGAATAGATCCCCAAAAAAGATCCGCACAGGAAGACTGAACCCACGGCAACCCCAAGGACTCCCAGACGTCCACCGACAACCTGCAACCGAAGAAGATGTGATTCGCGTCCTCCACGCCATCAGTGCATCTGTCACAATGAACGTCCGTCGCGCCCAACAACCTTCCCCTTCTGACCTTGTCACACAGAGGAACACCTTAACCCTGGTAGGAATATTTGCCGCCCAAATAATCTTCAGGTCCACACATAGGTCCTCGTCATGCTCCAACCCTCCCGCACACAACCTCCGGTACGCCTTCTTAACCGAGAACTTACCCTCCACCCACTCAAAACAGTCCGGCTCCCCCGACAACTCCCCGGCAGAGGGAATCTCCGAAAGCAACTGCAAAAAATCATGCATCCTCTGCTCAGACAGAACCGCAGTGAACCTCGGAGCCCAAGTACCAGTTTCCACCACCTCCGCCACCCGCGCCTCCTTGTCCACAGCCAACGCCACCAACCTAGGGAAACGGAGCCCCAAGGGCCCCTCTCCCGTCCAGTCATCATGCCAAAATATGAAGAGAAGCCCATCTCCCAGCCGCGGGCGAAGAAGATGCCTCATAGCTGGCAGTACCGCCCGGACCCCACTCCACAGCAAAGACTCATGACGCCGCCTCGCCGCCACCAACTCGCCCGAGACCCCTCCTCAGCAGCCGCACCACCAGTAAGTCCGACGGGCCCCAGATGCGCACGACCCACTTCGCAAGCAATGCCCTGTTCATACATTCCACATCCCTGACCCCCAACCCGCCCTCGGAAACGGGTAGAGTAAGATCCCTCCAAGCCACCAAGTGCAACACCTTCTTATCCTGCTTTCCACTAGACCAGAAGAAAGTTCTCATCAAACCCTCCACCTTCTTTCTAACCCCAACATGCATCAAGCGGGTAGAGAAGAAGAAAATCGGAATCGCAGAAAGAACATGTTTGAGCAGGGTAAGCTTCCCGCCCGTGGACAAAGTGACAACCTTCCACCCCTCCATCCGCTCCTCCAACCTCCGAATAACACAGTCCCAGTCGGACTTCCTCATTCTGCCGTCGACCAAAGGCAAACCCAAGTAGGAGATGGGTAATGTACCAAGGGGGCAGCCCGCCCACTCAGCTAACCGGAGCCTCTCGTCCTCCTGCAACCCAAGAGTTACCAGATCGGACTTCTGCATGTTGATCTGCAAGCTAGAAAGACATCCAAACACGTCCACCAGGACAACATCATTGTGGTTCTGAGCCTCCGTCCCCCCCCCCCAAAATTCAGCATGTCGTCCGCATATTGCAAAACCGGGACGGAGATGTCCCCCAACGTGAACCCCTCACACCAACCTTCCTCCACTGCCCGCCGAAATAAAACCGCAAGACAATCCGCAACCAAAACAAACAAAAGGGGAGCAAGAGGGCATCCCTGGCGCACCCCCCTCTGCGGTTGGAACCAGCCTCCCTCCTGACTCCCATTGACCAGCACCGAGCAAGAGCACGTAGTGACACACCTCTTAACCCAGTCCACCCAAAGAGGAGGAAATCCCTTCTTCTCAAGCGACGTCCACAGGAACTTCCAGCTGACACAATCATATGCCTTCGCATAGTCAATCTTCCAAATCACACCTTTCTTCCTAGATCTCTTCCATTCACGGCAGACCTCCAACGCAGTCACAATACCATCCGCCATACACCGTCCAGGAATGAATGCGGGCTGAGAAGGAAGAACCACACTTGAGAGAACAGCTCTAAGCCTGCTCGCTAAGACCTTGGCCACAATGAGATAGATGCCGTTAGAGATCGATATAGGCCGATAGTCTCCAACACCCACTGGGGTCTCTTTCTTAGGCAATAGAAAAATCAAGGCCCTGTTTACCTTCTCAAAGCCGCAGTTGCCAACCCTGAACTCATTCAGAACCTCCAAAATTTCTCCCTTCAACAGCTCCCAGAATTCCCTGTAAAAACATATAGAGAAACCATCCGGACCAGGAGCCCCATCCGCATTCAAATCCCAGACCGCCCGGCGAACCTCGGCCTCCGAAAAGTCGGCCACCAACAAACCCGCCTGCTGACCGGTCAACGACCCCGACCCCTGCTCGGTCCACCCCCAACCAGCCTCCCCCCTCACCCTCCTCGAGGCCCCTACAAAATGCTCCCGCAAGGCAACACCAATGCTCCTTTCCCCCGAAACCCTTCGGCCCCCCACCTCCACCACATGCAAGAAGCTCCGTCTCCTCCTCCCCGATGCAACCGAATGGAAGAAGTGAGTGTTAGCATCACCCTCCCTCAACCACTTCTGGCGCGATCGATGCCTCCAATGAACCTCTTCTTTCCTGTCCTCTTGGTAGACCACCTCCAACCAAGCAGCCCTCTCCTCCACCTCCTCCGGACTCAAACCCCGGTCATCATCCAGCCCATCCAACCTGCTAATCCCCGCCACCGCCTCAGCCAGGCTGGCCCTCCTCCTACTGGCGACCTCCTTCCCATACGACAGCAAGACCCTCCTGAGTGCGGCCATCTTCACCGCAAAACGCGACACCGCCGAACCGGAGACGGAGGCCAATGCTCGGAAACCAGATCCCGAAAACCCTCCTCCAACAGCCACTTCTTCTCAAATCGGAAAGAGAACCGAGCCACGCGCTCCTCGCCGGAAAACCAAAGAACCGGGGTATGATCAGATAGCGTCCTCAGAAGAGCCCAAGCCCTCGCCAAAGGGAATAGTTCCCCTGCCTCAACTGACACCAGGAACCTGTCGAGCCTGGACCTGGACCTCGCATTCCTCCACGTGAACCTGCAACCTGCCGCGTCCACCACCGACAAGCCCAAAGAGCGGACCACCTGCCTCAAGTCCGCAGAACCAACATCCAAGCCCCCGCCACCCCCCGGCCTGTTCTCCGGGAACAAGGCGACGTTCAGATCCCCACCAATAATCCAGGCTCCATCCCCCACCTCAGGCGCTATATCGTCCAAGTCAGCAGCCAATCTGCCATCCTCCTGACGGCACGAGTCGTAGACGTTAGTGATGAACAGGCAAAGACCATCCGCTCTACGACGAAGCCTCATCGACAAAGCAAAACGGGAGGCGGAAGTCCCCAACAGGTCAAAATAATCGGACCGCCAGCCTGTATGAAGCCCCCCGGAAGCACCCTCAGCCTCTTTCACCGCCACCTGAAAGATGTCACCCCTACACACCTCCCTTCGTTGCTGATCATCCAACGACTGCAGCTTTGTCTCCTGAAGAATAAAGATATCTGCCCCAGCCTCTCTCAGCAAATTATGCACCCCGAGCCTCTTGTCGGGCCGGCCCAAGCCCCTCACAATAATAGACAGCAGCTTCATTTAGGCAACCGATCAACCATCTTCAATGGAGGAATAACCCCCAACCGTCGCGCCATTCCCCGATCCAGAGTAGCAAAGCGGTTCCTCACCTCAATGGGACTTCGGCCCCCCGCGCCAGCAACCTCACCTGCATCTCCCGCCACCAACGCCGCCCGCAACGACGCCCTAGCCAACCTCCCCACCCTGCTCCTTCCGCCACTCGTCCTCTCATATGCCAAACCGAACCGGCGGTCAGAGCCCTCTCCGCCAACCACACCACCGGCTCCCAGAGGCGAGACAGTAGCCTCCACCACGCTCCCCAGGTCGGCAGCAACGGCCGCACGAGGCAGCGACGCTCCCTCCACCACCGACCCACCTGCCGCCAAAGCCTCGGGCCTCGGCCAACAGGACCGGCCCCTCCCCCAACTGGTCACCCTCAAGCGGCACCCCGACAGCCAACTCCCCCCGGGACCGGCGAACCTCCAACCACCCCCTCCAGCCCCATGGACACAGCTGCCACCTCCCCCACACCATAACCCCCAACCACTTCACCCAAAGGGCCCCACAGCAGAGAACCCACCCTCGGAATCCCCACCTCAGAAAAGGAGCCAAAGCGAACCACCAACTTAGCAGGAAGAAGCACGTCGGAGGGCCGCCTCCCCCCCCACAAGAAACCCCCCCTCCACGGGCAGCGTACCCCCCCCCCCCCGGGGCTTGCGCGGCACAAAGGCGAGCCGCCTCACCACCACCAACCTCCGACCCAGACTCCGCCACCGAGATGCCCCCCTTACGCACCCCGGCCCCCTGCAAAGCCGCCCAGACATCAGCGGCCACCAGCTCAACCAAGACCTTCCTGCCGTCCAGCACCACCTCCCACCAGCCCATCTTCTCCTCGCCAACCAGCCTCACCCGAAGCAGAACGTCCACAGGTTGCCCCGGGTCACGGCCCGCCGCCTCGACAGAGTCCACCACAAGAACACCCTGCAGCAAGCTCGAGATGCGGTCCTTCGACCTCGCCCTCATCGGCAGCCCCCTGAGCACAACTCGCTCCACCCGAGCCGGCACTACCGCGACATCGGAGTCCCGGACCCTCCGCCACTTCATCAGCAAAGCTCGCTCAGCCGACCCACTCAGCAAGGCATGCTCCTCTCGCGCCTGAAGCCCTCTCGCCAACGCCCGCCACGGAGAGATCAGCCCCACACCACCCTTGAAAAGCGCCTTCGACACGAACCCCACATCTGAAGTTGCCGAGAAGAGGGCCCCATCCCCAACGCCCTCAGCCACCAACATGCTTCCAATCCGAATCAGCAACGGGCAGGACCGCCTAGAGTGACCGAACCCCCGGCAAGAGAAGCAGCGAAGCGGCCCGCGGCAAGCCCTCGCCCAGTGATCCAAAGCACCACACCGAAAGCAGCCCCTGCCGAATGGAGAAACCAACGGGGGCCCCCGAGCCCGCACAGAAGCCCTAGCCTCGCGCCGCCTGCGCCGACCTTCCACCACACACCACTCCCCCAGACCTCCCTCAGCATCCAGACCAACCCCCACACCCAGACCGGCGACCCCAGAGCCGGAACTCCCCCCAACGTCATCTGCACCCGAGAGAAGATTGTCCAAACAGCCCCGACCATGCAATGGGGCCAGACCTGGTCCATCAGAATCCCCCTGGAGGGCCCTCAACCACGGCCTGGAAGGCCCCGCTCCCTGAAAAGGCCGCCGCGCAGGTTGTGGAGCCTTCCCAGAGGCACCCCCAATGCCGCCGAGCACCGCCACGCGGCAGCTAGCGAGGAGGCGGGAAGTCCTCGCAAGCGCCTGACGGCCGCCACCGCTAGACCTCGCCTCGCGCGCCGCGTAGACCTTGCCATGCGCGCTGCAGACCTCACCAGACTTCTCCTCGCGTCGCCCGACCTCGCGTCGCGACTCCAGCACTCGCCGCAGACCCCGCGCCCCGTAAACCTCGCGCGCCTCTGACTGACCATAAGCACCCAGGAGCAGTCCATCGCGCGCCGCAGTCTCGCGAGAAACCCTAAACCTCGAGCGCGCCTCGCGAAGCGACATTTGAGAAGATGGATGGAACCAATAATGAGTTATGGTCTCTCCCTTCTCTTAACAACTCTAACCAGGAGATGTTGATAGGAGGGAAAAAGGTACAGAAACAAGAAGAGAAACAGAGCTACGATTTTGGCGCCCATCTCCATCTCTACTCACAAAGCCGTGGTGGCGGAAGCAACGGGCGCCATAGTTATCCCGCGGGGTTCTAGAGGTTCTTAAATGAAGGTCCTAACCTGGAATGGGAGGGGTCTGGGTGACTCGGAAAAACGGAACTTGATTGGAGCCCTTCTAAAGGAGTGGGGGAGCGACATTGTTCTCTTGCAGGAATCAAAGATCTCTTTGTGTTCGCCGCTCCTTTCGAAATCTTGGATTGTGGTTCTTTGATGGATTTCAAGTATTTAGATGTTGACGTCTCTGCGGGTGGGTTGATCGTTTCCTGGAACAGGTTTTTTTGAAGTCAAAGAAGGGGGAAGCACACAGTGGTGCCTGCCCCAGAACTAGATTAATTAATTAATAAACGAAAAAATACATACTAAAGCGATTAGAAATGCCATGATTCAACAAGACACTTGGACTGGATACAAACATTATCCTAATAGAACCTCTGACCGCTAGCCAACCGGATAGCCCACAAAAGGGCCAAAGGATGAAGCAGAGCCTTCCGCGGACGCTGCTGGGCCACGAGGAGAGAGATCCAGAAAGAGCCAAGGCTGTTCACACAGACCCAGCCAGATCAGAATCATCCCAGAAGGTGTCGTACACTGACAAACAAAGAAAAGATGTTCCACCGATTCGATCCCACTTCCGCAAAGAATGCATGTGTTAGACACCACCTTAAATAGTCTGGCACAACGATCTCTGGTCAAAATTCTCTTTCGCCTGAGAAGCCATATGAAAAAACCTATCCTCTCAGGGAGGCCAAGCCCCCAGATAAACTTGCAATCCCTAATCAGATCATCTGACCACGAGGGAGGTGGCCTACAGATCGCCCCGTAGGCCTTCTTGACCGAGAAAGAGCTAACTCTCCAAACCCAATGATCCCGTCCCTTCGAATGGGCCCCATAACTCCTCAGGGAGTCAAGCAAAAGGAGAAACTCCTCAAGGCGTTGGCCCGAAAAGTTGGCAGAGAACAACGACATCCAGTTTCCGTCACACTAGCAGCTAGCAACACGCGCCTTGTGGTTCGCCGCCAGGGCGTAAAGTCGAGGAAAACAGCTACACGGTGACCCATTACCCGACCAATCATCCGTCCAGAAAGCAAAGGATTCCCTATTACCCAGAATAGGCCGAAAAAGCTTGTGAAAGCGTGGGGGAATCTTCAGAATCCCCTTCCAGAAAGGTGAAGGTAGCACCCCAGGAGCGATAGCCACTGGCGACAAGCAAGAAATGCTGTAAATCCAGTGAACAAGAGAACAATAGAGATCTTCATTGCTCCCCCAAATTCTGCTCACCCATTTCATCAACAATGCTTCATTCATCACATCAAGACTCCTGGCACCGAGACCACCCTCAGCCTTAGGGAGCGTGATAGTCTCCCAATCCACAAGGTGCATCCCCAGCCTCCCGACTGCTTTTACCCCATAAAAATCTCCGCATCACCCTCTCAAGGTGCTTTCTAATCCCTGTGGGCAAAAGGCGGGTGGACAGAAAGAAAATCGGAATCGCAGAGAGCACTGCTTTTACCAGCACAAGGCGACCCCCCTTAAAGAGGAATGAAGATTTCCATTCCGAAAGCCTTTTCTCAAGCTTCTCAACAACATGCAGCCAATCCGCCAGTTGATCCTGTCGGAAGCCAGTGGTAGTCCCAAGTAACGAATCAGGAGGGAGCCACACTCTGTACCCAACTCAGTACTGCACAAGCGCACCTCCTCTTCAGTGAGAGCAAAAGGAGTCATCATAGATTCACCATGATTTAGGGCCAGCCCAGACATTTCTCCAAACAGTTCAAGAGTGACTGCCATGCCATGGCTTCCTCTTTTCCACCCTCAATGAAGAAAATGGTCTCATCATCATACTGAAGAAGAAGGACTATCCTCCCATCCCTCGAATAGCCGCACGTGATCCTGCAGGACTGAACCCGGTCAATCAAATAAGGAAGGACGTCAACGGCGATGACAAACAGCAAAGGGGCCAAAGGGCAACCCTGTCTGACTCCCCTCTGTGGCTGAAGAAGCCACCCTCCGGGCGACCATTGATGAGAACCACCATAGATGTAGTAGTCATGCAACGCTTCATCCAAGAAATCCAGATCTCCGGAAAACCCCTTCTATGAAGAGCCGACCAGAGAAACCGCCAGTCCAATGTGTCGTAGGCCTTCGCAAAGTCAACCTTCCAAAGCAACGCCTTCGCTCCACGCCTCTTCCAATCCGCAATCATCTCAGTTGCCATAACCAAGCTATCCGCGATCTGCCTTCCAGGAACAAAGGCCGACTGGAAGGGGGAGGTAATGTGTCCTAGTACCCTGCTAAACCTTATTGCAAAGTCGCCACGATCAAATAAATAGCATTGGAAAGCGCAATCGGCCTATAATCTTCAATTCTTTCAGCTGCCTCATGCTTAGGGAGCAGGAAAATCAAGGCCTTATTCAGCTTATTAAAACCCGTATTGCACCGACAACATTCCTTCACTGCCTCCAACACCTCAGTGCCCACAAGATCCCAGACGCCCTTGTAAAAGGAGACTGGGAACCCGTCTGGACCATGAGCCCCATCAACGTTCATACTCCAAACAACTTTCTTCAACTCCTCCAGGGTTACCGACCGAATGAGGCTAGAAGCGTGGGCCGCCGAGAGCTGTAAAGCGCCCAGGCCAGCCTACCTCCAACGTCTGTCAGGAACTCTCCTCGAGAACTCATGAAAGTGATCCGCAATCGCCCTGCCCATGTCTCTGTTTCCAACTACTCTAACACCATCCACAATCACCGACCAGATAGTGTTACAACGACATCTCCCACCAGCAATTCTGTGAAAGAAAGCAGTATTCGCATCTCCCTCCTTAAGCCAGTTATGTCTGGACCTCTGCTTCCACTCAATGGTCCGCTTCCTGTCCTTTTCAAAGATCTTTCTTTGAGCTGCCGCTTTTTGGGCTAGTTCTTCTACATTCAAAGGTCTGTCATCCTCCAAACAGTCAAGGGTAGCAACCTCCTCTTCTGTCGCCACCCTAGCCACACGGCGAGCCTCTCTTGACTCTGTCTTGAAAGCACGCAGCCACAATCGTAGCGAGGTCAATTTTTGAGCTAGTCTCGACACAGCAGATCCAGAAATGGGCAAAGAGGACCGGTGGGACGAAACCAGGTCTTTGAAGGAGTCATCCAGTAGCCATTCCTTCCCATATCTAAAGAAGCCCCTCGGGGGTGAGAGCTCACCAGAATCCCAAAGAATCGGAGTGTGATTAGACCACGTTCTCGCTCTACTGGACACATACGACAAAGGGAACAACTCTAAGAGCTCAGTAGAGGCCAGGAAACGATCAATGCGAGAGCGAGAACCAGAGCTCCTCCAGGTGTATTTTGTGTCCGCAGCGTCCAACACCTCTAGCTCCAAGAAGTCAACACTCTCAGCAAAGTCCACCGACCCCAGATCCTGATCGCCACGGAGCCTCGACCGATCCGAAGAGTAAATGGTATTAGGGTAACATTAAAATCTCCTCCGAGTAACCAAGCACTACCGGGGAAAGAACTCCGCGCAACTCTGAGATCAGACCACAACTGCTATCGTAGGGCTGACAGGCACGACCCATAGACGCAGGAGAAGGCAAAAAGGGTGCTCGTACGAAGGCACTCCAAGAGCACCGTAAGAACATGAGTGCCCCTCAATTCCGCCCGCAATGCAAACACGGACTCCTTCCACGCAACAAGCAATCCACCCGCAGATCCGGAGGCATCAATCGATCGAAAGAGCGCCATACCAGATCCGAGACAGAATCCAACTTGCTTTCATGTAAAAAGTACACCATCACAACCCCACTCCAAGAATCTCGACCCCAAAATCCTCCTTTTTTCCGGGTCACCCAGGCCTCTTACATACTATTACAGTGCTGGAAGAGTTCGGTATTCAATCTGGTTTCTGAATTGAAGGGGGGACACTATTACAATGTTGCTTGAGAATACAACCACTGACTCAAAGATGGCTCTGACCTGCGTTTACGGTCCTTGTTCGCACTCCCTTAGGTCAAATTTGTGGGATGACCTGCAAAATGCGAGTACCTGCTTTCCTGGGGTGGCTTGGTTGGTTGGTGGGGATTTCAATGTTACGCTCCTCCCCTCGGATCATCCTCAGATGCGTGGTGGACAGGACCCATGTTCGATGAATTTAGGGGAACTTATTAATGAATTGGAGCTGGGGGTGCTGGACCCCTCGGATACGAAATACACTTGGAGAAATTGTGGCTCTCGTTCATGCATTGATCTCTTCCTAGCTTCGGCAGAGCTCTTGGATTCCTATCCTTCGTCAACGGTGTCCTCTCGCTATCACACTAGATCCGACCACACACCGTTGGTTTGGGAGTCTGGAGAAACCTCCCCCAATCAGGGTATTTTCATATTCGAAAAAGCTTGGTTGCTTAATGATGGTTTCAAGGACTTGGTGGATTAGCATTGGTCCTTCATTATCGTTTTGGGTTCATCTGCATCTCATCTGGCACAGAGGCTGGTCTCCTTGCGCCTGAGGCTTAGTTCTAACTCGAAGGAGGTTCGTGAAGCTAGACGGGCTCAACGTGTCGAGGTGGAAATTGAGGTGAAGCGTTTAGACATCTTAGAGGACTCCAGGGACCTCTCCTAGGAGGAGCTTACCGCTAGAGAAACTACACGAAGAGTTATTGAGGCGGAGGATAAAGAGGGTAGCGGAGTGGAAGTAGCGATCTAGAAGCTCTTGGCTAAAGGAGGGGGATGTGAATACGGCTTTTTCCACCGTGTTGTCAGTGGTAGGCAGCGTCAGAACTACGTTCAGTCGATCGTGATTAATGGCGGTAGGGTGGAAGGGGAGAGGGAGATGGGGCAGGCCATTGCAAACCATTTTCTTGACTTCTCCAGGAGATCTGCATACCGATTTTGGAGGTGGATTGGTCGGGGTGCTTCTACCATGTCGAACCAGCTTGCTAGTTACATGGTTCATGACTTCACTGTGGAAGAAATGAAGGTTACGGTTTGGAGTCTTAATGCCAACGGGGCATCGGGTCCTGATGACTTCCCTATTTTTTCTTTTGTGAATTTTGGCCTGTTGTTGGGACAGACATTGCTGTGTTAAGGGAGTTTGCTGAAGAGAATGCGGGGTTCGAGAGGCTAAACAAGGCACTCATTTCCTCTTGCCTAAGGAGAGCTATGAGAGAATAGAAATTTTCGCCCTATTGCTCTCTCCAATGCTATTTATTTGATAGTGGCCAAGACACTGGCAATCAAACTTAACAGGTTGCTGGGTCACATTATCTCTCAGGTGCAATATGCTTTTATTCCATGAAGACATATTGCAGATAGTTTGATGATGGCCACAAAGAGTATTGTTGAATGGAAAAGGAAGAAGACAAAGGGCTTACTTTGGAAGGTGGATTTTACAAAGGCGTATGATACAGTGGATTGACGTTTTCTTTGGATGAATTTGTCCTATAGAGGTTTCCCTGACCTTTGGATATCTTGGATGAAGTGCTGTGTCACTACTGCATCATACTCGGTCTTGATCAACAGACGCCCAGAGGGAGGTTACTTCCAGTCACAACGTGGCATCATGCATGGCTGTCCTCTCGGGCCCATGCTTCTTGTTATTACAGCAGATGTATTACAATGCATGGTTGAACAAGTATTGTCTAGTGAGTTGCAAGGTTGCAAAAGTCGGTAGTCGGTACTCAGTCGGTCGGGTCATTGACTAAGGATTAATTGGCAGTCAGATGATTAATCGGATTTAGTCGGGCTTTAATCGGCTTTAATTTTTTAAATATATAAATCATTTTTATACATATATTATTATATATTTACATAGATTTATATATTTTTTACTATCATAATGAATCAAAAGAAGTAATTGAATTTAAATAAAAGAGTAAGCGTATTAGAGTAAGATTGCTTTTAAAAAAGTACAAAAACATTCTATCTCCAAGCAAAAAATGGTTGACTAGTGGACCTAGTCGGAATTGATCGGTATTCGGTCGGCCACCCCACTGACTAGACTAGTCAGACCTACTAGTCAGGCTAGTCGGGTGACTTTTACAACATTGGTGAGTTGTCAGTTGGATACAACTCCCAGGATATCTCTATCCCTCTGTTGCAATATGCAGACATCACAATTTTCTATGAGGGTGGTCGTGAGATGACCAAGGGGATGATGTCCATGGTGGAATCTTTGGTGAGATGCCGTGACTGAATCTGAACCATAACAAGTCCAAGGCTAGTCCTTTTAGGCTATCTATTCCTAAGGCGCATGCGTGGTGCGAGGTACTTAGTACGAGCATGTGGCTCCCTTCCAGTATACCCCTCTCTGCAGGAAGGTTGAAGTTGTCAGATTGGTTGCCGATAATTGAAAAGATGGAGAGAAGACTGGCTAGCTGGAAGGCCACAATTCTTTCCCGTAGAGGTTGTTTGGTCTTGATTCAGGTGGTGCTGTCCGCAATTTTCGTTTACTTTATGTCATCTAGACTGCTTCAGGCGTCGCATGGAGAGGATTCTGCACCGTTTTCTTTGGGGGAAGAATGACCGTGATGATTCGGGTATGCACCTTGTGTATTGGGAGACGGTTACTCTTCCCAAGGTGGTGGGGGGCCTTGGGATATCTCGCCTTGATACTATGAATGAGGCTCTTCTCCTTAAGTGGGTAAGCGATATTTGGGGTAGAAATGAAGACCTTTGTTGCCATCTCATTCGAGGTATTTATAGTAGTGCTTTGACTTGGGACCATAACTTCATCAGCATCTTGCACAACCTTTGGCCTTGTGGAAATGCATCTGCTCTATGATAGCCCATTTTCAGGATCTGTTCAGACCATTGCTTAGCGATGGTACCTCTTTCGCGTTTTGGATTGATAACTGGACTGGTAACGACCCTATCTCCTCCAGTTCCTGCGTCTTTTTGCTCTGGCTGCAGACCGCAATGCAATGGCGTCTGACTGTTGGCTAGATGGGAATTGGATGCCTTCTTTCTTGTCTGAGTTTTCTGATCATCATCTGGAGGATTATCTTTTACTTCTTGATTGCCTCAGACAGGTCGAGTGCCCGTCTAGTGGTTGTGATCACTGGATCTGGAAGGACAACAATTTATCAGTGAAGATGTCTTACTGTACTATCTCGAGACGTCCTCCTTCCAAGACAGACGAGCTGGTTCGTGACTGCAAGTTTATTTAGGATCTCAAGCTCCGAAACAGAATCGGAGTTTTCATGTGGTTGATGTGCAGAAAAAGAATTATGACGAGGGATCGATGTGAAAGAATATTATCTTTGGTGTCTAATCGATGCCACCTCTGCGAAACACATATCGAGGCGATGGAGCATCTTTTCTTCCAGTGCTTGAAGACTTCCGCTACTTGGGCAGAGTTGGGGCTAAACCTGCAAAGCTTGGAGCTTTTTTGGGAGTTGCTATTCAGGGCCATAAGTGGTCCCAAGGAGGAGCTTTTGAGGCCCGTCACTTTAGTACGGGCAATCTGGTTGGCTCACAACAGATCGATCTTTTCGTCTCAACGTTTTTACTTTGAGAATGTTGTTTTTCTTTTTAGATTTCTCTTGCAATCAGGGCTCATGTAAGTTCTCTTTGTAATCTCATTTAACTTTTTAATAAATCTGGGACGGACACCTTGAAGTGTTACTCACTCTTTGGACTAAAAAAAAAGAAGTCACTGCCAATGAGCCATGGAAGCATCAGAAATGAAACACAAATAAAAAAATGTCCTTCCAAAATTCAACTCACGTTGATACATCCATTGTGCCATATAGGCATAGGAAACAATCGAAACATTGTCTCGCATCTGCCAACGTCATAAGAACCTATGAGAACAAATGACATTGGGTCACTTCCTCCTTTGAATGGAAGATGCCACCATTTTAGCTGAGGAGGAGCCCCCTGATGTCCCCAGAGAATCAATCACCCTAAACTTCGTTAGTCTTAGTCCTCGTAACGACCTCTACAAGTTGCCATCTGTACCACCGGCTTAGTTTCTTGCAGAAGGCAAATATCACTCTGCCATCTACTTAGCAAACCACCTACCGTCCGCCAGCTCACGACTATTTCAAGAGTTGGCCTTCATATCATAATGAGTTTTTCCCATATGAAGCATGCGAGTTCCTCTGTATCACTAAATAAACTGTTATGGCCCACAAAGAAGTATTGCAGATAATAATCACCACAAATATAGACAATCAATCCGCATAATGGAAACAATCACAAGAGGCAAGTATTTTAGTGTGGACCGCCCCCGGGTAAAAACCACATCCCAAGTCCCTTGACTTAGGATTTCTGATTAACCGTATCAATCAACTACTCCACTATCTCGAGTTATTTCCCCATAGATAACTCAGTCGCTTACCGGTTCTTTGGATCACACACCAAAAAATTTTCCGCAAATTTGGATCACACACCAAGTTCTTTATACGCCTTGGATCGAAAAAAGGTGTTACATTATATCAATGTAAAAAAGTATAGCAATCTATAAAGCCTCGAATATAAATATGCACTGAATAATGAGGCTGAGAAATTCACGATGTAAAAAAATGGCGAAGCCTTTTCCCACTTTAAATAGGGTTGGCTACATGGATTCTTGCTCAAATCCATGTTGAAAGATTTGAATATTTTTTATGCTGGTTGTCGACTACCTAATACGACCCCTACAAGGACGGATTTGAACACTGGCCTTTTGGATGGTAGACACACTGCACTACCATCAGACCATTGATGTGGGTACATTGTAATAAAATTACAAACTGAGCATGTAGATGAATGACTCTCAGGACGTGATAGTGATGTAGAGAGCGAGAGAAACGACCTCTAAGGCTTTGAGAGGGAATGTATTGAGATGTAAGTCTACAATAGAGGTATGTGGATCTATTTATAGTGGTGGGACATCAATTAGAGATAATATAGCTGTTGGAAACAAATCTGGCAAGAAATCAATAAGATTTGATACATATGATCGTTCATGTAAATAAGGTGATCGATCATCTCAAGTTGGTCGATTATGTAGATCTGGTTGATCGACCGTGATAGAGTTGTTGGCAGTTTGCATTCAAAAAGTGATCGATCATAAATGGTAGCTGGTCGATTAAGGGCGAGCGATCGCGTCAAGTAGGTTGGTCAATCATGTCAAATAGAGTGATCGATCAAAGACAGCTGATCGATCAGATCATGAAGGTTGATCGATCAAAATGGCGTGGACCTAATATACTTGCCTGATACACATGTATATATATTTGAGGCTTTTTACACATGTTTATCAAAAAAAGTCTTCTTTTTTTCTTCTTTGTATTATCCATAGCTTTCAGCTTATCCATTGAATATGCCATTACCATCATTGTACAAAGGTGCTTGAGTAGCTAACTGGTTTGCTTTTGTTCTTCGTTCTCCATATTGTTGCTCTTTTATGCTGAATTCTTGAAGTGAAGTTGTCGTGAAATCTACAGTACTATCTATATTCACAAAGTTTGTTTTTTTTTTGACGCTCCACGAAGTTTGTTATTGCCAAAATAATAATACAATTAGCATGCAAACAAGATACTAACAAAGCACACGTCCCCCGCGTCTTGTACCACCCAACTACGATAGCCATGATCCTGAACAATATCTCCATCCTCGATTAGTAGCTGACTCGCAATCTCTTACACAAAAGATTATGAACCTGGCAACCTACCTTAACCATTTAGTACAATCTCAAAAAGTTACATTGAATGAGTGCCTTACACCATTTCTTGCCTATTCTATACAAACACTTGGACAACTACAAGTTCTTTTAGGATAAAAATGTGTCTGGTGTGAGGAACAATGCAATTGTACTTAAGAGGCCTATGATTCTTCTTGACATAAACCTTAATCTTCTTACTTGTTTTCGTTCTTATTACTTTTGTAATATATTTTCACATAAGTTCAGAATGACATTATTGTATATAAAAATAATAGGGATTGTGATAGTAAGCTGCAAGATGGAGAGAACTATTCAATCTCCCATTTAACTTTAACACAATGGCATTAATGCACAGCTTATAAGAATGATCAAAGTCTTTAAATAAACTCTTATCTCCTTCGCATATAAATACATATACTTGAAGTATAAAATTAGCAATTTTAAAACTATTTAAATTCTAATTAATGATTAGTGTTGTTACTTTACTACTTCTCATAATACGACTATGACAACTCTTCATTTATTACTGCTGGAAGTAGACAACCTCATGTTGGACTTGTAAGCCCTTGGCAACCCATAAATGCAATAAAAGTTATTATTTTATCATGTCCATCTGAAATATTGTGAATACACAATATTAAGATCCATTTGTACAATTAGAGTTATGTACCATGGCCATATTGAATACCATGTAGCTGAGAGAACATAACTGACTTCAAGCATAAAATATTCAATACAAGATCTCTAGTCTGAGAAAAAGATATCAATCTCTCTAAAAAATGATTTCCATCCGACTTCTTGATGCACGCTCTCTGCATGTGAATGGAGATTCGGAAGTGTTGGAATAATCAAGTCAAAAAGTTGCCTTGATGAGGTCGAGATAAACTAAGACCTGAATCGTAACTGTCACGATCATGCACATATCCTTTGACCTGAGACAGATATGCATCTATTTGCATGAGTATGCATATTTGACAACCCAATAAGTTGGTGATCTCGCCAAGGTTTATATACCGACGCATTGGTGTGCATATGAATTCATATGAGATGTATGATATATCAAAGGAATCATACAAGTTCATAGTTGATGAACCGGGAAACAGAGCTCACTCAAAATGAATTCCATGCGTGATCATCTTATTTATGAAATGAGACATGAATCCAAGATATTAATATATGCTTTTGGAAAGTATATGATTGATATTGTCGCCCAATTATAGAATGAGAAATCTATTAGTATATTCCGAAGAAGGTAACCAAACTAGGGTTTGAACATCAGATTTATCAAAGTCTTCCAGTGTGAAGGATGAATGAGTAGTAGGAATGCTTAGGGTTATCGTAATAGATCGTCTACCATGATACTTCCATTCCCAGGGAGTGATGAAACATGATGGATTTTAGTGGCTCCATTTTAGATAGGTGATTTGTGATTTAATTGGATTAAATTACAATTCATCCAAGAAGTGTCGGAAGGAGACTATACGAAGGGATATTAATTTTTTGGATATAAGCCCGAGATTGACCAAGATAGATTTGAATGAAGGCAAAGAATCCATGTAGCTGACCCTACTTAATTGTGGGAAAAGGCTTTGTTGTTGGTTGTTGTAAATTACAATTCATCCAAAATGGCATGAACCCTGAAATCAGATTCATATTCCGATTTCAAGTCATTATACATGGATAGTATGATCTTCTCGACGTTATCTCCAAGTATCTGCATTTGTATCTCATGGGTCCTAATTGGATTAAGATTCATACTTGTTGATGTCAATATTGTATTTTATTCATAAGGGTAATCTTGTGAATAAATTTCGCAAATATATTTCATTAATCAGTGTGAATAGTGGCGAAGCCTTCTCCCACTATAAGTAGGGTCGACTACATGGATTCTTGTTCAAAACCATGAAGAAAGATTCGACTATTTTTTATGCTGGCTGTCGACTACCTAACGCATCCCCCACAAGGGGGATTGGACTATGGCCTTTTGGGTGGTAGGCACAATGCACTACCACCAGACCATTTAAGTGGGTACAATTAGTGTGAATAATGATTCACAATAATTAACATTTATATGGATATAATTCTTATAAACATTTATGTAAATATGATTTATATAATATTTCCAAAGCATAAGATTGTGTGAAGTTGATTCACATGTTTTAGATGTAAATTGGATTTACATTTAATTTGTGCTCATGAATATTATTCATAAGCTATAAGAATTATTTCCATAATTTCTCTAATATTGATAATATGATTATCAAGTTGATTAATTGATAAATAAAATGCAACAACATTGACTATTTTTAGTCAATGTGAACGTATATACTAAGTACACATGGCGCCTTATGCAAGAGTCTTATTGAGAATAAGGCTCTTTAATTTGTTGCATTGTCAATTGATATATCAACAATAAAAATGCATTCCATATATAGAATTGGTTGGTCTCTGTGATGCCACATGACGCCACTACAAAAAGTCCTTGAGAAGAACTCGTTGTTGATTTGTTGTTTGATTTATTAATTAAATTATTTGAAGATAAAGAGTAGATAATTGTATTAATGGACAAGGACTTACTCTTAAGCCGTGACACCCTTAGGATCTGGGTACCCGTTTACTAAACATTCGCATTATTACATTCGCATGTGATCGCACAAAGTATTGAAAATCAGGAAAAAAAATTCGCGCTGCTTTGCTTTTGCATGACATTTAAACTACATTCATCACCACAGATTCAACAAAGACACATGCCGTCAAAATTTTCATTTCATTATCTTTCATAATATATACAACATGTACATGAGAGCTGACAGTACATTCATATATCCCAATATATTCAGAAGAGAAGATAAGGTAATTAACGTTATAATAGAACAAAAGCTATAACAAAATAAACCATACCGTCTCGTGTAAACACGATCACCAGAAGCCATCAACCTGCTACTGTGCTGTAGGCTCATTGCATGCCAAAACATGTAGGGAAGAAGAGGCGTCAGCAAGCGCTGTTACTTCCCATAATCATTTTAAAATAAGTAGTCATTTAATATGGATACAAAAGAAACAAGTAGAAGGCATAATAATAAAAAATTACAACTACTTTTTTGAAAAAAATGTTTTCATACTACTGTGATGGATGTTTCAAGTTTTTCCCATTACCTCCCGTGTGTCACATTATTATGAAATAGTTAATGATATATGCATAATTTCCTTATAGCCTTATATATACATGTAATAATTGGTGACTCATATGTATATATATATATGTCTAATTATTAATTTCTTGTTTTTTATAAAACTAAAATATAAAGTTTTATAATGAGGATGATTTAGGTTTTGAACTTATTCTTATTTTAATTCTATTTAAAATCTTAAGTTTAGTGGATAGTATGTGGTCTTGGTCTTTATGTGACCTCACACTATGACTCTAAGGTATGAAAAAGTGCCTTAGGGTTGGGGTGCCTCCGTAGGCATGCGGTGTTGTATAATACATCCTAACTAAGTTCCCAACACATCCACTTAACCTAATTATAATTAGCTCTGATAAACACAATTTATACTTAATTTCCCCTCTTAGACAAGGTATACTGCTTCTTTCTGAGTTCAACTGAAACTCCCCAAAATGCAACCCCAGATGATTTCAGATGTAACATCGCCAAATCTATTGGCGAAAAAGTAATTAAAACTCAAGCGGTGAGTTAGCCTACTAAGAGGTTTTTCCACCTCGCCTTCTAATTGGAAGTGCGGTCCAATAGAGGGAAAGGTCTACTCTAAAACTACGCCCCAGAGACGGGTGAGAGAGACTCTCCGGAAAAGTCACTTTAGAAAACTGGCCCGACTAGTACGGACATACGGGCTCGTACGAAAAACTAAAACCGAGGATCCCCCGCCTGGGTGTCCTAAACAGAGGGTCAGCGGAACTGGTCAAAAGTCGGGATCCCAATGAGGCGTAAAAAAACTGCGGGCTTGCGTAAAAATCGAAAAAGGATTGGGATCCTAGACCCGCGCACTTGGAGGCCGCTGCCCGAACTTGGCTTCCTATCTCCCGTCCAGTTGAGGGTCACCACACCCTCACACGGTCAGGTGTTAGAGTCACCATGACCGGCATTCCTCATTATCAACCATCCTCGATTCTTCAACATATTCTCCCTCCTTTACTAATCATCTAAAAATGTGTTAGGCTTAACCTACGAATTCTTCGATCAAGATCATCAATAGATTTACCCATGAGGATTGTATGTATATTTCGAACAACTGACTCTTTGTGAACACCAAGGTATCTATATATAGACCAGATTGTCTACCCTCAAACATGATTATTGATGTTCCCATAAACTAAGTTCATGTTTTGAATATATCTAATATAAAGAACACCGATTTATTTCTTAAACTATATTAGCTAATTAGACTAATGGGGTATTGATGTTAGGAATTTATTATTTGGTTGTACAGAAACTTTGAAATTATAAGGAATAATTTAGAATTTGGATAATTATTAAAAAGGCATATCTTTCTATTATATGAATAGTAATAGAATATTTAAAGCGAACATGATCTGAGCTAGATAATCCGATTTCAATAAAGTAAAAGATTTAGAAGGTGGCGAAAGCAAAGTAGGATCTTTAACAATATGATTCAAATAATCGTCCCCCTGACATTATGCTTTCCAAAGGAATAAACATATAATATATCCCATGCCCCCACCAGTGATCTTTATCGCCTCAAGCCAATAGTCTATCCCTTCTTCAGTGTGGCGTTTAGAATGGTGAAAAAAAACATCACTAGATTTAAAAGTAAGCTGGGAGATGTTCTTATATATAGTGCAAGAAAGCTGGGAGATGTTCTTATATATAGTGCAAGAGTGAAGGAAACATATACATGCAGTGCAAAAATAACATTTTTGGTTAATTCTCACAAGCATTACAAGTATAAGCAGAATTTTCTTTGGGATACTTAGAATACATATAAAAAAATAGGTAACGGACAAGGAATCATTATAAAAGCATCTATAGTAATAGTTTAATGTAAAATGTTCATGCTAAACACCATGCAAAATGTTTACCAAAATGCTAAATGATTATGGTAAACATAAAATGTCACTCGTCAGAATGTTCATGCAAAATGTTATAGCATAATCCAAATTTGTACCTTTTTCTGACATTTTAGAATATCAATAGCTTGTCATAATGCAAAATGTTCATGCTAAACATGCATGCTCAACTATTATTAAACTAACACAATTCCACCCCCAAATAACAACCCGATTGATAAAAAATAAGGGCACTATAAAGCAGAAAATATGTTGACAATCAACAAAAAGATCATCAAGAAGGGGTTTTAAACTGTGTAAGAACATGCATGGCAGCAAGAACGGGGGAGAGGATTGTACTTTAGTTGGATTTCTTCCAACATGCAGCGGCTTTTTGGCCACTGGACAACAGCTCCAGCAATTGCTTTGGATGTTGGGATCAGTAGCTTGATGCCTTCAACTGTAGTGGCAATAGAATGGTGGTGGGCTATGGCAGCAGCACCATTTTTGAAGGGAATGCCATAGGGGATTGGGAGAATTTGGGGGGAAATGATAGAAGAAAGAAGAAAAGAGAAGTGTCTCCTACGTTGGGACTAGAATAGGAAAAAAATAGAAAAATATAGAAGAAGAAAGGGGAATGGAAGCCTTCTTCGACGGTTCCTTTTTTTTCTCTTTTTTTATGACAACATTGATAACATCATGTAGCGACATCAACAAGCTGACATGAGCTTGCTGATGTCATCATGATTTTAAAATATGTTATTTCTATCTTTTTCTGGAATTAAGCAAAAGAGTAAAGTCTGTAATAGAATCTTAAATATTTTTTAATGACAACCGTATGCTACAGTTTACAGAATTTTATTTATTTATTCTATATTTATTTATTTGAGATGTTTTAAATATGTCCGTATTCGTACCTCAAATGTCGGATTTCGACGCGCACTATCTCGTTTTAATCGTCTCGGAACGACAATCAATATGAATCTAATATTCATATATTTTTGATCGGGTTTGGATCCCCAAATTTTTCGAGATACGATTTTAGTTTGGGGTTAGATTTTGTGATTTAAAAAAAGTAGCCAACAACCTCCGATTGACAAACGGTTGATTCCATTGGTCTTGTTTCGTCGAATCGGATTTTATGATGGTCTCGGTTCGTTTCGCGGTTTCTGAATTCGCGTCCCGGCTTTTCCGCGGCACGCATTACGATACGACTGATTTTTGGTCGATTTCGCCCGAACGACTTTTAATTCACGATCTATTGATCGATTTAGGTTGTTTGGCATTGACCAACAACTTTATTGGGTTAATTGGACCCAAATCGGATCGATTTCGGGTTTGTGCGGATCCGGATGTTACAAATATAAAAACCTCAAAGGGAGTCTCGTCTTTGTGACTCAAGTCGAGGTCATTGGGTATCTTGTTTAGATTTCATATGGTCATAAAAACCTCAAAGGATTTTGAACCCATAAAAATCTCAAAGGAAAACAAGCCATATTATTTTAACATGTAAATAATTAAAGCGCTTGTTTTAATGATTAACTGAGAAAAGCTGCGGATATCGTGCTCGTATATCGGCTTCGGTCTCCCACGTCGCCTGTTCGACGCCGTGTCGGTGCCACAACACCTTGACCAATGGAATCTCCTTACTGCGAAGCTTCTTTACAGCGTTGTCGAGTATATACACTGGCCTCTCCTCATATGTCAAGTCAGGCTCCACGTCAAGATTCTCGTAGATGATGACGTGTCGAGGGTCGTGCATATACTTCCTCAAGTTGGATACATGAAATACGTCATGAATGACGGAAATATGTGGAGGAAGGGCTACTTGGTATGTCACTTTCCCCACTTTAGCCAAAATCTCGAAGGGACCAACATATCGTGGTGCCAACTTGCCACGAACACCGAATCTCTGCACTCCCTTCATGGGAGATACTCGGAGAAATACCCAATCTCCCACATGTAATTTACAGGAATGTCAGTTATATGTGAGATTCGGTTGAATATGTATAAGTCATAATTGAATGGATGAAGAGAAAAGAATCGGATTACCTGACTGAAACTCTAAGTCTCTTCTCCGACGATCTGTGTAGCTTTTCTGGCGATTCTGTGCCGTCAGAAGCTTCCGCCTCACAAGATCAATAGCTCTCGCAATCTCCTACAAGAGATCCACGATATATAGAGCATGATCACCTACCTCATACCAACTGAGAGGTGTGAGGCATCTCTGCCCGTATAGGGCTTCAAAAGGTGCCATGCCGATACTGGAATGATAACTGTTGTTGTACGTGAATTCAACCAAAGGCAGATGGTCCTTCCAGGACCCTTTCCACTCCAAAGAGCATGCGCGAAGCAAATCCTCTAGTGTATGTATGGTACGCTCATTTTGTCCATCTGTCTGCGGATGATAAGCAGAACTCATCTTCAGCTTTGTTTGTAATGCTGACATGAACTGATGTCAATAATGCGATGTAAACCTCGAATCCTTGTCAGACACCACCTCTCGTGGTATACCATGTAGCTTGATGATGTTCTGCACATATAGCTTGGCCAATCTGGATAGAGTGTAAGTCGTGTTGGTAGGTATGAAATGGCTGACTTGGTCTACCTATCAACAATGACCCAAATAGAATCATGGTCACCTAGTGTCTTCGGCAGACCTGTGATAAAAACCATAGAAATGCTCTCCCACTTCCACTTGGGAATGGGGAGAGACTGTAGTAATACTGGTGGTCTCCTGTGCTCGGCCTTGACCATCTAACAGGTCATGCATCTGCTAACATGTTGCGCCACATCGTGCTTCATCCCATCCCACCTGAAATGTTGACACATCTAACAGGCCTTGACCATCTAACAAGTCATGCATCTGCTAACATGTTGCGCCACATCGTGCTTCATCCCATCCCACCTGAAATGTTGACACAGGTCATGATACATCTTCGTGCTGCCTGGATGGATAGATAATCGTGAACTGTGTGCCTCATCAATTATGTCTTTGCGTAGCTACTCGTCGTTGGGCACAACGACCCATCCTGCCTTCCATAAAATAGATTCTACAAAATCAGCAACCTCGTCCTTGACGGTGCGCATGTATCTATCTCGAATCCAGGGATCTATCTTCTGAACTTCGACAATGCGATCCCAAACACTGCTAAATCGTGGAGGCACTGCGGTAGAAATGGATGCGCTCTCCTGAGGATGCCAATCGGTCAAAGTTGCAAGCATATCCCACGTGTATAGCCAGTTTGCCGTACCATCTGCATGAGCTCTCCTGCTAAGCGCGTCGGCCACCATGTTTCTCTTACCTGGATGGTAAGAGATCACGCAATCGTAATCCTTCAGTAGCTCAAGCCACCTGCGTTGCCTCATGTTTAGCTCCTTCTGATCAAAGATATACTTCAGGCTCTTGTGGTATGTGAAGATCTCGTAATTCACCCCATATAGATAGTGGCGCCAGATCTTCAGGGCAAAGACAACTGCCGCCAACTCCAAGTCATGTGTGGGGTAGTTTCGCTCATGCGGTCTCAACTGTCATGATGCGTAAGCAATCACATGACCTCTCTGCATCAATACAGCTCCAAGACCTTCTCCAGATGCGTCAGTGTAGACTGCACAGTCTTGTGTGCCTGAAGGAAGAGCAAGAATGGACGTTGTAGTCAATCTCTCCTTCAGTGTCCTAAGGCCTGCTCGCATGAATCATCTCAAATGAATGGAACTCCCTTCTGCGTCAATCGTATCAGAGGGCGAACGATGCGTGAAAATCTGCTGAGAAAGCGTCTGTAATAGCCCGCTAATCCGAGGAAGCTCCGAATCTGAGTAACTGTCTTAGGCTGCTCCCAAGACATAACTGCCTCTATTTTCGCAGGATCAACTGCGATGCCTGCTCTAGAAACGACAAGCCCTAGAAATGAGACCTGGGATAATCAAAACTCACACTTGCTCAATTTGGCATATAGCTTGTGCTCCCGCAATGTATCCAAGACAGTCTGTAGATCATTGTCATGATCCCATTCATTTCGTGAGTATATTAACACATCATCAATGAATACCACCACAAATTTGTCCAATATGGACGGAAGATCTGGTTCATCATATCCATGAAAGTTGCAGGTGCATTGGTGAGTCCAAACGGCATCACCACAAACTCGTAGTGTCCATAGCGAGTCTTGAAAGCGGTCTTCGGAATATCAGACTCTCGAATTCTCAGCTGATGGTATCTTGAACGAAGATCGATCTTCGAGAACACCGAAAATCCCTGGAGCTGCTCGAACAAATCATCAATGCGCGGCAATGGATAACGGTTCTTTACTGTTCTCTTATTCAGTTGTCGGTAATCGATGCATAATCTCATGGATCCATCCTTTTTAATAGAACCGGAGCATCCCAAAGTGAAGAGCTCAGCCTCACAAATCCCAAATCAAGTAACTCCTGCAACTGCACCTTCAACTCTCTCAACTCAGCTGGTGCCATGCGATATGGTGCCATCGAGATCGACTGTGTATCTGGTAGCAATGTGATCTCGAACTCGATCTCTCTCAGGAGGTAATCCTGGTAACTCATCAGGAAAAACATCTGGATATTCAGATACTACTCTGATGTCCCGTGTCATCGGCTCATGATCAGATACCTCTTGAACAAATGCTAGATAGGAATCACAACCTTGATCAACAAGTTGCTGAGCTCGCAACACTGAAATGCACTCCATTTTGGAGTCATGTAAAGCACCCTCAAAAGTGAACTCGGGTAAATCTAAAATCCTGAAGACAACTATCTTCCTAAAACAATCAGCAAGAGCATGATGAGCGGATAACCAATTCATGCCTAGAATCAAGTCAAACTCATCAAACTGTAGTAGTAGACAATCTGCAATCATCTCATGACCATCAATCAGTACAGACAAGTGTCTGACTATCAGGGAAATGACGAACAATTGGCTACCTGGCCCACATATGTGATATGGAGAAGATAGAGTCTCTGCGACTCTACCTAAAGAAGCTAGTAGCCTCGAAGCAAGGAAAGAATGTGTCGCTCCAGAATCGAATAAAATATGGAAAGGTCAGGCCCAAGACTGAGATCATACCTTTCACCACAGTAGCTGCTGAACAGGTTTGCTCCTCGGTCACTGCGTGTAACTGACCCTGTCTGGCTGGTGCAGTACTGGAACCGGCCACACTCTGCGTCTGTCTCTGTTGCTGCCTCCTGAAGTTGGAGTTCCTGCCACGGAAACTCCCTGAATGCTGTGCATGTGGCTGTGACTGTGAAGGTTGTGGCTGAGGCTCCCCAGATCTCTGGGGACACTGATGTCGGTAATGTCCCCACTCATGACATAAGTAACATCAGACTGGTTGGGTAGATGGAGTGGTCGTGTCTGTGCTCCGAGCCGGTCCTGCTGGGGGTCTGTCTGCTCGCCATGACCCAGATGGTCGAGCGGAATCTGTGCCACGTCCGACAAGTGCTCCTCCTAGAGTAGTCGATGGAGATGATCGAGCACTGCTTGAAAATGCTGAACCTGTAGGCTGGAATCGCCTGGCTGACCTCTGCTGCTGAAATGGTCGACAGATCGGCCCAAAAGATCGCCGCGGTCTAGGCGCTGCTCCAGATGAGCTCCCAAAGCGTCTCTCTCTGATGTCCTCAAACTACTCCGCTGCGTCAGTAGCCTCGGAGATAGAAGTGATATGCTATCTGGCCAGCTTTTCCTGTACTTCCTCTCGCATGCCTCTAATGAACTTTTCCAGATTCTCTTCTGGAAATGCGGCAACTGCTGGTGTATGTCGTGACAGCTCGGTGTACCTGGCAAAGTAGTCTCTGGTTGTCATATGTCCCTGTCGAAGCTTTGCGAACAAATGTCGCTGGGGCTCCTTCCACTTCACAGAAAAGAAGTGGGATCTGAATCGTGTCTCAAAATCATCCCATGTAGGATCTCGACCCAACTCATATACTACAACATCCCACAATCTCTCAGCAAAGTCTGTCAGTGAGTACTCCATGAAAGATAGCCACGTGTCTCGTGGCACGTGTATCATCCTCACCACCTTCATCACCCTCTTTAGCCACTGCTCAGCAACATCTGATGTACCGGTGCCCTCGAACATGGGCACATTGGCCCGTTGGTAAGATGTGAAGACGGACTGATGCCTGTGAATGACAGAGTACTCATGTGCGTCCTCGTTTGCAAAGTCAACAGGGTCGTGCTCCATGTCATAGTCTCCATCATCTGCTCCATGCTCTGGTATCTCCTCAAGTGGATCATCGAAATGAGGCTGTTGTATCTCTACCAACTGTCGCTGGTCCTGGCGTGTGCTGTCGTGAGATGGACGGTAGGTGGAATCTAACAGCTCCTCAAATCTCATCTCTATATCAGTCTGTCGGTCTGCAATCTCAATCTGTTGTGCCAGAATATGATCCTGCTGGCCTCTCATAGCAGCCTGCTGCTGCTGAAGGTCGGTGAGAGCAGTTAATATGCGTGCTAACTGGTCAGTCATCTCCTGTCCTGGTCGGGATGCCATGGCTCTGCATGAGAACCATTTATTAGTCATAAATTTGTTGTTCGCAGATACTATGATATATGTTTTTCTCTTCTTGGGATATAATATGAAAATTAATGAAATTGGTGACATCTGTGGTGATTGAATTCAAATGTCATATTTTCCTTCTCGGAGCCATGACAAGTCGGGAGACTGTCGGTATCTGAGAACTTAATGCGATCGAAATTGTAATACTGCGAATGTGCGTATCGGGGTACCACGGCTCTGATACCAAACTGTGACGCCCTTAGGATCCGGATACCCGTTTACTAAACATTCACATTATTACATTCGCATGTGATCGCACAAAGTATTGAAAATCAGGGAAAATTTTTCACGCTACTTTGCTTTTGCATATGACATTCAAACCACATTTGTCACCACAAATTCAACAAAGACATGCCACCACAATTTTCATTTCATTATCTTTCATAATATATACGACATGTACATGAGAGCTGTAGTACATTCATATATCCCAATATTCAGAAGAGAAAAAAGGCAATTTACATTATAATGGAACAAAAGCTATAACAAAAGAAGCCGTACGGTCTCGTGTAAACACGATCACTAGAAGCCATCAACCGGCTACTGTGCTGCAAGCTCCTTGCCTGCCAAAACATGTAGGGAAGAAGAGGCGTCAGCAAGTGCTGGTACTTCCCATAATCATTTTAAAATAAGCAGGCATTTAATATGGATACAAAAGAAACAAGTAGAAAGGTATACCAATCAAAAGTTACAACTACTTGTTTGAAAAAAAAGTTTTCATACTACTGTGATTGATGCTTCAAGTTTCTTCCATTACCTCCCGTGTGTCACATTATTCTGAAGTAGTTAATGATATATGCATAATTTTCGTAATTTCCTTATAGCCTTATATATATATAGTAGTTATTGACTCATATGTATATATATACATATAATTATTAATTTCTTGTTATTTATAAAACTAAAATATAAAGTTTTATAATGAGGATGATTTACCTTTTGAACTTATTCTTATTTTAATTCTATTTAGAATCTTAAGTTTAGTGGATAGTCTGTGGTCTTGGTCTTTATGTGACCTCACACTATGACTCTAATGTATGAAAAAGTATCTTAGGGTTGGGGTGCCTCCATTGGCATGCGGTGTTGTATAATGCATCCTAACTATGTTCCCAACACGTCCACTTAACCTAATTATAATTAGCTCTGATTAACACAATTTATACTTAATTTTCTCTCTTAGACAAATACTGCTTCTTTCTGAGTTCAACTGAAACTCCCCCAAATGCAACTCCAAATGATTTTAGATGTAACATCGCCAAACCTATTGGCGAAAAAGTAATTAAAACTCAAGCAGTGAGGTAGCCTCCTAAGAGGCTCTTCCGTCTCGCCATCTAATATGAAGTGCGGTCCAATAAAGGGAAATGTCTACTCCAAAACTACGCCCCAGAGATGGGTGAGAGAGATTCTCCGGAAAAGTCACTCTAGAAAACTAGCCCGATTAGTTTGGCAAATGAGCTCGTACGGAAAACTAAAACCGAGGATCCCCCTTCTGGGTATCCTAAAACAGAGGGTCAACGGAACTGGTCAAAAGTCGGGATCCTAACGAGGGGTAAAAAAATGGCGAGTTCACATAAAAATCAAAAAAAGGACTGGGATCCTAGACCCGCGCACTTGGCGACCGCTACCCGAACTGGGCTTCCAATCTCCCGCCCAGTTGAGGGTCACCGCACCCACCTCACACGGTCAGGTGTTAGAGTCACCATGGCCGACATTCCTCATTATCAATCATCCTCGATTCATCAACATATTCTCCCTCCTTTATTAATCATCTAAAACTGGTGTTAGGCTTAACCTACGAATTCTTCGATCAAGATCAACAATAGATTTACCCATGGGGATTGTATCTATATTTCGCACAACTGACTCTTTGTGAACACCAATGTATCTATATATAGACCCGATTGTCTACCCTCAAACATGATTATTGACGTCCGCATAAACTAAGTTAATGTTTTGAATATATCTAATCTTAAAGAACATTGATTTATTTCTTAAACTATATTAGCTAATTAGACTAATGGAGTAATGCTGGTAGGAATTTATTATTTGGTTGTACGGAAACTTTGAAATCATAAGGCATAATTTAGAATTTGGATAATTATTAAAAGGACATATCTTTCTATTATCTGAATAGTAATAGAATATTTAAAGCGAACAAGATCTGTGCTAGATAATCCGATTTTGATAAAATAAAAGATTTAGAAGGTGGCGAAAGCAAAGTAGGATTTTAACAATATGATTCAAATAATAGTTCCCCTAACATTATGCTTTCCAAAGGAATAAACAGATAATATATCCCATGCCCCCACCGGTGAACTAGATCGCCTCAAGCCAACCGTCCATCCCTTCTTTAGTGTGGTGTTTAGAATGATGAAAAAACATCACTAGATTTTAAAGTAAGCTGGGAGATGTTCTTATATATAGTGCAAGAGTGAAGGAAACATATACATGCAGTACAAAAATAGCATTTTTGGTTAATTCTTACAAGCATTACAAGTATAAGCAGAATTTTCTTTGGGATACAGAACAGACTTAGAATACATATAAAAAAAAGGCAACAAACAAGGAATCATTGTAAAAGCATCTATAGTAAATAGTATAATGCAAAATGTTCATGCTAAACATTATGCAAAATGTTTACCAAAATGCTAAATGTTTATGGTAAACAGAAACTGTCACTCGACAGAATGTTCATGCAAAATGTTTAGCATAATCCAAATTTGTACCTTTTTCTGATTTTTAGAATATCAATGGCTTGTCATAATGCAAAATGTTCATGCTAAACATACATGCTCAACTATTATTAAACTAACACAATTCCACCTCTAAATGACAACCCGATTGATAAAAAAATAAGGGCACTATAAGGCAGAAAAGATTTTGAAAATCAACAAAAAGATCATCAAGAACGTGTTTTAAAATGTGTAAGAACATGCATGGCAGCAAGAAAGGAGGAGAGGATTGTACTTTAGTTGGATTTCTTCCGACATGCAGTGGCTTTTTGGCCACTAGACAGCAGCTCCAGCAATTGCTTTAGATGTTGGAATCAGTAGCTTGTTGCCTTCAACTGCAGTGGTAATAGAATGGTGGTGGGCTATGGCTGCAGCACCAATTTTGAAGGGAATGCCACAGGGGATTGGGAGAATTTGGGGGAAATGATAGAAGAAAGAAGAGAGAAGTGTCTCCAACGTTGGGAAAGGAATAGAAAAAAATAGAAAAATATAGAAGAAGAAAGGGGAAGGGAAGCTTCTTCGGCGGTTCCTTTTCTTTTTTTTTTCTTTTTTTTATGACAACAGACATCATGTAGTGACAATTAGCAAGATGACATCAACTTGCTGATGTCATCAATGATGTTCATCGTGATTTTAAAATCTGTTATTTCTATTTTTCTGCTGGAATTAAGCAGAACTGTAACAGAATCTTAAATATATTTTTTTAATAACAGCCGTATGCTACTGAATTTATTATTATTTATTTGAGATGTTTTGAATATGTCCGTATTCGCACCTCGAATTTTGGATTTCGATGCACACTATCTCGTTTTACTCGTCTCGGAACGACAATCAATGAGTCTAATATTCATATAATTTTGATCGGGTTTGGATCTCCGAATTTTTCGAGATACGATTTTGGTTTGGGGTTAGATTTTGTGATTTAAAAAAAAGTAGCCAATAACCTCCGATTGACGAACGGTTGATTCCATTGGTCTTGTTTCGTCGAATCGGATTTTATGACGGTTTCGGTTTGTTTCGTGGTTTCCGAATTTGCGTCGTGGCTTTTCCACAGCACGCATTACGATGCGACCGATTTTTGGTCGATTTCGCATGAACGACTTTTAATTCACGATCTATTGATCGATTTAGGTTGTTTGGCATTGACCAACAACTTTATTGTGTTAATTAGACCCAAATCGGATCGATTTCGGGTTTGTGCAGACCTGGATGTTACATAAGCCATTGATCAACAATCCAAGGGCTATCATTGCACACACCTACTTGAAGAGAAGACTCTTCGATAGGTGTGTACAATGTGTATAAAAGGAGAGTAAGACTCTCTCTTTTTATCAACCTTTTTTGGAGAGGAATAGTCCTTAGAATTCCGTGCCCCTTGAGATATAGAAGAGTCCTAGGTCTATACAACACATACACACCTCTTCTTGTTGCCCTAGTTGACATCCAGAGTCGTGGGAAGCAACATGATTCATCTCCGTGCCTACGAGAGAGACATTGCAGATCAGACTTGATTCAGAAGGTTTCTTATACCATGATTTATCTCTTTTTTATTCTTTGTGAATATCCGAAATTATTTTGAAAATTGTTCCTTAGAATTCATAATTTAAGAATGCACAAATTGTTGTGCTACATTTTCTAGTTCATACGATGAACTAACATTGATTTAGCAAAAGATGCTAAATATTCCGCATTTCCGTGACGCGTAGTGAATTTCCTTCAATTGGTATCATAGCCTTAGTTTTAAGGATTTGAATTGCATCCAAGTCCGATAAACAATCGGTTAGATTATCCCGATTATCGGGTACATTGTCTTGCAGCAGTTTTAACGATTCGAATAATTCAATGACTTTCGAAGTTGTTACCATTCTCCCCTATTTTAAACCTATTTTAGGGATATATATGAGGCGTAGAAGGTATGAATACTCGAAAGATGCACCAATTGTCAGTGATATTCGGGAGAAGATTTAGATGTTAAGAACGATTGCAGACTCTGATTTCAACCAAAGACTGTAGCAAGAAATTATTGATTGTTGACTACTATTTTTGGATCATATAACATGATAAAATAATGATCGTGGATTAAAATTTCGCTAAATTTCGGTTTCGACAGGTCCTAGGTATCGAAACTAGCCTATATGTCGATTTCCCGGATTTTGACCTAGATGGGTCAAAATATCGGTGATATTTCGACATATCGACCCATATCAATCGAAATTCATGGTTTTCAGTCTAAAATTTCTCGGATTTCAACCGATATTGACGATTTTTTTTCGATACCTATTTAAATCAGCTATATTATCTATGCGAGCTTGATTTTACTACTTATTTACCAATTTCTTATATTAAAATACATAATGATGTGCATATTTTGTTTCGGGTCGAGGGTGCTGTCCTCGTACCCTTGCAAGGAGAGCGCACTTGCTCCCTCTAGATCTCCTCGAGGCTCGCTCGAGCAACGAGACCCCCCGTCTAGTAGGGTATGGTGCGACAGGGAGGGTACATATGATGATTATTCAACTTGGGGAGCTTCACCCCCTTTAGGTTTATCAGTGGAGATGAAACAACTCTATAGCTTCTAGATATCCGATATATCTTGTTCGTTTCAATTCCGTTTGTCATTTGTCTTCGTATATAGACCATCTTTACTGCAAGTCTGTAATTAATTATGTAATTCACTAGATCTTTGTCTACGATAGTTATTTCAATGACTAAACATTGTTTCATTACTCATCATCTACATTTTAGAATCAATTGCTCATCTATGAACAAAAGGCGTCTTCTAAGTGTTGTTAACTTAATTATTTCGATTTCCATCTATAATATCTATCAATCAACTCAATGATATGTCCAATATGACCGATATGTGCGATATAAGGCATATGAAAGAGATTTGTGTGATATAAGTATGCATTTGTAAGCTATTGTTGTTTAAGAACTTGGATTTGATGATATCCATTTCCAATATGTATCAGCCAAAGAATCAACGTTAACAGTGAAATGGCCGATATGACCGATATGCGCGATATAAGGGGCATATATGAGCAATATGTGTGATATAAGTGTGTATTTGTAAGTTATTTATTGTTATAACAACTTGGAAGATCTTAATTTGGAAAAAATGGTCGAAAAATGGCTTTTGAGACATTTTCGACATTTCCATGAAACAGTCAAATTTCCTGAAGTCTCATCGAAATTTCAGTTTTGAGGGTGACCGAAATGAAATCGAAATCGAAATTTCGAACCTTGACACTGATTAATACAACATAAATCAAGTCCCCAATCGGTGCGAAAAGGTTTTACACGATTCCGATCGTGCGGCCTCACGAAATTGGAATTCTATATAAGCAGAGTTGGAAGAGGACTCGATTGTTTTAACTAACTTGTACTTCATATTTTTGGACTCAAAATTGATGGAAATATATTTGATATATTGACATCAGGAGTTGGACCTAATATTTTGGAAGTTAGGTCGCAATGAATTTAAATCCAATTTATATGATGCTTTCTAATTTGAAGTGTGATGGTCACTGCCTGCAAATTCGAATACGAAATCATTGTTTGTTTATTTTGGAAATATGCAATGTTTTATTTCATATTTTCCTGATTATTTATGCACTTAAATGCTTATAATGCAATTATAAAATTGTATAATTAATTTGATTGATTTCAATTGTCTAGATTATTGCATTAAACACCTTTCACAATTGAAATTGTTTTGATTCAAAGAATTGTCTAGATTGTTGCACTAGACCTTTTGAAATTAAAAGGAGTTTTTTTTGGATTCAAGAAGTGTCTAGATTGTTGCACTAGATATTTTGGGATATTAAAAAGAGTATTAAATTCCTGAGAATTACTATATAGTATCATACACGGTCGAAAGATCGATAGAATCTCCTTAGTACAATATGCATCTATTGTGTTGTCTCGAATTGATTCGATGAAGGTGTCTAGGTCGTGGATATGCTAATGGGTTACTTAATTGACACCTTGCGTCGCTTTTGCAGTAGAAGCGCTCCCTGTTGTCATTATCTGTCCGATCTGGCTGGATCCGTTACAAGGAAATGTAGCATGAAGAGTCATGTCGTACTTAAACAACTAAAATTAGAACACTAAATTGTACTAAGTGATAGTGTAATACTATATGGTTACATCAAGTGCATAAAAGGATCAAACCCTATATAGGATTGCTTAAGTATCATTGTTTTAATTAGATTAAAACTAAGGCAATAAGCATGTATCTTATCACTATCCCTTAGATTAATCGTGAGAATATAATTCGAAATGATTAATCATTAATTTAAACATGATATGGACTAAGTTATATTATGACATACACAGACTTCCGTCATTGCGAGGAACTTCGTCACTATAGGTTATATTTTTGGATATGCTCATGTGTGTTCATGACTCCAGAATACAAATAGCCATGGAATCAGGTTCTTCGTCTCAAAAGAGATGGATTGTATGCATAGTGACCTCAATGTTGTTCCCCATATTATTAAGGCGGCATTGGATTGTGCATAGCGTATATTTTCGCTCATTGACGATTGGTTTAATCGACAACATGCTAACTCCATATATGTGAGGGGTGTGGGTGTTAAAGATCGAACTAAGAATACAAGTTGGACTTGTAAGGTGGAAAGAGTTCTCGCTTCTTTCATCGTAATTGCATTTTCTCATATTATTGAAGTGCAATGAAAATGGAAAGGAGACTCCAATCTCGTAGTGAGGCCTTTGGTTAGCTTGCCTTTTGCTTTAAAAGCTAATAAGGGAACGTATTTCAAAGTACAACAAAAAACGAGAACTCTTGATTTAAAAATATTAAATTATTTAATTTCCTTAATCAAGATATTAAAGTGTATTCTATTTTTTCTGTAATTTGAGATGCAATCTCTCAACCCACTTAACAATCTGCTTAAGGTCAATCACTTGATCGATCTAAATTATTAGAATTAGATCTATTAATTTGGACCCGTACTTGAGACAGAACACAGTGTATGTGCTCTCGTCTGTGAAGTATGAGAACCCTCAGACAGTGAGTTCAACAAGAAGTAGGACGATGATCATTCGATTGCTCGTTGCTACATTCATAGATCATTGTCTAATATACTTTAGAAGCAACTTAGAAATCAAATCTACTCATGGCATCCTCTTGAATATGAAAGAGATGTATGGAGATGTGAATCACACTCTTTCTACATTAAGATCCACTGAGGATATTATGAAGCAAGAATTTCCCTCTAGCGGTGTTAATGGTTGCACATGTTAAAGGGAAGTACTAGAGGAAGCATGGATCTCGGAAGGGTCTGATCCAAGAGAAGAAGAAAGGTCAAACTGTTGATTAATCTTTTAAAGCTTCAACACATCCGACACTCATAGAGATGGATGTCTACCATCACTACAATAAGCCATGATTCTAGAAGAGTAACCATCTAGAATACTTAAAGTCCTTAGAGAAGGACCAGTGTATAACTTTAACAAATAATAAATCTACATTCATAATTGAAACCAACTTACTCGTAGGACGAGAAGGAAGTTGGATTGTTGATTCTGGTGCTTCTGTACATGTATGCAATCGCTTGCATTTGTTTCAAGACACCAAAAATCCTGATGAAGGGGAGATAGTCATCCAGATAGGATTCGATGCAATTGTTGCAGCGATCACCACTGGGATCTGTAGACTCTCATTATCTAGTGAGAGAGTCCTAGATATTATAGATTGTCTCTACGTACTGTATGTTAGAAGGAACTTACTATCCGTATCTAAGCTGGTTAGACATGGATATACATTCCTGTAATAAACTTATCATAAATCGTTATGGTAATTTCATAACAGATGATTCTCTAACACCAGATGGATTCTATGAATTAAACATGCATGGATATGTCGTGAATGTTAATTGCCATTGTGAATAATAAAATCCCTAAACGATCAAGGGATGATGGAGATCATTTAACCATGATCTGACATCAAAGACTTGGACATGTGGCTCTTGATAGAATCAATAGAGTGGTAAAGGACGAACTTTTGGATTTTCTAGAAGTCCATGATATACCAACTTGCGAACATTGTATTCGTGAGAAAATGTCAAGGGCACTCTTCTCTAAGAATGGTGAACGACGCGGAGGTATATTGGACATGATACATACTAATGTATGCGGTCCCTGTTGTACTGCGACTTGAAATGACTTCATATTATGTGACCTTTATTGATGACCATTCACGGTATGGTTTGTCTTCTTGTTACGTCACAAACATGAAATCTTCGAAAAGTTCAAAGAATTCTTGGCTTTGGTTGAGAATCAAACGGGAAAGAAGATAAAACAGATTTGATTTTACCGAGGTGACGAATACCTCTCAGATGAATTCATAGAATACCTTAAAGAGAGGAATTATTTCAAATCTCACCCCTCCAGGTACTCCTCAACTCAACGGAGTTGCAGAGAGATGCAACAGAACCATGTTGGACATGGTAAGATCAATGATAGTAAAGCAAACTTACCTCTCAGTTTCTGGGGACATGTAATAGAGACTACAATTTATGTCTTAAACAATATTCCATCTAAATCTGTACCTAAAACCCCTCACGAGCTTTGATACGGTACCAAGTCAAGTGTATGACACTTGATGATTTGGGGTTCTTTGGTCCATCTAAAAACGTAGATGCAAGCAAGCTGGAATCTCGCACTAGAGAGTGCTACTTCATTGGATACGTAAAGAATGGTATTGGATATTAACTTTATGATCCAGAAACTCAAAGGATATTTGTTTCTAGAGACACCAAATTTCTTGAAGGTGAATTTCTTAGACGTCAAAAAAATAATGAAGTTAAGGAACTAATCGAATCTAGCGAGATTGATGAAGTTCCTACACCAAAAACTGAAGAGATAATTGAGAATGACACGACCGTACCTCCTAGAAGGAGTTCTAGAGTTGTAAGACAACATGAAAGGTACATATTCCATGTATCAGAAGAGTCTGATGATGATCTAATTTCATTTGATGAAGCTTTGGGTGATCGCGACATGGATAACTGGATGCTAGCAATGAAGTCTGAGATAGACCCCATCCACAAGAATGGTGTATGGACCCTAGAATATCCACCTAAAGGGGTCAAATCCATTTGGTGCAAATGGATCTTCAAGAGAAAGAGGGGACCCGACGGGAAGGTAGAGACCTTCAAAGCACAACTAGTATCCAAGGGTTACACTTAGAGAGAAAGCATCGATTGCGATGAGACATGCTCTCCTATGGCCATGTTCAAATCCATCAGGGCATTGCTTGCCATAACAACATACCTGGACTATGACATCTGCAGATGGATGTTAATATCGCTTTTCTCAAAGGATACCTCAAAGAGGACATCTATATGGAGCAACCCCGAGGCTTCATAGCTGAGGAAGGAAAAGTGTGCAAGCTAAAGAAATCCATCTATGGGATCAAACAAACTTCTCGTAGTTGGAACATCCAATTCGATGAAACCATAAAGAGTTATGATTTCGTGCAGAATTCAGATGAACCATGCGTGGACAAGAAACTTAGTGGGAGCGTCGTCGTGTTCATTGTGCTTTATGTAGATGACATCCTTATCATTGGTAATGATACTTGGACGATGACCAATGTTAAGATCTGACTGTCCAATACCTTTGAGATGAAAGATCTCGGAGACACCTCTTATATCTTGGGTCTGAAATTGTTCAGAAACAGACAAAAGGTGATATTGTGACTGTCACAACAAGAATACATTAAAAAGATCTTGGAAAGATTCAATATTTATAATTCCAAGAAAAGCTTCCTTAAGACATGGTATTCACCTATCTAAAGGGATGGCTCCTCAAACTATTGAGAAAAAGAAAACCATAACCAGATGCCTTTACACATCAACTATGAGAATTCTGATGTATGCCATGATGTATACTAGACTAGATATCTGCCATGCTATGGGAGTGGTAGGCCGTTACCAATCTTGCTATGGAGAGAAACACTGGACTGCAGTAAAAAAACATCTTAAAGTACCTTAGAAGAACTCAAGACCATGTCTTGATTTATGGAGATAATGATCTCCAAGTCTCAAGATACACCAATTCAGACTTCCAATTAGATGTGGATGATATGAAGTCAACTTCAGGGTTCTTATTCATGTTGAACGGTGGTGCTCTGAGCTGGAGAAGAAAGAAGCAGGACACCATGGTTGATTTAACAACCGAAGCAGAATGTATTGCTGCATCGGATGTTGTAAAGAGGTTGTGTGATTGTGCAAGTTCATTCAGAAACTTGGCATAGTTTCCTCATCAGAATCTCCCATTTCATTGCTCTGTGATAACAAGCGTGCCATATTGCAAGTGAAGGAACCCCAATGGCATTAAAGAAACTAGTACACGGAGAGGAAATATCACATCATTCGGGTGATCCATAAGTGTGGTGATATCACGATCACCAAGGTTGCCTCTGCCGACAACATTGTTGATCCGCTAACCAAGCCATTGACCCAAAAGATCTTCGACTAACATGTAATGAATATGGGGTTATGAGTTATACAGTAATAGCTCTGAGGGTTAGTGAGAGATTGTTGGACTTGTAAGCCCTTGACGACCCATAAATGCAGTCAAAGTTATTGTTTTATCATGTCCATCTGAAATATTGTGAATACACTTAATATTAATGTCCCTTTGTACAATTAGAGTTATGTACCATGGTCGTATTGAATATTATGCAGCTGGGAGGGCACAACTAACTTAAAACATGAGATATTCAGTACAAGATCTCGAATCTGAAAAACATATGGCTATCTTTCTCTAAAGAATGATTTTCAACCGACTTCTTGATGCATGTCCTCTGCACGGGAATGAAGATTTAGAAGTGTTGGAATAATCAAGTCAAAGAGTTGATTTGATGAAATTGAGATAAAGTAAGACCTGAATCATATCTGTCACGATCAAGCATACATCCTTTGACCTGAGATGGATATGCGTCTATATGCCTGAGTATGCACAATTGACAAACCAATGGGTTGGTGATCTCGCCAAGGTCCATATAACGACGCGTTGGTGTGCATGTGAATTCTTATGAAATGTATTATATTTCAAAAGAATTATACACGTTTATAGTTGATAAACCGGGAGACAGAGCTCACTAATGAGATATTTTGGGGCCAAAATGAATTCCATACATGGTCGTCTTATTTATGGAATGAGACACCAATTCGAGATATAAATATTTACTTTTGGAAAGTATATGATTGATATTGTCGCCCAATTATAGAATGAGAAACCTATTGATATATTCCGAAGATGACAATCAAATAGGGTTTGAACTTCGGATTTATCAAAATCTTCCAGTGTTAATGATGAATGAGTATTAGGAATGCTCAGGGTTAAATCTATGGTAATAGATCATCTACCATGATACTTCCATTTCGAGGGAGTGATGAAACATGATGGATTTTAGTGGCTCCATTTTAGCTATGTGATTTGTGTTTTAATTGGATTAAATTACAATTCATCCAAAATGGCATGAACTTTGAAATTGGATTCGTATCCAGATTTCAAGTCACTATACATGAATAGTATGATTTCCCCGACATTATCTCCAAGTATCTGCATTTGTATCTCATGAGTCCTAATTGGATTGAGATTCACATCAGCTGATGCCAATATTGTTATACTAATTATTACATTTATTCATAAGGGCAATTTTGTGAGTAAGATTCACAAATATATTCCTTTAATTTGTGTGAATATTGATTCACTATAATTACCATTTATGTGGATATGATTCATATAAATATTTATGTAAATATGATTTACATAATATTTCCAAGGCATGAGATTTTGTGAAGTTGATTCACATTTTTTAGATGTAAATTGGATTTACATTTAATTTGTGCTCATGAGTATGATTCATATGCTATGATGATTATTTCCATAATTTCTTCAATATTGATAATATGATTATCAAGTTGATTAATTGATAAATAAAATGCAACAATATTGACTATTTTTAGTCAATGTGGACGTGTATCCTAAGTACATATGGCACCATATGCAAGAGTCCTATTGAGAATAAGGCTCTCTAATTTGTTGCATTACCAATTGATAAATCAACAACAAAAAATACATTCCATATATGGAATTGGTTGGCCTTGTTTGATGCCACATGACACCGCTACAAAGAGTCCTTGAGAAGAACTCTTTGTTGATTTATTGATTGATTATTAATTAAATTATTTGGAGATGAAAAGGAGATAATTTGTATTGTTGAACAAGGACTTAGTCCTAATCCCTTGATCAACAATCAAAGGGCTATCATTGCATGTGCCTACTTGAAGAGAAGACTCTTCAATAGGCATGTACAATGTGTATAAAAAGAGAGTAAGACTCTCTAGTCCCTTAGAAATTCGTGCCGCTTGAGATATAGAAGATTCTTGGGTTTATACAACACATACACGCCTCTTCTTGTTGCCCTGATCGACGTTCGGATTCTTGGAAGTAACATGATTCATCTCCGCGCCCACACGAGAGACACTGCAGATCAGACTTGATTCTAGAGGTTTTTTATATTAGAAACTCATGCTTCAAAGGTAAACCCTGATCTATCTCTTTTTTTTATTCATTGTGAATATCATACATTATTTTAGAACTTGTTTCCTTAGAATTTATAATTTCTGAATGCACAAATTGTTGTGCTACCTTGTCTAGTTCATACGATGAACTAATAATGATTTAGCAAAAAGTTTGCTAAATATTCTGCGTTTCCGTGATGCGTAGTGAATAAATTTTTATTTACTTCCTTCACCTCATGCACAATGTGGGAAGAGAGAGGCAATGCTCATATGGTAGGAAGTGATAGGCGATAGTGGGTCATCTCGGCACACGTGGAAGGAGAAGAGATAAATGTGTATTATATTATGGTTAAAATGGGACTAGATTATGAACCGTTTTTTAAAAAAATGCATTTTATTATATTATTAGAAAATATTTTTTTTTGGTAAAAAATGGATGATTGAACAGGTGGTTTGGTTCAATTGGTTCAACCGAGTTTAAGCAGTCCACTCGGGTTTTAACCGGTTTTTATTTTATAATTAAAAGTCGGGTGGTTGGACCATTTTTCTTCCGATTCTTGGTTTAAACCGGTTGAACCGGCATGTACAGTTCGATTTTTTAAACATTGATATAGAGACATATTCAAAGGAGTCGTATAAATGGTTCGACATGCTCAAATGGTGGCGCTCAAGGTTTGACACCGATCTTTTCTATTAAGTCAAACATGCTTTTGAAGAATTGTTGTTGTCTCTTTATTTGACACATCAACCAAAACATTGATCTATGGGTGGTAAAGGAGTGGCAACATTGTGTGTTATGATGAACCTTTAAAAGGGCTCTGATATGGTCATTGACGAAGAGGTTACCACCGCCAGATATGAGAACTTTAGGGATTTCTAAATCTCTAGTAATTAGATTTTTGAGAAACTACTACTACAATTTTGCTATCAGCCATTTGAGCAGGAATTCCTCCACTTGTGTACATAGTACACAAGCAAAATAATGTAGTCATAACCTTGATAGTCGATACCTTGAATGGACCCATATAGTCAACTACCCATGAATAAAAAAATTACACATGCATATCAGTTGAAGCGACATCGTATCATTACGGTTTGTCTCGTCTATTATTTGGTACTCAAGGGATGATTTTACAATATCAGATGCATCTAAAATGATAGACGGTTAACACAAGCCATATTGGAATATTTTAGTTGTGATCTTTGATCCGTAACGGTGTCCCTCTCGCCTTCAATTTATGACAATAGTTGAGGATACCTTTGATCTTTTCCTAAGGGATACACCTTCTCTAGATCTCATCCTTTCCTTCAAAGGAGTAGATCTTTCCAGTAGTACAATTTGACAACCGAGATGAACTTTTTGAATTGCTTATTTGTCGAATCTCCCAAGAACATCTTGTTGATCAAGTAATTCACGTAGTAGGCATTCCAAAAGGATGGGAATATTGTAAGTCTGGCCTCATCTGGGAAGGTTTCGATAATAGGAATGGAAGCAATGTTTTTCCTCAAAGATATAATTCGAGAGAGACGATTTATTACTAAATTCATGACTCTAGGTTTCCTATTAATTTCAAGGTCAAATTTTTGGAGTAAAAGTATCCAATGAATAAGACGCGACTTGACATCATTCTTTGTCAAAAGATACTTGAAAGAAAATAAGCTGTACATACCATGACCTTGGATACTAAAAATCATGATTGAAAATTTTCCAATACATACTTCATGGCCAACATCTTTTTCAGTAATCGTGTAGTTATGTTGTGCTTCACTTATTGTCTTACTGGCATCGTGATTCTCTAACCTCTGAGCTAAGCCGACTCACATAACATAAAAGAAATCAAATAAAAATAGTACATAGGAATTCAATAAACCACATGTATCTTAGTTAACATTTTTTGTTTTTATTTAATTATTATTTTTTAAGGAAAAAGAGGGTGCAATCCCAAGATTGGAAATTTGGAACCCACCGCGATTTTATTGAACTAAATCAAGAGTACAATATTTTACATATTACAAATTACGCATTGGACCATAGGGAAACGAGTGCCCTATAGCATCCCAGAATACTCTTACAAAGAAAGGGGCATCCTGAAAGATCGTCTCATTTTTGGTGCACCAAATAACCCAAAGCAGAGTGAAAGGTCCAACCTCATCCTCTCTATAACTACCACACGCTCGGAGGTGCGGCAACGACCGACGAGGTCGGATCGCGCCGGAGGAGGTGAGTCGCGGTGTTGTCATCACCGCGAAGCTACCTCGAGGAGCAATCAACGGATCAGTTGAACGAGAGCGGTTGGTGAAGCTTTTATAGGGTAGAGGGGTGGCCGGTGATGGAAATTGGAGATCTGGAAGGCGGCGAGTCACGCGAGGTTGGCGGAGGAGATGAGATTTGATGGAGGTGATACGAGATTCGCTACAAGGCGGCGGCGAATCGCAGTGATTTTCGCGGAGATTTTGGGTGGCGATGGGTGGCGACCCAGAATGGGAAAGGGGGTCGGATGGGGACGATGGACAGTGGCCGTCCGATCGGCCGAGATCGGACGGCCACAATGGCGACACGTGACGACCGATGGACGAAGGTGCGGGGAACGTGTGTGGCACGTACGCGGGAGGCACATGCTACGTACGTACAGCTTTTTAGTAATTTTTTAATAAAAAACAAATTAATAAAAACCCTAAAAAGGCTGACATCTGGCAGCTCCAGGAGCGGCCACGTGTCAGCACCACAAAAATCAGAAAATAAAAACTTTAAAAAATACATAATAAATAGAAAACCGCCTCGGATCGAAAACGTTTCTTCACAAAAATTTATCGTCTCGAAGAGATCTACAACTTTCATAAACACAACAAAATCAAAATCAATCAATTGCACAAAGTGATATTTTTGGGGTATCCCATGTACATAGAATACCTTGATTTTTTGGTTTTATAATTTTTTTTCATTTTTAAACTAGATAAAAATTCGGAAAAAAATATGATAAAATCAAAAATAAATATTTACACATTAATCTAATTTTTTTGGATTTTTATTGAGTAATAAAAAGAAGAAATAAAATAAAAACACGAAAAAGACCAAATTTGTACAGACATTTAGTGAAGACTCGGACTCAATTTGTTTCTTTGATTTCAATCTCAGTTTTGATTTCAATTTTTGTGCATTTTAATAAAACTTTTATCAAGGAAGATAAATGAAAAAGAAATAAACTAAAATAGGTTAATTATGTACATAAAATACTAGGTCAAAATCAGTTGAAGTACAAAATGTACAAAGGAAGCTCAAAACCCAACTTTCACATATGAGCTCTGATTCACTTGAACTTGGTCTTGTTTTAAAGGTAATTGAATGTACATTCATTCAAAGGTGAGTAGGATCAAAACGGACTCTGGATGGAGAAGATATGAGGGTTTTAGTCTGGGAATCCTCGAACTAGGGTTTGGGTTTTTGGTCCATTTATTTGGATTAGTGATTTTTTAGTAATTTTTTATTTATTCTTGTTAGTGATATGTACACAGTGAAGGTGATTTTTGGTCATTCGGAGTTAGGATGAATTAGTTAAAAATCAGGGAAGTTAGTCTATTTACAGGTCAATTTTAGCTGGGATTTTTGGCTTCTAATTTTGTGCAGAAATGAGTGATAAAATGTAATTCTTATCAAAACATGCATGAATACTAATTGTACATAATAAATGAAGAAATGCCAATGATTTTGAGGGATTTGAACTTAATTAATGAGATTTAGAGTGATGAATCTGAGATTCATCAAAATCTAAGATTCATATACCTGCCCTGACTTCTCCCCTACCCCCGTTCATCAAATTCACTACATTCAAGGGCAAGGTGTAGGGCAATAGAGCCATTGGGGAGGAGATCAAGTTTTTTCCCATCAAACAAAAGAAATCTCTGCTCAAACTGTTTAAGAGGAACCTCCCCAAGTCATGGAGATAAATGGAATCTGGTATAACCTTGATCCTGTCAACAGATCGGATCCAAACTCTGCTCCAAACCCTCGTCCACCACAGTCTCACCCCATCTACCAGCCTCAATAGCAACAACAGCTGCAGCATCAGCAGTACCATCCGGGTTACAGAACAGGCAGCCTCAACAGCAGCAGTATTAGTACCAGGGCCAGTAGGGCCAATTCAGACAGCACAAGTAGCCTTAGGCCAAGCAAGGCCAGGGGTCTTCCTCTTCTTCAATCTCTCTCGAACTCCAGTGAGTGCTAGACGAACTTCATAATACGAGAGTTGACATCAATCGACTCTCTAAATGTAGAGATGAGTTGACTGTACCCCAAACCGTGATTCCAGCTCAAATCCAGGCTACTAATCCAAATAGCCTCGGACAAAATCTGTTATTAGTCTTTGAATGTTCTTTACCAGAATACGAGATCGTTTCGCATGATGACACATATCATATTTCTCTTAAGAACAAAAAGACTGTAACCATGCCTGATAGAGCAAAAGAACACGGTGACATAACCCCGGTGTCTACAAATTCACACAATCCTGGGGAAGAAGAGGAAGAGAGGCATGAGGAGGAGAAAGAAGAAGCCCACCCACACCACCCATCGAGCACTAAACCACTGAGGACTTAGGAGAGTCAGGGTCAGAGTCTTAAGGAGAAGCACTAAAACAACAACAACAACACCAACAGTCGTCCGCCAATTTCCCTATTTTAAGTCGAGTTAGTCCAAGTTCTGTACATACTTTTTCATTCGATAAAAGTGATGCTTTCAATCATGATTAGCCAATTCCTTTCCCCCGTACTCTTACAGCTGGAAAGAAGAAAAACATAAAAAACCAAAAAAATGATGAAGAGATGGCCCACATTTGTAGAGAAAACATCAAGGTCATTTGTCCTTAGACGAGATGATAGAAAGAGACCTGACTCTTTGTAATTACCTTAAGGTGATATGCACACCAACAAGGACAATCAGAAAGAACTCAATCCGGACAAAGAAACATATCCTCTCTATAACTAAATCTCGGTTAATCAGAAATGAGCTACCAAGGAAGAACAGAGACATTGGTACACACTTTGTGACAATCCAGATCAATGAAATAAAGTTTGCTAGAACGCTATTAGACAATGGCTCCTCTATCAATCTCATGCCCACCACTCTATATGAACATCTAAAACTAGGTCCTCTTAAGAAGTCTAGAGCCGTACTCCAATTCATAGATTCATCGACTAAGAGACCTAATGGGGAGATTAGAAATGTTGTCATCAACATAGAGGGATAAAAATATCAAGTATATTTCACAATACTTGACATGGATGGCCTTAGAATTTGGAAAGATTCACAGAGGATATTAGGGCAGCCCTTCCTTAGGACGTAGGAGCTTTATTTGACTATACATCTGGGAGAATCCAGTTTGGAGAAGTTGAACTTGAAATGAAGCAAACTAGGTTTCAAAGACCTGATACCGAATCTAGCACCAAGTCTGAAAATTCAGAACCTAAGGCAGAAGAAAATATAGAAGCAACAGTTGGGCCATGGAGACAGAACCCGACCGCAATGATAGAATGACTCTCATATGGAGAGGACATTGTTGATGAATTAATCTGCCAGCTCATGCATGCATCAACCTACACTCCCAGAGACTCAGATGTCCTTCTTGACCTGTCAATCCATTCTCTTTCTGGACAATCCTGGAGTAAGGATGACGGATCCGACGTGGCATTTGCCAAACCACATTATACCTTTAATGCTTTGATCCCCAAAACAATTCAGTCGGTGGCTAATAATGTTACATAGAACCCATCCACATCACAACCAGAATCAATAATGATAGAGCCAGATTTTGTGAATGTATAGATTTACCCGAGATCAAACCATTGCCCCCCTACTCTTAGGTATGCCTTCCTTGTAGGACCTAAGGGAAAGTTTCGGTCAACATCAGCTGACATCTGACTGAAGAGCAAGAAATCGACTTGCTAGAAGTCTTAGAGAAAAATCACAAGGCATTAGGCTGGAGATTGTCGGATCTCCAAAGGATTAACCCAGCTCTCTGTTCACACCATATATACCTTGAGGAAAATGTTAAACCCCCCCCCCACATGAATTCCAGCACAGGCTGAATCCAAATTTATGGGAAGTGGTTAAGACTGAGATAGAGAAATGGTGTGGAGCAGGGTTCATTTATCCCATCTTAGACTCCAAATGTGTGGCACCAGTTCACGTAGTCCTGATGAAGTCTAAACTCCATATTGTCACCAATGAGGAGGAATGGGAGATTTCAACACGATTACCCACCTCATGGCGTATCTATGTGGATTACAAACGCTTGAATGCCATGACGAAGAAGGATCACTTCCCACTACCATTCATTGATCAGAACTTGGAGAGACTGGTGGGAAGAGAATACTTTTGCTTTTTATTTGGGTACTCACGTTACAATCAAGTCCCTTCGGTACTTACGCTTTCAAGTGCATTCTTTTTGGGCTATGTAACGCCCCCAGCACATTCCAGCGGTGCATGATTATTGTTTTTGCCAAAATGGTGGGAGATTTCGTGGAAGTTTTTATGGATGACTTCTCTATCCATGGTGATTCATTCGATGATTACCTTGTACACTTGGACCGAGTCCTCAAGATATGTATGAAAGTGAATCAGGTGCTCTCTTGAGAGTCAAGTCATTTCACGGTAAAGGAGGGCATCATGTTGGGGCACGTCATCTCCAAGAAGGGAATGGAGGTTGACCCTGTCAAGGTGGATGTGATCAAGAAACTCGAGCCACCAACCAACGTTAAGAAAGTGTGGTCTTTTCTAGGATATGTTGTATTTTATCAGAGATTTATCAAAGACTTTTCAAAACCACTGACTGGGCTCTTAGGGAAAGACATCGAGTTCTTGGTAGATCATAAGTATCTTGAGGCCTTCAAGCTGCTCAATACAAGCTCCCGACTGGTCTCTTCCCTTCGAGAACATGACCGATGCCTCTGATTTTACAGTAGGAGTTGTGTTAGGTCAGAGGAAAGATGGAATCCCATATGCTATTCATACGCAAGCAAAGTTTTAGATCCATCTCAGAAAAAATATATAGTGACAGAAAAGGAAATACTTGCAGTAGTCTTTGCCATTGAAAAATTTAGATCTATGCTTCTAGGATCTAAGGTGGTAGTTTACACAGACCACTCGACCATCTGTTACTTAATGACGAAAAAGGATGCAAAAGCATGTATCCTCAGATGGATAATCTTGCTTCAGAAATTTGATTTGGAGATTAAATATAAACCTGGAGTAAAGAATGTCGTAGCTAATCATTTATCACAGATCGAACAAGAAAAAATCCCTGATTCAGAATCAATTCACGAAACCTTCCTGGATGAGTCAATTTCTGCCATTGACTCTCTCCCATGGTATATCGACATAGTCAACTATCTTGTCTCCAAGAAAGTTCTCCAGGGTTATCCCAAGAACAGAATCGAGCGACTCAAGTTGAAAGCCAGACACTACCATTGGGAGGATACGTTCCTTTTCTTTGGAGGACTGATATGTATATGGAGGAGATGTATTCATCAGAAGGAATACCAAAGTGTCATCGCACTATGCCACACCTTGGAGGCAGGAGGACATCCCTCTAGGAAGAGGACCACTGAGAAGATACTACAATGTGGATTTTACTGGCTGACCTTGTTTAAGGATGGCTATAATTTTGTTAGGTCGTGCCCGATCTGTCAGCGAATGGGAAGGACCATGCCTATGCAACCAATGCTAATTTGTGATGTATTTGATGCATGGGGCATTGACTTTATGGACACATTCCCTAACAGTCAAGGATTTGAATATATTCTTCTCGCAGTAGACTATCTATCTAGATGGGTGGAGGCTATTCCTACTCATTGTCTGCAAGTTTTTTAAAGATCATATTATTTTGAGGTTTGGGATCCCTAAGGTGTTAATATCTAATGAGGGTAGCCACTTTGTCAAACGAGAGGTGAAGAAGTTAACTAAGGAACACATCATTGAGCAATGTGTTGCTAGTCCATACCACCCACAATCCAATAGCATGGCCGAGGTGTCAAATAGGGAGGTCAAAGGAATTTTACAGAAGCTTGTCTGCCCTGACAGGAAGAACTGGTCCCAACTCCTGGACCTAGTTCTATGGGATTACCGGACAGCTTACATACCCCATTGGGCATCTCCCTGTTTCGAATGGTATATGGAAAGGTGTGTCATTTGCTTGCAGAACTTGTGCATAGATTAGAATGGGCAATCAAAAATATTAATTGGAACTGTCACCAAGGAAAGAAGAACGGAGATATGGATTTAAATGAACTATCAGAGATCAGAAATCATGCATATGAGAACAACACCATTTACAAGGACAGAGTGAAGAAATGGCACGACAAGCACATTCAAACAAATACCTTTGTCCCAGAGCAGAAAGTGTGGTTGTTAAATGCAAAATTGAAATTTTTCCAAGGCAAACTTAAATCCAAATGGACGGGACCCTTCACCATGAGAGAGGTGCACAATAATAAAAGTCTCTATATCTCAGAGACCATAGACAACACGCAAATTTCTATAGTTAACGGTTACGTGCTTAAACATATTATCGAATCAAGTGAGTATTTAGTTCAAGTTGAGTAGATCTCCTTCACTCAGGGCACTGTGTTAGACGAAAGACTCAAGTGGCCCGGATGAACCATTTCTTTCATAAAAATTCTTCCACTCTTCTGTATATCCATCACTCTGTATATCTCCTCGACCCCCCACCTGCGATTACTTTCTATATTTAGACTGACCTGAGTCTACATATAAGGGGACCAACCACATTCTGATTTCTCCGCTTCTATTATTTCTTCTCACCCTCAACTGCCTCATTTCATACTTTTCTGCTATGCTTAGTCCCTCAAAAGTCTAAGTATAAGGGGGCAAGTCGACTTCTTTTTCTATCAACTATACTTAATATGAGCTGTGTCTACATTTCATGTTATGCCATGAGGACATAGTACAAGCTAAGTATATGGGGTGTGTTTGTATATCCAATTTCAGGAGCCTCGTTATCTTCTCAAGATTCAATGAATTCCTTTACTTCATTTGCATCTTGATTCTCAAAAAGGTCATCCTCTTAGAATCACATTCTTAGATATGAAATCTTTTAAGAATCTCAAGGTCATAAAGTAGGTCTCCAATACCATCCTTTATATTCCTAATGAAGTAGCACTCTCTGGTGCAAGATTCTAGCTTACTTGCATCCCTGACAAGGTTATGGACCAAGCAACCCTAAATCCTCAAGTGTCCAACACTAGGCTAGGTACCAAACCATAGCCTATGTGGGTTTTGGGGCTTAGATGCATGGAATCTTATTAAAGATATATATGGTAGTCTCTACTACATATATACCTGAAAACTATAAAATAATTATGCTAAGAGTCATCATTGATTAAATCATGTCACGCATGATCCAATTGTATCTCCCTACAACTCTATTGAGTTAAGGTGTACTAGGAGGAGTGGGATAGGAATGATATTCCTGTCTTCATAAGGTATTCCATGAATTTATCTAATAGGTACATGATACCTAGGTTAGATCAAATTCATTTCATATTCCTTCAGACTTTGGTTCTAAACCAAAAAGTGAAATCTTTGAACATTTCAAAGGTTTCATATCACAAATAATCATCAACAGATATCACATATCATTAATGTTTATTATGATATAGATGACCCACATACATCAATGTGTATGAGAACTTGAATACCTTGACATCTCACACCATTCCCAGAGAAGGGTGCATTGGACATTTTTACTTTGAATACAATATTCACAAGTATGTAATATTTGAAATTTCAGACATTCTAAAGCTTCATCTCTTACTAGTCTATTGATCTCATCAATAGACATATGTCCAAGGCTTGATGCCAGATCATTGTCAAATGATCTTCATCCTCCTATTGATAATAAAAGGTTTAATTTCCAGTATTAGAAATGTTAATAAATCATTCATTAATATTCTAATTTGGTATAGTCCTCTAGATGTTAGATTACTATCTGAAATATATATATATATATATATATATATATATATCCTACATAACTCTTTATGATAGGTCTGTTCCAGAATTCATGTTTATTTCCAACATTTAAAAATAAACAACGAGTGTATTCTAATATCTAGGTCATAGAGACATTCTGTAAGACTAAGGGTTCTCCCACTGAAAATATGAAGTCTATCTATCCAATAGAGATTGTTGCAACATTTGCATTAATATCCATGTAGTCGACTATTAAACTTTATGATCAAATTTTCTAGTCTTCTAAAACATATGCAACCAATTGCAAGTCTTTTAGAAGAATGAGATACAATTATTAGACTTCGATCTTATCTAATAAGCAAGTTTGTTTTAATGATTATATGTAGATTATTCTGATGTACTATTTGAGATCATGTCTAAGGATCCTAGATAGTCCAGATAGTCATACTATCAATACATCAGCCTATTGCAGTACTGGCATTCATCCAACTCTTTGGATGTCAAATGTATGGAAGTCACAGAAGTGTAGGCAACTTCTTTGACTTTCCTTCTTACTTGGGTCCGACCCATGCTTCCACAACGCTCCCTTCTTCTATAAACAACCATTTCTTAAGACAAAGAATCTCTTATCTTGAACCAAAGAGATTTCAATATGAGAGTATTTCAACATTTATATATGCTTCGTTCAATTCATACATTATGAATATTATGGAGCTTCATGAATGACTAGAGTATAGATAACAGAATGATGACAATCATATCTACATCCATCTTAACTCAAAGACTTTTAGTTTAGGCAGGTACTCAAACATTTTGAATACATCATCTCTTATAGATCCACCAGTCTACATAAGTAGTGAACCATGTCATTCATGATTAAATGTTGAGTGCACATTTGAATGCCAAAACATTTTCTTAGATTTAATAAGGATTTTAGATAATTACGATCATCATCGACATGATACTCCCCAAGCACACTTGATGAGATATCAAGATTGTAGAAACACGCAAACCATAGGTTGTTGTCCTATTGTCTATTTAATTGTCATTCTCATTATTATGAGGAAACTTGTACATTGTAACCACATACATTATGTGTCCAACTGCAAGTACAATATCTTGGTCATGACTACAATTCATGATAATTTTACTAGTTATTATTGAGTATAGTATTGAGCGGGTTTAATATAGATTATTTGAAATAAGATATTTGCATAAATGCATATTTTACTTTGATTTAGGAATTTTTATATCAAAGTTGTCTTGCCTTGTCCACTCTGAAAGTTCATTCCCTTATTCACTTTCAAAGTAAGAGATATACTTACCATTATATCTTAAGCAAGATCTGGGATCTCCTTTCTTACCTTTGTTACATCCCAATAATATGAGAAACTGTAACTCAGATAAAAAGAAGCAGGAACTCATTCCGCCTTGCAAGTTTAACTTACATCTCCCAATTCGGTCTTTAACACCCAGGCCCATCACCCCTAAGGTGATGTTGACCCGTTGTTAATTAAACCAACCGTCAATATGAATATAACTCGCTATGCACCATCCAATACCGCCCCAATAATATGATGAACCGATATTGGGGTCACTATGCATACGACCTTACTCTTTCAAGAAGAAAAGAGCCTAATCCAGATGCGCATGTATGCAAGAGCTGTCACTTTAGACGGGTGTTTCCTACATACAATCCTTGGCGACGGAACCCTTCGCCTTGACGGAATACCAAGGATGTCACTTATGTGATCCTCCATATCCCATTCAAATTTTAATTAATTATTATGAATTATATTCACATAATTAATTCGGAATACAAATCTATTCATAATAGAGTGTATAATTGGATCTAATTAGTTTGATCATATTAAATCAATTATTAATCCAATTAATTAACCAACAAACAATTATGATTATTACTTGAAGGATGATATAATCTCAAAATATGTATTATTAAATTTTAATAATTAGAAAAACACATCATGATCTCTTCAAGCATTATCCTTTCCTTATCCGCTATCATGGCCAGTGCGCAACAAACTGCTCACGAAGCAACCTGCTACACCATCGATCCCCGACTAGACACCATATCCGCCTTAGGTCAGGATAATTTGATTTTATCATTTTGTATTTGAGATGATAATCAGTCTTTCAACCCAAGTTACCATATAATATTTATCAAAACGATTTTGATTAATATTTTAAGAAGATTAGCTAAACAAATTCCCAATCATATTCAAGCAGCAATGTTTGTTGGAAAGTTCATTGTAACCAAATCAATCAAGATACATTATCTTATCATGTTGGTTATGGTCATTCAAAATAATTATATTTATTAAATATTTCACAAATATTTAACAACTAATTATTCTAAGAGATTAATCATTAATTTCCATGAATGAATGGCAGTCACAAGATTATTGTTCAATTTTTAGGTTACCAACAGTCCACATGATTGCTAAAACTAACAAATCTTGAGCAAATGAACTCCAGATCAAGCCAACTAAATTTCTTTGATTTGCCGATTTAATTTGCTACAAAATCCAAATGATAGACATGTATTTCAGGGTGTTTTAAAATTGTGATTATCTCTTTATTACGTTCCAAAATACCATTCTCATAATAGTGGATACATGTCCACTAAAACAATCATAACTTGAGCAAATGGATTACAAATCACGTAAACTCAAGTCCTACGATTTGATAATTTAATCGGTAACATAATCAAAGTGATAAACTTACATTTTAAGGCATTTAAACATGATGAAAAATCGTACAAAATAGGGTTATGTGAATAAAAGCGACGAAATATTCACACAACCAAAAATGTCCATGTCATCTTAGGTTTATGGATCATATCTGAAACCTCTTGCTCTAATACCACTTGAAGGATATGTGAAAATCCTTAAGTGTGTCACAGAAGCATGAGGATTACATCATATACGATCAGGAGTGGCTAGTCGCTCTAGTTTCTCCTCGCAACGGAATTTAAAAAAAATTAAAACGATGAAACCACATGATCCAAGAACACTCGCGGATCGTTTCATCTAAACCACAAACTTGTATTAGGGTTACCTCTTGAAGCATGGTTGCAATCGAGTCTCTAAAGGAAGAGACCTCATGTCTCACGTCCGATCTGATGGAGGAGATGCTTGCAAGCGTGTTGATGAAACGTGTGCTCCTCGCAATTCATGTTGATGATCCAAGCGGCAAATGTCCCGATCTTGTCTACCGAGATCCGACGACTTCTTCACAAGCAAGATGCACCAAAGGAGACAGAGATCCATGAACGGTCGAAGCGGCAGTACAATAGCATGGCGACGACGGCGACCATTTCTAGGGTTTAGGGTGGACGACCACTCTAAGGAGGAGAGAGAGAGAGAGAGGCTTGGTGTGTAGAAAGATAGAAAGGGAGAGAGTATAAAATGTGTATCCTAAGAAGATCTAGGATTGCCTCTTCTTATATAATATTTTGAGAGCTCATGGATCTCAATCCATGGACAACACAAATCCAATGGTTCGCATTGATTTGTGTTTCTTTTAGTGACCATGATTTTGTTGTAAAAAATACATTAATTTCATTAAATTAATTATATTGAATAATAATCAATACAAATTAATTTTCATTAAAGCAGTTTCCCTTGGAGAAATAGGAAGGATGCTAACCACCTTCCATAAGGGGGTGGATAGCCACAAATCCCAATAGGATGTGGTGGTCATACCCTCTCCCTGGTAGGAAGGGGAGCCTCTTTTTCCTATTTCATGAGATTACATATCTCATGAGAATCTCCTAATTTTACAACAACTGTTTTTGTAAATTATTTCACAAAAATAAATCCAATTTATTTTGTGAACATTGCAATCATGCCATTGGAAATTTGTGAATCACATTCACAACCCAAAATAAAATGTAAATTACATTTTTCAGTTAAATGTCCAATGTGAATCCAATTCACATCAACATTTAAATTGTAAATGTTATTTACCAATATCTCTCTTATATATTATAAATCACATTTATAATGTATATGATTAATGTAGATAGTGCTATCGACATTATTCATATCCATGATTATTAAATCACATTTAATCATCTTGGATCTCTATTCTCATGTGCCCAAATAATATTAGTAGCGTTCACATTATTCACATCTTTGATAATTAAATCACATTTAATTATCTTATATAACTCTCCTTATATGGCCAAATAATATGAATCAAATTCATGTTATTCATGATAATTAAATCACATTTAACTATCAATTTTCCTCAATGTTCAGACACATTTTCAATAATGAAATTATCCTTGAACTCTTTCAAGGATAATGTACTTTATCTGCAGATACTTGGAGATAAGGACAATACGATTATACGTTCCACGTATAGTGATTTGGATATTGTGATCAAATCTCAAATCCAGATCTTGGGGACCTCCCATAAATGTTTGATTAAATCAAAGCCGTAAATCTAATATTATCATTACATCTTAATCACATTCAGATCATTGCCCAACATTTGGACCAAGATTAGATTACTTCTCTAGTGAGAGGAGTCAATAAAATCCAGACTTGTTTCATCACTCCTTCGAAATGGAAGCGTCATGGCTATACAATCGTTTATGATCCCATCACCCTCAGGTATTCCAAATACCTGTACATCCTACATACTGGAAGACCTAGAATAAACCAAATGTACATACTCAAACAGCACCAGCAACCTATCAGTCTGCCAAATGTACATAATCAAACATATAGTAACACATATGTCTCCGGTCAGAGGATGTGTGCCTATATCGTGATAGCATACAACATAGGTCTTTGGTTATCTCGATCTCATTAAGTCAACTTTTTGACCTAACTTATCTAACACCTCTGAATCTCTATTCTTATGTAGAGGACCTGCATCAAGAAGTCGGTCAGATATCAGCCCGTTAGAGAAAGGATTACCATCTCATACTCAGGCTGGAGATCCTCTCTTAATAATCATTTAACAATGCTTGATGAGTCCTTAGTCTAACTCTTTAAATATTTATCCAAGCACTAGCCTCTATGATTCAACAATTGAATCAACAACTATATGATCATCAAGATGGCCATGGTACGTAACCCTAATTATACTAAGGGACTTGTATGCAAATTAGTTATTCTTCATTTCAGATTAGGAGAATGATATTTTCAATAACATTTATTACATAATGGCTCGCCATTAGCTCACATATCCAACAATGATACCACGTTACTAGAGCTGAAGCCACTACCTCATATACTAAAGAATTCCTTTCTTGCAAGACCAAAGAATATATTTCATGTCATCATTAGTTCTGAGTTGATTATAGAATAGGAGTATAGACTGTTAGAAGTCTATACTCAAACAGTTCTAAGGGACTTATATGCAAATTAGTTATTCTTCATTTCAGATTAGGGAATGATATTTTCAGTAACATTTATTACATAATGGCTCGCCATCAGCTCACATATCCAACAATGATACCACGTTACTAGAGCTGAAGCCACTACCTCATATACTAAAGAATTCCTTTCTTGCAAGACCAAAGAATATATTTCATGTCATCATTAGTTCTGAGTTGATTATAGAATAGGAGTATAGACTGTTAGAAGTGCTTGAGAAGAACTGCAAGGCTATAAGATGGACTGTGACAGATCTAGTGGGTATTAACCCTCCTCTCTGTTCATACCAAATATATGGTGAGGATAATGCTAGACCTTCCTGTGAATTTTAGAGGAGACTTAATCCAAATCTTTGAGAAGTAGTTAAGAAAGAGATTTTGAATTGGTATGGAGCAGGAATCATATACCCCATCTCTGACTCTAAGTGGGTGGCCCCCCTACATGTCGTAGCGAAAAGTCGGGAATTCAGATGGTCACTAACGAGGGAGTTGATATTGCGACACGAGTATACATGTCATGGCGTGTCTGTATCGATTACAGACATCTGAATACCATGACCAAGAAAGGTCACTTTCCCCTACCTTTTATTGATCAGATTTTGCAGAGATTAGCGAGGAAGGAGTTCTTTTGTTTTCTTGACGAGTACCTTAGCTACAATTTAGTAGACATCGCCCCTGAAGATCAGGAAAAAACCACTTTCACTTGTCCTTTTGACACATACACATTCAGTCACATGCCTTTCGGGCTCTACAATGCCCCCGGTAATTTTCAGCAGTGTATGATTGTTGTATTTGTCGAAATAGTGGAGGATTTCTTGGATCTCTTCATGGATGACTTCTCGATCTATGGTGATTCATTTGATTCATATTTAGTGCACTTGGACCGAGTTCTTCAAAGGTAAGGTAGATCAATCTGGTACTTTCCTGGTTAAGGAGGGTATCGTGTTGGGGTACGTCATCTCCAAAAAAAGGTATGGAGATAGACCCTGCCAAGGTGGACGTTGATGAAACTCGATTTCATCATCTTAATTTGCCTATTTTAACCCCCTTGCTTAAATGTATGTCAATAAAAACCAGATAAAGTCTTGTATTTATCAGAGTCATTGAATAAATTAAAAACCACAAAAAAATCGTAAAATTAAAATTCGTGGTGTTTTTAGCCTTAAAATTACCCTCAAAAATATTGTGTGCCTTTATTTGACCTCTTCTCCGTTTTTGGTCAACACAAAACTTGTAGATCTCATTGAGATTTACAACTTTCATGTTTTGAGTTTTTCCAAATTCAGTCATTTTATCCTTCATTTCTTCAATTGTTTGTCACAATAATCTGATTGGGCCACGTGGCTTGAGCCACGTGGCCGCATCCCCTCGCGCCACGCCGCCTGATTCCAGCCACCGTCCGATCCACTTCCTCTCTTTTCATCTTTACCATTCTTTGACGCCCAGATCTTGACCCTTTGATCTCCACTCACGCCTTCATCACCACCGTCTGCTACCGCTCTCACCACAGTGCGCCACGTGGCGTCATTTGCTCCGCCCGATCACCTTCTGAGCTTAGATCTCCACCACACATCCCCGCAGCCATTCTTAGCCCTCCTATCACCATCCAGATGTGATCTGGATTTCCCATCAGCACCACGCCAATAACACGCCACGTGGCGCTCTCATTTACCCTTCTATCACGTCGCCAGATATCTAATCAAGATCGCTCGATGGCGCCCTCTTCTCGACCGTTGGATTGCAAGATCCAACGGTCGAATCGTCATCTCCTACCTTCGGTCAGCCCTCTCTCCCATGTTCACCACCTCGCAAACCATGCTCCCCCTTTCATTTTTTTACCGAGTCTTCGTCCATCTCCTCCACGATCCCAGTAGCCCACGATCGAGCCCGATCATCAACCATCCTCGCGCAACACATGGTCGCCCTCATCGTCTTCTTCACTACTCCATCTCGACCCCACAAACCACGTCACCCGCACCTGGAACCGCCACCTTCGAGTTTCAAATAGGACTTCCCCTCCACCATTCACGCCTGTCCACCTTTATGCGGGGCTCCGCCTAGCTCCTCTCCTCCTCCCCATGACATGGGGAGGTCCGATTGAGGCGCGACAACAGCGCCAGCCTCCGGTGTTGACCCGTCGCCTTCCATGGTGGCCTCGCGGCGCTCTTAGCCTGCTCGAGCTGCCCCACCTAGCTGAAGGGGTTCAGCGAAGACCCGGGGTTCAATTGAACCCCATGCCCAAGCCTCCGACCACCATATTCTCCAGGTAAGCTTCTCTGACTTCATCTTGTATTTTTTTCTTTATTTTTAGCAATTTCTTAGGCTCTTACATGCACCCCCATGCTCTGTTGTTCATCTCATTAGCTTCGCCTCACCTCCGTCGTTCGCGCGCTACCTCCGATCACTCTCCCTACCCTCCATAACCTCATACCACCTCCAACCCAACTTCTTCGCCCTCTACGGCGAAGGAACTCCGAGCTGCCGCCTTCTCTGCTCACAGAGCTCCCCACCTCACTCCCCTTCACGTCCCCATGCTTCGGCTATGGCACTAACGCTGCAGGTACTCTACATTGTTGAATGATCGGAGGGCTCACTAGAGTTATCTTGGCGAGCGCCATCTCCACCACCGGAGTGATTAGAGCCTTCTCCAAGTATAGCCACAGCTCGACCAGACCTTGAGCTCCATCGCCAACCAATCAGTACCAGCTGACGAGCTTCATCGACGACAGAGGAGAGCGGCGGAGCTGGGATCACTTCGCCGGAGTCCTGGTTCCGCCGCCCGTTGATGCTGAGGAAGAAGGCACATGCACCGTTGGATGCTCCTACTCGGAGCTCATCCAACGGTGCAGGAGCGTCCACATCGCCAACCAGCAGATCCTCTAGGTATTCTCGGATCCTTGAGATCTGACGGGTTTCGATTGGCCAAGTGTCAGCCCCATACCTTCTCCAAGCCGCAGCACCAGACTCGCAGGCTTGGACATCCCGAGCTTGTCCCAAGCCTCCCCAACGCTTCGAGCTCTTCCGTGCCTGCATCGAACCAGAGCCAGCTCCCGAGCCTTGCTGAAGCTACACCGAGCCTCCTCCGAGCTTAGAAGTCTACCGAGCCTGGAGAGCACGTGCAATCTGGGTAAATTTCACAGAGGCCCACCTACTTCTTCAATTTTGCAACCAGGTCCTGAAATCACGTGTCGACCACGTGCACGGTGGGTATTTTGCATTTATACCCTCGCGGGTTTTCATAAATGCAAAAGTACCCCTGTGCGTGTGGGTTAATTACAGGGAAGGTCCCGAACTTTCTTGTATTTTCATTTTAGTCCCTCCCAGGGATCTGCTTGCTAGTTATCTTTTTATATTTTTTTGTGTTTATGCCCCTGGCTTCACTCGTGTATATCTTGAGCATCCGATCTCCGATTGAGTCGATTTCAGTGGTGTTTTAAAGCTCTTTTCATTATCTTCTTTATGGCATGCTTGTCTTTCAGATTTGACAATACTAAATTTGATGTGTTATTTTATTGGTTAGGTGTCTTGATTTCTATATTTCTCATGCCTATTTTTTACATGAATGAAGAGAGCTTTATCATTTGACCCTGATTTGACTTATAATTAAATGGCTCAAATATTTCTGATCTACGGCATATTTACATTGCATTTCATTGCATCTAATTTCATGATTAAAAATAAAATAAAAAACGCATGTTTTATATTTGTTTGATGCATTGTTGTTGTTTTGTCTTTGTGCCTATATTGACCTATTATTCTCTAACTCAACACTTAATAAAATCAATAAGAGTCTGAATATCATGAGTAAGGCTCGTGTCTCTGAGTTCGACCTTGGTTACTTACCAAGTAAAATATAAATTCACGACCATACGATTTCATTGACATACCAAATCGGATGGTCTTTGACGGACCGAATCCAACCCGGCTGCGATGACATACTAGCGCTAATCATGCGCTCATAAAGGGCTGGATTTTCGGCTCGAGAAATGGTGTCGTTGACGGGGAGGCAAACGGCTTAGGGATTAATTTAAAATTTTGGATTTATATTTTCTCGACTCAGGTAGTCTGATCCCCGAGCCACTTGTATTTATTCCATTTTTAGCAATTTTTTTACTCATTTTTGTATATATTTTGTTTTTGAACTCTCTAACATAAATCTTATTTTCCTTGCTAGGGCCCGGTGGACTTGGAGTGCATCGGAGGTCGACGGACGTGACGCGCGTCGACTGCTGAAGAGCAAGGAATTTCTTATTTATTTTTTAGAGTATTTTTATAATTATTTAGTTGTAATTATTTAGGTAGTTTGCTTCCTTATAGCGGCTCTTGTTTGAGAGCTCGCGCGTGTAAAGAGACTTGGACTTTTATTTGTGGTGTGTCGAGACCCTTTTAACTCTCCGGTGAGGGCGGGGCTCGACTTTAGTGGCAAATTAAGGATTAGGCACACAGTAGTTTAGCATCAAATTTGTTTGTACCCATCGTAATTTAGGCCACACACATCTTAGAAGATTCACTTGTCTTATAAGATTCATAATGAGATGCGCGTAGATACGTACTACTTAGCTCAAATCATATCAATTCTGCCCCGCTAATAGTATACTGTTTAGGTGCGGTTTTTCTCGATCTACATGCATTTAGTGTAAACTTTACATATTCAGTTTTGCATAACGCATGGAGAGTGCTGGGATTCACTATAAGCATACCTTCTTCTGAGCATGCATCATAGTTTCACGTTTGCATTCTGATTTCTGATTCCCCTCTTGTTTTACAACTTAAGGTCAAAAAGGAAATTGGGACTGAACGGTAGACGTGTTTGTGTGTTCAGATTAATTTTCAAGTGATAACCTAACTCTAAAATTGGGACTGAATTGAGCAGGTCGATTAAAATTAATTGGAATAAAAAGAACCCATGTTCTCGGGTGCATAAAGCCCTCATTGATTGTTTTACTTGCAAGTGAGAGAGAGACGACCCTAGGATAGAGCCAAGTCTGGATTTCTTACTTACTACTGGTTCTTTCTTTTTAGACGATTAGCTACTTTTCAGTGAGGATCTATGGGTAGTCGGTAAACGGTCCGGATTTCCTTAGCATAGTGGGAGGTTTAGAGGATGCCTTAGTCCTCAAGGAACGGGTAGCCGTATTTATATGCTCCATACTTACTCCTATACTGGTTGAAAGTAGGTCCAACTAGTCGTAAGAACTGGGCCAGTCTGTAGGAAAATACGGGCACCTAACAGCTCGTTAATCTTTACAAGATTGTATTCTCACCTACTAAAATTGACCAGATAATTCGGTCGAACTCTTACAGCCATCACGTGTTGAGTTGGTGAAATTGAGGGTTTGGATTGCGTTTGTATTGTGTGAGTTAACGCCGTACATTTACGTGCACCGTAGAACTAGCGCCTCATTGAATATCATGTTCTAATCGGTTCTTTTGACATCGAATATGACCGATTGGGGGATATTTATTCGGACTTTCCGAATCTCTCATTGAACCCTCCAGGAAGTACGTCTTCACAGGACCATGCACAACTTGGACCAACCTGGACTCATGACCCTCTTGAGCCTAAGATCGCCCACTCTCGGGATGGTTAGTCTCAAACCATTCCCTTTCTCTCTTCCCACCTCACCGAGGAAGACCTTCGCCTCGGTGAGAATATCTTGATTCATAAAACCTCTTCTAATCAAGAACACCTTGTTGATTCAGGGCTTATAGAAGATACAAGAAAAATGCCTCCAAAGAAGAAAGAAGAGGAAGAAGAGAACCATGAAGACCCATTGAGAATGGTACTTGCCAGATTAGTTGCATCTAAGCAGCAACACGCACTACTCTGAGCTCAGTTAGGACAGCTAAATGTTGGGGTCGAACCACCAATGGATGTGGCGTATAACCCCGAACAATACCAAATTCAGAACTATTTGAGCCCGGCAGAACCCACAGTTGATTTTGAGTTGAAGCTGCACTTTCTGAACCTGCTGCCACACTTTGATGGGAATGCTTCTGAGGAGCCATATGCATTCCTTAGGGACTTTGAGCTCATCTGTGCTAACCTCCAACATCGTAATGTTAGCCAGGACTATATTAGGCTCAAAGCCCTTCCATTTGCCTTGGGTGGAAAAGCCGACTACTGGGTGAAAAATCTTGGGATTACCGTCACCACTTATGCCCAGCTCAAGGACCTGTTTCTAAAGAAGTTTTACCGCTGAGTAGAACTAATATGATGAGGACACGCATTACGAGTTTTTCCCAGTTACCCCATGAAGCCTTTTATGATGCTTGGGAAAGATTCAAGGACATCCTACAGAAGTGTCCCTGTCACAATTTAGATGATAACATCTTGGTCCAGTCGTTCTTTACTGGTCTCAACCCTGAGATGCAGGGTTTAGTGAGCGCTGCCTGTGGAGGCAGCTATACATCACGAGGAGCAGATACCGTCTGGAAAGTATTCGAGCAGATGGCTGAAACTAGCCGCTCACAGATGGCCAGCAGGGTCTATATATTGTCCCCCAGTTCACTCTCATTTGGAGGGGGGAAATCAGCTGTAGACGATCTCTCTCAGGATGTGATCCCTAGCATGGGACTCCTTGTAGACAAGCTTACTGTAGTCGAGAAGATCGACAGGAGGATTGATGAGTTAGACCGGAGCGTCTCCAAACTTCCAAAACAGATGGAGGAGTTGACTGAGAAGGTATCTAAGATAAGGATACCTATCGTGACTGCACCCGCTGCTCCCGTATACCGAGTTCACCATATTCAGGAGCAGTTGGTGTCAGGGCAAGCCCAACCGTGGGAGCAGGACCAGTCCTATGCTCACTCTTTCCAGCAGCCACCTCCATTAGCAGAGATAGTTCGGGAGGAGCCTCCACCAGTTTGGGAGGTGAATGGAGTATGGTATACTCAAGACCATGTCAGGCAGGGAAGTACGGGAGACCGACAGACCTACCAGCATCCCCCGACCTTTCATAACACTGCATTCACCTCCGCACCACCTCCTTCACAGTAGAGCCCTGGATTCCAGCCACCCCAGCAGCAGCGGCAGCAGTACCAGCAGTATGGCTGACAGGGCCATTACCAGGCGGTCCAGCAGGGCCCACAATCTCAGCAGATACCCTAGCAGCAGCAGAGGCAGTACCCTGGCCAGCAGGACCAGTTTTTCTGTTCTTCTTCCTAGTCTTATCCACTTCCTTCTTCGTCTGGTCCTGTGGATATTCAACAACAGATACTCGACGAGCTCAGTTCCTACAGGAACGAAATTCATGACTTACGGGTGGATGTCAACCGCATGTCCAAATGGCGAGACGAGCAGACTGCACCCTCTACCATTTTCTTTTTCCCATTTGTATATATTTACATTTGTTCTTTGTTTAAAAAATTAAAAAAATGAAAAATTAAAAAAAGCACACCTTACAGCACTAAAAAAATTCAAAAAAAAAAGAAAAAGAAAACTACAGCAGTGGTGGGAGCACCCACCAACGTCGCCCCCTACGGCCCCTCTCCTCCGCACCTTCCTAGGTCGCGCGCCACTACCGCGGCGCCGACTTCCGCGCCCATCGCGCGGCCACCCGCGTTGGTCGCCGTACGGCAATGCCACCTCCAGCCGACACTCCACCGCGTGCCGCTGCGTGACCCTCTGACCACTCACCTCGTCGCCAGCCACCGTGCGGCCGCCCTGCGCGGATCTGCGCCCCTACGCCGCCCTCCTCGCAGCCGCGCGTGGCCGAGCCGCCAGCACCGCCCCACCTCTTCCTTGGGTTCTTTGTGCGCTGCATGTAAAGGAAGAAGAGGTCATTTTTTATTTTTTTAATGCAAAAATTGCATTGTCTTTATTACATGTTTATAATATTGCATAATAGTCCATGTACATAACTTGCATTGTAAATATTGTTTCCTGAATTTGCAAAGACAACCCTCTGTTTGCTTCTTAATTTGGACATCAACCTTGCGTCATTTTATTCAATGAAAAATGTCTTAATGTTGAGCAACTAGTTCTCTACCACGTGGATATTTATTTATATTTTTATGGTCTTTGGGTAATTAATTAAAGTTTTTAATTGAAATTCTTCATATTTTACCCAATATGGACACTAAATTGATATCTAACTCACGGTTGCTCTAAAAATTCTAAAAAATCAGGAATGATGCCTTGAAATGTAGTTAAGTTACAATCTAAATTTCACGTCCATTGGAGTTGTCTTGTGCCTAAAATAAATTAAAGAGTGATCTGACTATTTGATTTTTAATTAAATCCACATACATCATTTTCACAAAATTTCAAGTCTCCTGGATTCCATATGAGAATATCTTTTTGAGATAAATTGCACTCTGATTAATTTGTAATTGTGAATTTATTAGGAATTATTTACTCGTTGTCACTCTGTTTTCCCTAAAAAATTCATATATTGTCAAAAAAATCCAAAAAAATACTACAGTATCCTTGCATCATGTTTATGTTCCAGTAAATTTTTCATGATTTTTGCTTACTGTTGGTGTGAAAAATTGCGAAAATACCCATAAAAAGTTTGCATTTTTAATTGTTACGTCTTAACCCCTAAAATTTTAAAAAAATATGTTTTGCATGCATCACTGAATTAAGATCTTAGGAAAAATATAATTTGGCTGAATTGAACTGATTTGTCATTAAAATTAATTTGGCTTAGTTGTGTGTTTTCTTATTGTCTTGATTCATCCACATTTGCATTCACCTTTGTTTTTGCATTAAAAAATTAAAAAAATGCATTGGGGATCTAGATCTTAATTTCAAATTAACCTCAAAGTTGTTCCTTTGTCTCCTTGTGTTCGACCCCAGACTTGCCCGGAATATAAATTAAGCAGAGACCCTCTTCACGGAGATCTTCTCTCGATTCTGACTGATTCGCTAAGTACACGTGCTACAACGTACCTGAATTATACAACGTGCTCAGCGATCCGTCAGATGGCGTCGTTGCCGGGGACACGGCTCATTTCTTGTATTATTTGGATTTTTATTTATTTAATTAAGTGTTTCTTTTATGTAGGTCAAGTTGTCCATTTATCTTGCATTATAAATTTTTTCTTTTCAATTGATATCTAATCTTTGCTTTTGTGACAGGGCCCTTGATGCTCAAGGAGGCGAGGAGCAGGTGTGTCCCCACTTTGAGGAGTCGCAAAAGCATTTTTGGAGCAAGTCGAAAAGAAAGAGAAAAAATGTGTCTCGCGTTTTTTATTTCAGTTCATCTCATGTAATAATCGTCTTTACAGCGGTCTTCGATCGAAGACTCGCGATTGTAAACGAACGATCATATGTGGTTGTGTGGGGATCGTCCCCACTTAAGTGTCGACCTAGGACCAGGCACGCGGCTCTTCGAGCTTATTTTTATCATTCCATTTTTTACTTGCTTGCTCGTAGGTAGAACACACATTAATCAAAGACGCACATAGCATCGCTTCACTTAGCCAAAATTTCAAGATGTTTTTCCCCGCTAATAGAAGCATGTTAGGTGCGGTTTTCAATCGACTTGCATACATATTATTCTGGTTTTCAAAACAGTCCAAATTTTCACGGATTTTTGCTAAGGCACTGCATGTTTTCTCGCTTAGCCTAGATCATGGTTTTAATAGATTACATGGTTTTTTCTCGATTTCCCCTCCTAGCTTGATAACTTAGGTTAGTGGAAAATGAGAATGAACGGTAGACGATGAATGCTTGATTTATGTGCTCACCATAATTCAGTGACAACCTTAAGCAAAATAATTGAGACTGTTAATTGCAAGTCAACCTAAAATGGAGTAAAATATTATTTTGGGAGAGCAAAACCTCGTTTACGTAGTTGATTTTACTTAACACTTTTTCCGCGTAATGATAAAAAGTTTTAATCACCAATAAAATCGACTAGATAATAAACCAACATCTATTGGTTTCATGGGTGAGTTGGTGAAATTGAAGTGTGTTGTATGCTTGTTTGAGCCATGTTTGCTCTGATACCCTCCCCAGAGCCTTAGATACTCCATTAATCTCCGCAGATTCATCCACTCATTTGTATATCCATCCATCTTCTTCGTTCACCCCGGATCTCTCCCAACATCAAATCTCCATCTTTATACATAGGCTACTCTCAACCTAAGTATAGGGGGACCCGAGTCCCTGTGATTTTCTCTACTCATCTTTCCTTGCCTTTATACTTAGGTTATTTCTAACCTAAGTATAGGGGGATCCCTCCTTAGTTCTCGTATATCTCTCTATATTTAAATGGACCTATGGACTTGTATCATCTAGTGCTATGAGGACATAACAAAGTTTAAGTATAGGGGGGTATACCGTATATACAGTATATTTACTTTAGCTATAATCTGAAAATTTTGAAAAAAATAAAACTTTTTGGCTAAAGTAAAAACCTTTAAACTAAGTGGAATCGATGGTTTTCACGTCTTTCTATATTATGTTACACTATTTTTATAGGAAAATATTTTTGAAAATGATTTGAAAAATGAGTTTCTCTTGTTTTGAAAAGTCTTTTGAAAATGTTTTGAAATTTTTTATTTGTGTGACATGGTATTGAAATTTCCTTTTGATTTCAAGGAAAGTTGAGTCTAACCAGTGTTCTAACCTTTAATTAAAATTCCAAAAAAATGAGAAAATTCAAAATCCTTTAAGAGTCATTAGTGACTACTAAGCCCAAATAAGAAGCCGCGTTCAGTGAGGGTTCACCCTTAGCAGAGTGGGTAGTTTAGAGGACATCGCGTAAGGCCTCTTCCTCAAGCAACAGGCTTTAGCCTGTACTTACACCCATACTGGCTAAATGCAGATGCATGTACTTAATTGAGTTTAGGCAGTCATAATATCTCTTGAAGTTTTTAAAAAAATGTGTTTTTAAATGAAGGAGTTGGATTAATCCTCTAATTTCACACTTCCACCCAGGATCTGAAATGTTCAAGAAAACTTGATTTTATGAGGGCTTGAGATTTTAGGTTAACCAGCCTTAGCCATCAGGATCTTAGAATTAATCATCCACATTTCCCTAGATTTCTAGATTTGCATGCTATATTTCATGCTTAGTCTCATATCATAAGAATATGATCAGCACATCACATGCACGATTGCAGTCTCGATGAGATGAGTTGACTCTTCACTTGAGGGACTGGAATGAGGGATTCGAGTCTGGACTTGATCTAATGATGCTCGAGGATGGGATAAAATCTATGGAGGCTTCATGAAACCTGAGTGTCAGCAACTTTAGCCAGTATGAGACCTTGGCTCTTATACTAATATCTTGACATTGACCTAAGTGCCAAGGAGTGAAATAAATAAAAAAATTGTTGATCAGTGTGCACCAACTCTTGGTAAAAGCAGTGGAGCTAGCCAGAAAATACTACAAATCAATGAGATGTCAAAGAAAATCTCTCATTCCACAAAGTTACATATCAAAGAGCTTCCACCAAAGGCGAGCGCTCCCAACCATTTCAAAGTGTCCACTTGGACCACCGCTATTAGGACCAGGAGTCGGGCTTGCACCAAAAAAGGACTCTGCATCGTAAATGCTACAAGTCTGGGTGTAGAAGGTACGATAGGTACTCAAAAAAGGCACACCCCAGTGTATTCCCAGGAAAACAAGTGCAGACGGCTCCAACTTCTCTTGACGGACGCACTGATCAACACCCAAAAAATGTGTTGCGTAATAAGGCACTAACAGAGAATCCTTGTTCCAATGAGAGGGAGAGAAGAAATGACACAATCCTATGCCCTCCATCAACTGGCCTTCCATCTACATTTTTAAGTCTGAGAACTAAAGAGAAGGTGGACTGAACGCAAGATTTAATTTATTCCCTAGTGTTGAGGAATGGGTCCTTAGGAGAGTTTCTCGGACCAAGACCTTGGGTGAAGTTTAGACTCTACTCTCGTGAACGCAGTCAACACTAAATGTCATATCCTTAGTCTATATGTACATCAGAGAGAGTATGGATAATTAGAGGAATTGGGTGCCTCTTGATTAAGGCTGGGTTGAACTCTAAAATTTTGGACCTCTAAAGTTGAGTGGACTTGAACAGATTGGATCCTATACGCACATGCACAAGGGGGTTAATCTAGTTCATTCATTTTCTTTGATGCTCGGGGACGAGCATAGTTTAAGTATAGGGGGTGATGAAACTCGATTTCATCATCATAATTTGCCTTTTTTAACCCCCTTGCTTAAATGTGTATCAATAAAAACCAGATAAAGTCTTGTATTTATCAGAGTCATTGAATAAATTAAAACCCACAAAAATCGCAAAATTAAAATTCGTGGTGTTTTTAGCCTTAAAAATACACTCAAAAATATTTTGTGCCTTTATTTGACCTCCTCTCCATTTTTGGTCAACATGAAACTTGTAGATCTCATCGAGATCTACAACTTTCATGTTTTGAGTTTTTCCAAATTCGGTCATTTTACCCTTCATTTCTTCAATTATTTGTCGTAATAATCTGATTGGGCCACATGGCTCATTCTGGTTGAGCCACGTGGCTGCATCCCCTCACGCCACGCCGCCTGATTCCGACCGTCGTCCGATCCACTTCCTCTCTTTTCATCTCCACCGTTCTCGCCCAGATCTCGACCCTCTGATCTCCACTCACGCCTTCATCACCACCGTCCTCTACCGCTCTCACCACAGTGCGCCATGTGGCGTCATTTGCTCCCCCCGATCACTTTCTGAGCCTAGATCTCCACCACACATCCCCGCAGCCATTCCTAGCCCTCCGATCACCGTCCAGATGTGATCTAGACCGCCCACCAGCGTCGTGCCAATAACACGCCATGTGGCGCTCTCATTCACCCTTCGATCACGTCGCCAGAGATCTAATCAAGACCGCTCGATGGTGCCCTCTTCTCGACCGTTGGATTGCAAGATTCAATGGTCGAATCGTCATCTCCTACCTCCAGTCAGCCCTCTCTCCCACGTTCACCACCTCGCAAACCACGCTCCCCCTTTCATTTTTTCCTGAGTCTTCGTCCATCTCCTCCACGATCCCAGTAGCCCACGATCGAGCCCGATCATCAACCATCCTCACGCAACACCTGGTCGCCCTCGTCGTCCTCTTCACTACTCCATCTCGACCCCACAAACCACGTCGCCCGCACCTGGAACCACCACCTTCGAGCTTCAAATAGGACTTCCCCTCCACCATTCACGCATGTCCACCTTTATGCGGTGCTCCGCCTAGCTCCTCTCCTCCTCCCCGTGACAGGGGGAGGTCCGATTGAGGCGTGACAACAGCGCCAGCCTCCGGTGTTGACCCACCGCCTTCCATGGAGGCCTCGCGACGCTCTTAGCCCGCTCAAGCTGCCCCACCTGGCTGAAGGGGTTCAGCGAAGACCCAGGGTTCAATTGAACCCCAAGCCCAAGCCTCCGACCACCATATTCTCCAGGTAAGCTTCTCCGACTTCATCTTGTATTTTTTTCTTTATGTTTAGCAATTTCTTAGGATCTTACACGCACCCCCATGCTCCGTTATTCAACTCATTAGCTTCGCCTCACTTTTCTCATTCACGCGCTACCTCTGATCACTCTCCCTACCCTCCATAACCTCGAACCACCTCCGACCCAACTTCTCTGCCCTCCACGGCGGAGGAACTCTGAGTTGTTGCCTTCTCTGCTCACAGAGCTCCCCACATCACTCCCCTTCACGTCCCCACACTTCGGCTATGGCACTAACACTGCAGGTACTCTACATTGTTGAATGATCGGAGGGCTCACCGGAGTTATCTTGGCAAGCGCCATCTCCACCACCGGAGCGATTAGAGCCTTCTCCACATATAGCCACAGCTCGACCAGACCTTGAGCTCCATCGCTAACCAATCAGGACCAGCTGACGAGCTTCATCGACGTCAGAGGAGAGCAGCGGAGCTGGGACCACTTCGCTGGAGTCCTGGTTCCGCCGCCCGTTGAAGCTAAGGAAGAAGGCACAGGCACCATTGGATGCTCCTACTCGGAACTTATCCAACGGTGCAGGAGTGTCCACGTCGCCAACCAGCAGATCCTCCAGGTACCGTCGGATCCTTGAGATCTGACGAGTTTCAATTGGCCACGTGTCAGCCCCGGACCTTCTCCGAGTCGCAGCACCAGACCCGCAGGCTTGGACATCCCGAGCCTGTCCCGAGCCTCCCCAGCGCTTCGAGCTCTTCCGTGCCTGCATTGAACCAGAGCCAGCTCCCGAGCCTTGCCGAAGCTACACCGAGCCTCCTCCGAGCTTGGAGAGCACGTGCCACACACGTGCAATCTGGCAAATTTCACAGAGGCCCACCTACTTCTTCAATTTTGCAACCAGGTCCTGGAATCACGTGTCGACCACGTGCACAGTGGGTATTTTGCATTTATACCCTCGTGGGTTTTCATAATTGCAAAAATAATCCTGTGCGTGTGGGTTAATTACAGGGAAGTCCCGAACTTTCTTGTATTTTCATTTTAGTCCCTCTCAGGGACCTGTTTGCTAGTTATCTTTTATGTTTTTTTGTGTTTATGCCCCTGGCTTCACTCGTGTATATCTTGAGCATCCGAGCTCCGATTGAGTCGATTTCAGTGGCGTTTTAAAGCTCTTTTCATTGTCTTATTTAAGCATGCCTTTCAGATTTGACACTATGAAATTTGATGTGTTTTTTTATTGGCTAGGTGTCTTGATTTCTATGTTTCTCATGCTTATTTTTTACATGAATGAAGAGAGCTTTATCATTTGACCCTGATTTGACTTATAATTAAATGGCTCAAGTATTTCTGATCTAGGGAATATTTTCATTGCATTTCATCGCATCTAATTGCATGATTAAAAATAAAATAAAAAAATGCAAGTTTTATATTTGCTTGATGCATTGTTGTTGTTTTGTCTTTGTGCCTATATTGACCTATTGTTCTCTAACTCAACACTTAATAAAATCAATAAGAGTCTGAATATCACGAGAGAGGCTCGTGTCCCTGAGTTCGACCTTGGTTACTTACCAAGTAAAATATAAATTCACGACCATACGATTTCGTTGACATACCGAATCGGATGGTCTTTGACGGACCGAATCCAGCCCAGCTGCGATGACATACTAGCACTAATCCTGTGCTCTTAAAGGCTGGATTTTCGGCTCGTCAGACGTGATCAAGAAACTTGATCCACCAACCAACATCAAGTCGGTACAATCATTTCTAGAGCATGTTAGATTTTATAGAAGATTCATTCAGATTTTTTCAAAGATTTCCCATCCATTGACTGAGCTCTTAGGAAAGGACATTGATTCTTTATAGGTCACAAGTGTCTAGAGGCCTTTGAGATTTTAAAAAGAAAGATGTGTGACTCGCCTATTCTGCATGATCCTGATTGATCTCTTCCCTTGGAGATCATGACTGATGCATCGGATTTTGCTACAGGAGACATATTGGGGTGAGATCATATTTCGTTTGCCATTCACTACGCGAGCAAAGTTTTAGGCACTGCTCAGAAAAACTACACTGTGACCAAAAAGGAAATGCCTGTCATGGTATGGCTTTGGAGAAATTCAGGTTGCATATCTTACGATAAAAAGTGACAGTATACATAGATCATTCAACCATTAGGTATCTTATTGAAAAGAAGGATGTGAATGCACGTCTTCTTAGGTAGATATTATTGCTCCAGGAGTTTGATTTGGAGATCAAGGATAAACCTGCAGTTGCAAATGTAGTGGTTGATCATCTGTCACGATTAGAGATGAAGGATTCCCCTGATGCAGAACTAATCAAAGAGACCTTCCCAGATGAATCGATCTGTGTTGTTGACTCACTTCCATGGTATGCCAATATAATAAACTATTTTGTCTCCAAGCAATTTCCGCATGGTTGGACTAGGAGCAGTATTGACCGACTGAAGTCGGATTCAAGGAAATACCATTGGGAGGACCCGTTCCTTTCTTCGAAGGGCCAGATTGTGTCTGGAAAAGGTGTATTCCTCAGGAGGAATGCTAGAGTGTCCTCGCATATTATCATTCTCTTGAGGTCAGATGACACCATTAAGGAAAAAGAACCGCTCACAAAGTACTTCAATGTGGTCTCTTTTGGCCGACCTTTGTTAGAGATGCTACTGATTTTGTACGGTCATGTCCTGTTTATCAAAGGATAGGAGGGACTATAGAGATGAGATGGACATGCAACCGATGATTTTCTGTGATGTTTTTGATGCATGGGGCATATATTTCATGGGTCCCTTTTCCAACAGCCATGGATTTTAGTACATATTGTTAGCGGTAGATTATCTTTCGAGATGGGTGGAGGTTATCCCAACCTGAGCCGCATGAAGTAGGACTATCTATAAGTTCATCAAGGTTCATATTATTTCAAGGTTCGGGGTCCCAAAAGTTCTGATATATGATGGTGGTAGCCATTTTGTGAATAGAGAGATGAAATCATTAGTTAAGAACTATCAGTTTGAACATTGAGTAACTAGTCCTTACCCCCCTCAATTGAACATCATGGCAGAGGTTTCCAATAGGGAGATGAAGAGTATACTTCATAAGCTAGCATGTCTCGTAGGAAGAATTGTTCCCAACTGTTGAACCAAGTTATGTGGGCCTATCAGGCAGCATACAAGACCCCTTTGGGCACTTCACCTTTTAGAATGATTTATGGCAAGTCAAGTCATTTACCCGCTAAATTGATTCACAAGTCTAAGTGAGCAATAAAGAAGATTAATTGGAGTTGTCACTTATAGAGACCTGAATCTCAATGATCTTGTGAAGATCTGCAACCGAGCATATGACAACAATGTGATCAATAAGGATGAAGTTAAGAAGTGGTATGATTCACATATTAGATGCGACAGAAGGTATGGTTGTTTAATGCGAAGTTAAAGATCTTCCATGGGAAATTAAAGTCCAAATGGACGGGTCCTTATATAGTTAAGGAAGTGCATGGAAATGGCAGTGTAGAGATATTTGATCTTACAGATGGTGCACCTTCATTCTTGGTCAACGAACAACTATTGAAATATTTTGTTGAATCCAAAGAGCGCCTGACTCTAGTTAAAGTGATCGACTTCATGCCAGTTGATTCATTTGCAGATATTTCAAATACAACATGAAGTAGCAACTGAAAATATTCATATCATATAGATTCATTATCTTAGAGATGCATCTATTTTTTTCACTCTAACTATTAACTTAGAGATGCATCTATTCTTTTTCACTCTAACTATATTCTTTTGTGATGGTGGATTCTTTACTTATTATTTTCTTACTCCTTACTCAAGCTTGCGACAACCTTAGGGCCCGTTTGGAAAGTGGGTTACCCCTGGGGTAACCCGGTTTATCCCCCTTTTTCCTGGGTCATGCCTGGGTTGGATTTCCATCACATATCAATGTGACATCACATCACATTCCTTATTCCAACCCTCTACTGACCCTCGTAACTATCCAAACACCTACTATTCAACCCATCCCAACCTAACCCACCTTAACCCTTGAACCAAATGAGCCCTAAGTATAGGGGGTATATATTCTCCTCGGTCTCTTTATTATATATTCACTCTTTATACTTGGCCTATTTTTTAGGGGGGATTGTGCCCCGGTGATTCTTATTAACTTATTATTTTTGTACCCTCATTTGATGACTTCTAGTCTTACACTTAGGTTAGTCTCAACCTAAGTATGGGGGGGTTCTGGCCTATTGTTCTATCCCTGCTTTTCACCATCCTCTTCATGCTTGATATGAGTTATGTCTTTCATTCCACTTTGTACCATGAGCACATAGCACAAACTAAGTATATGGGGGTGTCTGTATATTGCATATATATTTTCTATTATAGCTCGTACTCTCACATATTTTGTATATTTATTTTGGGCTATGTATATGGGGATTTGAAACCTTTTTGTAAAAATAGTTTATAAAATGTTTGGAAAATTTATATATATTATACTTGATTTGTAAATTATTTGCAAATTATTTTCGAAGGGGTACAGATTGTGTTTGACTTTATATTCATTATTTTCCATATATATATTTACGTATATTCTTTTATAATAAATATAAAAAATGGAAAAAAATTAAAAATCAAACTTTATTTCAGTTTTTTAAGAGAAATTTCAGTGTCTGAAAGGGTGTAACGGTTGGATTCTGAACCGTCATATTCTTAGGCTATAAAAGGTTGCCTAGACCTAGTCTTTACAGATTCAAGCATGGAGGAATGTCTGGTTTCAAATTATATATTTTGGAAGATCAAGTCGATGAAGAGTTCTTCAAGGAGAGTGATGTCACTTGAGGAAGATGATATTTTATTAAAAGAGTTAGATATGGAGGAGCTTACACCTTCTCCTCAGGATATTCAGTCACATGAGTGTCACCTTATTTGTAAGTTAGATTTACCTTTTGTGTCTAGTTTTCTCTTTTAAGGAAATTCCAGAAGTCTGTTGCAGGATCTAAGGGCTGGAGTTGTCTTCTCTCTATTTTGGAGAATTTTAGATCTTTCCCATGTGGATACGGATATTACATTTGAGGAAGAACGGCATCATTATGAGTGATTCATTCTCCAATATGATAATGATCTTTCATATTCTAATTCTGAGGTTTACTCTGTGAGTTGAAAACAAGTTAAGCATAAGGCAGCCTGTGATTTTAAACCCCAAAGATTCAAAATTGATCTTTGAGAGTATGAAGTTTGTTGTGTTGTGTTGGTATCCTTGTAAGTGTTTGTTGTGTTCTAGTATGTTGTATCCTATTGTTGTCATTAAGGGCACCTATTTCTAATTCTTGTTAATAAAAACTTCTTTAAAATTATTTGTAAATAATTAACTTATTAACTGATGTTCTTTCCTAACACTTTCACTTTGCACTCAAGGCTTATTGAGATCTTTAACACTTGATTTATGAGGTCCAAAGACTTATAACCTATCTTAATCATTAGGGTCTTAGACTTAGTAATTCAAACTTCCCTGGCTAAAAATATTTGTCTACTATATTGCATGCTTAATATCCTCTTTAAAGAATATGACCATCACTCACTTGCATCACGGCATTCATGATTGAGATGAGTTGAGGCTTCACTTAAGGAACTAGGATTTGAGATTCAAGTTCGAATATGATTTGATGATACTCAAGGATGGGATAAGATTAATGTTGGCTTCATGAAACCTAAGCATCAACATCTTAGCCAGTATGTGACATATTCCTCATACCAATCTCTTGACCAAAAACTAAGTACCATGTAGTATAAATCATTAAATAAATTTGCTGATCAGTATGCGTCAATCCTTGGTAAAAGCAGTGGAGCTAGTCAAAAATAAAAAGAAGAAAATGTATGTTGATGAAAAGATACGCTCAAAGCAATACGAAGTTACATTCATATGAGCTTACACCAATGGCGAGTGTTCCCGACCTTTAAGTGTCTATTTAGACCAAATTATTAAGTTTTTATGAGTCAGACTAGTACTTCAAAAAAGGATTTGCATCATAAGTGATACAAGTTTGGGTGCAAGTATATTAGATACTTGAAAAATATGCACCTTGATGTATTCCCAAGAAAACAAGTATAGACGGCTCAACTCCTTTTGACGATCATATTGATTAATAACAAATATACATTATGTTGAGTTAATAAGGCGCTTGAGAGATACCTTATTCCCATGAGAGGGAGAGAAGAAATGACACCATTCTTATACCTCCTTTTTCTAGCATGCCATCCACATTTTGAAGTCTGACAAACTAAAGAGACGGTGGATTGATGCAAGACTAGATTTAATCCATAGTGTTGAGGATTGGGTCTTTAGGAGAATCTTTGGTATTTGAACTTTAGGTGACATTTCGAATCTACTATGGTGAATGCAGTCAACATATTAATGTCATACCTCTTACATATATATGTATACATCAAGAGTCTAATAATTAGAGGAGTTAATTTCCTTTTGTTTAGGACTAGGTTGATCTTGAAGTCTTAAGATCTCTAAAACCGAGTGTTCTGATTTCTTAAACCTTTCTCGTCATATGCACATGTCAGGGAATTCACGGATTAATCTAACTCTCTAATTAATTCTTTATTTATTAGCTCGAGGATGAGCTTAGCTTAAGTATAGGGGGTGATGAATCCCATATTCATTTGCATTATTTCTTTATTATTATCTCTTTTGCTTAAGAAAATCAATAAAATAACTAACAAATAACATTAATTAATATGGTGTTGTGACTAAATACCTATAATTAGTATACATTAATATACCTATTAGTGTACTATTATTTTATGTATTTATTATTTATTAAAAATCCAATAAAAATTAGAATAATATTGTATATATTTACTTTAGCATTATTTATAAAATAAAAATCCAAAAAATAAGAAAATAAAATAAAATAAAATAAAAACAAGCAATTTAATTCATTAAATTACTTGCAAAAATATTTTATGTATATATATGACTTATTTTATCTTTGAGTTCTATATAAAGGTTGTAGATCTCGATGATATTTACAACTTTCATTTTGATTTTTTTTAATTCTACCTTTAAATAATTGTTTTCGATTTATTATGTATTTATGTATTTATCTTAATTTTCATTGGGCCACGTGGCGCCATTCCAATGCACCACGTGGCCCCCGCCTCTTCTTTGATGATGCTGGCTTCTGGGCCGTTAGATCATCAGATCCAACAATTGGGAACCTTCCTTCAACCTCCATCTCTTTATCACAACAATCGTATCTCTTCACAACTGTCTATCTTCATCATTTTTTTCCCGTCAACCTCCGATAACCACCATTCCAACCCCCAGCATCTATCTCTTCCTAGTTCAACCTCCATCCTCGCCCAACTTCCATTTCATCTCCTCCTTCTCACGTATTCTTCTGATCAGCAACTGAAACTGCCTTCTTAACCACCCGGAACCTTCAGTTTTCACCCAACAAAATTCCACCCTTTGGCCATGGCAACGGTTATCCGCCACTCTTAGAGTTCCTCTGAGCCCTAATCTTTGCCTAAGTGACAGATGGCATCTGATTGGAGTGTGACAAAGGGGGTGATTTCTAGACGAGATCCTTGGTCATCGAAGACCAAGTTGCAGCACCTCAGGTGGCTGCTCAAGCTCAAATCCTGCAGCCTCGGAATATGATGCGAAGAGTTGAAGCATAAGCTTCAACCTCATGCCTGTCTTCCTCATTAATTGTTCATCTCAGTAAGCCACCTCTGTCTTCCTAATCTTATTCTCCAGTGATGCCCCTCTGAGTAATCGTCCTATACCCCTCTGGCTCTTCTCTAGGGCATCGGGATTTTCGCTATGACCTTGCGGAAGTCTTGCGACCTTCAGATCGAGAGGACAAGTACATAGGAGGGTTTGGAGCTTTGTTGGAGCTCCTCTACATCACCATTATAGAAGGTGGAGAGGGTAGAACACACGTAGCAAATACCGTTATATATGATCATCTAGATCAGATCTAACGGCTGACATTCATTCCTATCCTCTTCTCGAGGCATCGTTTCAAGCCTACGGGTTGGAGCACCTGAGACTACGCCGAGCGATCAGAGAGCATCTCATGCAGCCAAGCCTAGTTGCCTGAGCCTCCCCAGGTCACGTGCAAGGCACACGTGATGTTAGTGAATTTACAATCAAGCCTAGAGAATTCTTTATATTGCATATAAGTCCCGCCTTCTAGAAAAATTACATGAATGCCAAGGTTGGTTTCTATATTTTCATTTTAGTCCATTTTAGACTTATTTGTAATAAAATAAAATATATGTTTTCTTATATTTATGCCCATGCAGTGTTTCATCAATAACTTGTGAACCATTGATCTAAATTGAATGAAAATGGTTTCGTTGGAAAGCTTATTTCATGCTCTTCAATTTAATGTATTTAAATCAATTTTCTTCTATATTTCACACATTGAATTTTAGAGGATTCATTTTGTCTATTCAGACTCAATAATAATTCAAAATGGATCTGTACTGAGGTTGAATTTTACTTTATTTGACATTGATTTCTCATTAATTCATCAATTGAACTCGCATGTAGTTAAATTTATTTAATCATGAGCATAATTTGTGTTGTATGTTCTTGTGTATCTATTGTATGATTGTTTGTCATATTAAATAATTGCATAAAAATGTGTTGAAAATTACATTATCTTTGTGTATGTTTGCATTGAGCTTGATCTAGGAATTGCATTGAAAAATTGCATTCATTTTATATTTAAATTACATCGTATTCATTTAATCAAAAATAAAAAAACATCTTTGTGAACCTTGATTGATTATTATTTTGATTGGAAATCAAACCGCATATTTGTCTCCTTGCCTCGGACCTTAGCTTGCCTAAGTAAACTAGAAATACACCACATAACTTAATTCACATTATTTGTGTGGTTTTTGAATTGCGCTTTATATCATCCCCTACAACAAATCATCATTCTTAGGAGTGGTAAAAAGCAACTTCTCAATCATTCGGCAAACATCGTCAAGAATAATAAGTTATGGGGGGTGGGCAGGCGACGATGTATGGAAGGGAAATGGAGCCTCAATTAGGTTATAAAATCCTCATCCTAGTTTTTATGATTATTGGATATATAGTCTTCCTCCACCTAATTTGTCAAACTTGCATACTTTCTATGCAACATGCTCGCTATCAAACCTAGATCACGTAGACCTTGCAAATCTCGAAGCCAAACAAAGGGTGCAGTGAAAGAATTATCCCACAAGTTCAGATTAAGGATATTGGATCTCAAAAATTCGTGCTAAGATTCTATGATGAAAAATAGTCCACCTATATCTATCTTGAAAGAGGGGAGGAGTGGGCCATGAGTTCACACAAGATAGAAAATCCAAGGAAGGGAAGCTCGCTCACTAGATGGAGCAAATCCGACTTTCATGAAATTGACAATCAAGAGAAAGATCGAGTTAGTAAAGGCTACCAATAAAATCAGAATGGTTACTAACAAAGGCCTTATAATGATGTTGGCTATAGAACCAACTTTCCATTCTGTAACACCCGAAACATAGTACAACATCTAGTAATCACAAAGTGTGGTAGTAGCTTATAAGTAGTAGGGCTACTACTGGACACATGGGCTTAAGAACTTTGAACTGTGTTCAAGAGCTCTAGTTGGGCCCAATCCCAATAAGTTGTCTGAGCTAATAATCCTCGATAACAGATCGAGTCTAGGGTCCGAGATATTACAGATGGTATCAGAGCAAGTTCCCTCTAATAGTGGAGAGGGCTATCCAAGAGGTGGAGCCACCTCTACTATAGAGTTAGGAGGAAATGGCTACTCATAAGGTGAATCAACAACTGTTACCGAGAATGGGTCACAAGTCATTGCGTAATGAGGACGTTGTGAATATAAGCGATGGTGATTATAGAACCCAAACATAGTACCACATCTAGTAATCACAAAGTATGGTTGTACTTTATAATTAGTGAGGGCTACTACTAGACAACCTGGGCTGAAGCAATTTGGCTTATAGTAAAAGGCTCCAGTTAGGACCAAATCCAATAAGTTGTCTGAGCTATAAATCCCCAATAACGGACCAGGGCTAGAGCTTGGGATGTTATACTTTCCCTCTGTCCTCCCATTAATTGGTGCTCCTCTCGTTGCAATTATCCATCCTCGGCCTATGAGATAGACGACCGATTATCCTAGAACTCATCTAGGGCTCCCATCAGAATCCTTACCTGATCCAAGAGACTCGTCTAAGTCGATATGCCTCACGAAGTCAAAGGGAGCGACTTTGTTGTCACTCTAAAATAGAATAATTTTCCACCTCCCAGCTAGATAATACAAGTAATTTTACGACGTGCCTAATCCATTAGTTTCTTTCGGTTTGTGTCATTCATCCAACATACACAACATTTTATGTTGTAATTACATACTTAGCAGAGGACCCGGTCTAGATCAAATGCATACGGATAGGGTTGGGCATCGGGTCAGGTAGTGTCGGATTTGAGTTGACCCGGCGCAAGCCCATTTAAGTATATGGGCTAATGGGTTGGGCCTAGGCCCATTTTATTTTAAAATTCCAGGCCCAAGCCCAAACCCGACCCAAACAAAATTGGTCGAGTTCGGGTCGAGCCGACCCAATTTAACACATATTTACACCAATGTCACTTGTTCTGTTCTTATTGCATTTATCTAGTTGTTTCTTATGCTTGTGTGCATGTTTAATACTTTAAGTACGCCAACTAATTCATGATTCTAACATTAGTTGTATGTTGGAAATATAAATTTGGTAAAAAATATGGCGACTTAAACCACCATTCAATTCACAATATTCTATTGTAAATGCAGGGCACTGTGACCCAACACATATTGGATTCTTACAATTGTGCATGCTCTAACACTTAGGATACAGATTCCATTCTTGTATATCAATGTAATAATCTTGCATATTGATGTAATAATATCCTCAATCCACGCTAATGGATATGATTATTAATGGATCAACGTATTTATCCTAAACATGAAATAAGGATATGAAAGTTAGAGCACGATATTTGGAGCAAACATGAATATACAGGATATAATTATATCGTATAGGTCGGGCTATCGGGTTTGCAGGTTTGGGTCTTCTCATGCCTGAACCCGATCCGATAAGCAATACGTGCTCATTTTGAGGCCCACGACCTGCTCACTAAATTTAGGGTTCGGGTTTGGGTCGGGTCAGGCCAGTCCAGCCCAATGTTCAACCCTACATGTGGCGAGTGTGCCAAACAAGTAATAGATTTGTGAATGCAATTAACCATAATTCATGAACACCTCAGGGATAAAAAATGTCAATATAACCTTAAGGGCCCACTTGATTTGCGGTATGCACCGACAAAATTCCAGGTATCTTGTAAATAGAACATGCGTAAACCAATGATTCGAGGGAAAATCTCATCTCGTTCTCTCTCATATCTACATGACATCATTGCATTCGATTGATTCATGCCATCATTACATACATCTCATTAACCACTCTCTGTGTGCTATCAATTATTCTCTCTCACTTAAATAATATATAAAAACATTATGTATTCTTTTGAAATATAATTATTTAAAAACAATCACAAATCTATCATTATATCAAACTCTACGATAAGTCACATCCTAACAAAACCTCCCAGTACCAAACTCACCATCTAACCATCATACTAAACAAACAGATACTCATCGTTTTATCCTTAAAAAAGGGTTACCGACTTATTGCATTACAAGATAAAGCATCCAAACACATATTAAAATGCATGCAGTCGTTGTTGTAATATGCACTTATAATATGTGTGTATGTGTATATAGAGAGAGAGAAGGGATTCTACTCCATGGAGTAGGTAACTTACCTACTCCACTTTCAATTTTTTTCATTTTTTTTATTTTTTTAAAAAATGCTTCCATGGATTTTCATAACTATATCCTTCTAATATGCCATTCAAATGTCGTCAGAAATAGAGAGTCCTACGGCCTCCATACAAACGGTCATTTTTTAACGGTCACAGATTTATTGTATTTTTCATATTTTGGATGGAGGCCGTAGGAGTCTCTGTTTCTGACGAAATTTGAATGACATATTAGAGAGATATAGTTATGAAAATCCATGGAAGCATTTTTTTAAAACATAAAAAAAATTGAAAAAATTGAAAGTGGACTAGGTTATTTACCTACTCCATGGAGTATGATCCCTTTCCTCATATATATATATATATATAGAGAGAGAGAGAGAGAGGAAAAGGAAGCTGTTTTGAGTAACAACCAACTTGGTTGTTACACATGGCAGTTCCCTCCTCCCTTCTATTTTTTTTAAAATAAACCATGTATATTCATCTATATGTCCCTCCTAATGTCATTCAAAATTTCATCAGAAACGGAGACTCCTATGCCCTCCATCTAGAACAGATATTTTTAACGGTCTGAAATTTGCTGTAAACGACCTGTTCTAGATGGAGGGTATAGGAGTCTTCGTTTCTGACAAAATTTGAATGACAAGTCGGAGGGACATATAGATGAATATACGTAATTTTATTTTCGAAAAAAATAAAAAGGGTTGGGGGGACTGCCTTGTGTAACAACCAACTTGACGAACTCAAAACAGCCTCCCTCCCCTCATATATATAGAGAGAGAGAGAAAGAGGAAAGGGACCTTGCTCATGTGAGCAGGCAACTTCCCTGCTGCCTCAATCCCATCCGTCCATTAGAAAGTTGTTGTGCCGTTGGATGAAGACCAGGAAAAAATGCCATCCACCCCAACATGCTCCCCTCTTCCGCACGACAATCCCTCCACACGTCGTGCCCTACACACTCCCTGCGCGCCCTCCTCCTGTGCTCCGTCCCCGATCTCCCTTGCACCCCTCTTCATCCAGCGGCACCCTCCCTCACCATCCATGTGTTCTCCTCATTCTCTCTCTTTGCGCTCCTCGAGCAACATACGAGAAACTAATTCACCTGCTTCAGCGGGTCTTTCTCCCCGCCTGTTGGGTGCATGTTTTATCCAGTGAAACCCTTTTTCCAAATCGTAGTCTATGTGTACTGAATGAAATATAATTTTTACATATTTTCCTCAATTATGGGTCTGTAACTCATCCCCTCTAAGTGCACTCTCCAGTTGTGCACGAGCAACTGAGTCACCGGCTTCCAAATTCACCATAATCTAATTTAAAATGTACTCAATTACCTCTCTTCATATTTGATCAATTTTAATTTTCAAATAGTTAAAATAAGTCTGCTTAGTTTAGTTTGAAAAACAAATTTATGTGAAATTGTGGTAAAAAAATATGATTCATTGATTCAATTTGGGTATAACATCCAAAATACTTCATGTGGATAGAATTTATGCAAAATAACACAAGTCAGACTGGGAGACGTGGATGATTCCAACCATGACAGTTCATGGATATTGTCACTTTGTAAAATAAGAAATTTCCCATTCGGTTCATAGTAGCTTAATATGAATTCAATTTTAGCATATTGATTTGTCAATCCTATTTTCACAGTTCTATATTCAGTTGAATATATATTAAAACTATTTTGTAATCTATCAACTTACTGCATATTTGTTTTATTCAGATACTATAATGCAACTAGATATTTGTGATTCTAGAATTTTTTTCTCTGATTATCGAGATAACACATGCAGACATGAACAAGACGATCCCATAATGATTCTAAAGTAAATTTCCAGTGATATCCTCGTCAGGACTGTGTCTCCTCTTCTACATTCTTGTCAACAGCTCAAATAGGTGATTACATTTGATGGAATCACTAGGCACCTGTGTACTATGATTGAACTTCCTCCGGAGCTCCTTAAAGAAGTCCTGAAGTTGAGATATGATGGTTTTGGTACCAATTCGTTAAGTTATAAGCAATAAAGTCTGAATATAATCCAAAGATAGTGAAAGAAGCAGGGATGGTATCCACCAGATGATATGATCACTTGGTAGTTTAGATGGTTTGATTCTAATGTAAATGAAACATTCTTTGTTGCAATTTGGTAACTTGTTGGTCATGTATGTCCTGTGAATACTTATAGCAACACATTAATGAACATATTTGTCATGTACTTTGAATGGATTTGGGAACTATACTTGCAATCCCAAAAGTTCTCTCCATTGTGCCAAGACATTCACGTTATACAACTTGGAGATGTATGATGCATGTTGTATGGCTTCTAAGATGCAACTTGCATCTTGAGGTGTACAAGTTCCTCATGTTCCTCTTGTAGTCACAAATCTTTTGGTGCGGCCCAACATTTTCGGAGAACAAATTTATGAAAGTGTACAGAGTCTATATACATGATTTCCAAGCAAATAACATCAAATCTCCATTTTATCAAAAATACATCAGTTACAAGTTACATGCAATGAGATATGCTCCTTATTATCTCTAACATGCAATAAATTGAAGGTCTGTTGGGATCCTTATGCCGCGATGTTTTTCAATTATGATGGAGTGCTGGTTAAAAACTGGAGAATGAATCATACTTTTGTTATAGTATCTTAAACTGGATTTTTTATTTCTAATCATATCTAATTATGATATTCTGATTGAGTATATTTGATCATGAAGTATACATAAGCATCAATTATGCATTGATTCACAGAAAAAGTGGACATTGTTCCACAAACAATCTTCAGCAACCCCACAATGAGATCTCTTCATCTTATCATAGGCTCTATGATCCACCAACAATTTGGGTCAAAGAAACCAATCCAACTTACATGAAAACTACAACAAAGTATAATTCACCTTGTATTCCTTTTTACACATGTCCATGACATTTCATCCAAACAAAAACAATCCTAATTTTCAATGTTGTATCAATGTAGAAACAAGATGCAGTGAAGGCTAACCAATCTCTGAAAACCTTTGGACATTTCCTAATATAAATGATGTACTTAGAACTCTTTTATTTATTTTTCACCAATCTAATCAATCCACTCCAAATACTGACGAAGTTCTCAACGACAATGGACTCCTCCTTCAACATCTCCAAATCCAGCAAATCATCTGCCATCAAAAGAGTCCCCTGCTGCAACAATTTATGTGAGCTACATTCAACATGTCACACTAACATTTAGATAGTCAATTCTGTTCTCACTATCCTGGTGAATTTTAAGGTCAACATATTTCAAAATGCCTCTTAGGCCTTGGATTAGAGAAAATATTAGTTGTATGATGTTAAGAACCGAAAGCATCACTGCCAATTCCATGAAAAATCGACTCAGAGAAAGAGGTAGTTGAGACCCGTATTTTTGTGGAAAACTAAGATGTCAAAATTGTATTCCATTTACTGTCTGTAGACTACGATCAGGAAAAGGTGTTTCACTACAGGAGATATACACCCGGAGAAAGTCCTAATGAAGCATGCGACTAGGTCTCTCGTACGTCGCTAAAGGAGCGCACAGAGAAGGGAGGAGGAGAACACGCACAGGGAGAGGGAGGGTGCTGCTGGAGAGGAGGCGTGTGAGGGAGACGGGACAGAGCATAGGAGGAGGGCGCGGAGGGCGTGGGTAGGGCAAGGCTGGGGGAGGAGGGATTGTCGTGAATGAGGAGGGGAGCATTCAGGGACCGATCCCCTGGTGGATGACATTTTTTTATTCACCATCCAACGACAGAGCAACATTCACATCGACGGAGGTAGCAGAGAAGTTGCCTGCTCACGTCAGCAGGGTCCCTAGGGTGCCCTTCTAATGAGGTGGGTCTTTCCTGAAATTCAGAAAGCCACTATCAAATTTGTAAATTACGTAACAATTTTGTAAATTTAAACTACATATTGTAAAATACTTACGATTATACAGTTATGTAAAATATATCATCCATATTGTAACAAACTTTTAATGTCAAATATAGTAATATTTTCATAAATTTTTCATGATATACATACTATATTAATATTTAATATTAAATTTATGGAGTTAGAATGTGTAAAATAAATAGAATAAATGCTTAAATTGACGTGGCTTTCCGTGCATCCAGGAAAGGTGCACCTCATTTGAAATATTTCATATATATATATATAGGAAATTTATCCAGAGGGCACTGTGCCGATTTGGGTCGTGGTGAGCCTCTAATTCCAACCGTCAGATTTGTATCGCTCAATCCCTTAAAAATAGGAACCATAACCAAAATGGAAAGAGAAGCTAATTGGAAATATTAAGCAATTCTTAAATTAGTATACGTTTATGGAAACATGTGTTGATAGATCAACGAGAGGCGGTTGATCTCGCATTTTTCGATCTAGCGATTTGCAAAGTGAGGCGATGAATCATGTAAAGAGAGGCGATCGTTTTTTATCTAATGCAAGGTATTGTATTTCGATTAGATTTTTATTTTTCGCATTTTGATTTGAATCTTATAATATGTAGAAAGAATTTTTTTTGGATATTTTGATTTGAATCTGACTGATTATAGACCATATTTTGATTTTTTTTATGTTTCTGGATCATGAGTTGATACACGATTTGTAGTCCATTGAATCTGATTTGAATCTGATTGAATTTGATACACGATTTGTAGTCCATTGAATCTAATTTGAATTTAATACACGATTTGAATCGTATTTTTATGACTGATTTGAATCTGATTGAATTTGATACACGATTTGTAGTCTATTGAATCTTTTCGAAGGTATTTTGATTTCATACAATAAAAAGTTACTGATGTATTTAAGTAATTTACTTACAAGATATATTTATGTTACTAATGCTAACACACTTATTACTTTTAATGTGTTACTTTGAAAATATACCGAGTTACTGATGTATTTAAGTAATTTACTTATAAGATATTTTATGTTACTAATGATAACACAATTGTTACTTTTAATGTTTTACTTTGAATATATACTGAGTTACTGATATATCTACTTATTTTACTTATAAGATATTTTATGTTACTACTACTATCAAAATTGTTACTTTTAATGTGTTACTTTGAAGATATACTGACTATAATGTTGAGTTACTAACAATTCATTACAAGTTACTTGTCAATAATCAAATGTTACTAACATTTCATTACAAGTTACTTGTCATTGAATGATTCTTACTGAAGCGAGTATATTGCTGAGTTACTAACAATCATTACAAGTTACTTGTCATATAATAAATATTACTAACAATTCATTACAAGTTACTTGTCATTCAATGATTCTTACTGAAGTGAGTATATTGCTGAATTACTTTTCTTTATACAATTCTTACTATTCACGGATATAAATTAACTTATTGTTTCTTGCAGAACAATGCACAATTTGGTGTCTTGAAGAAGCTGTTGTTATGCCGAGGAGCGAGAGCAAAACAACATCATCTAAATGAACTAGAAGACAGTTGACATTTGGATGTTCACCATATAACTATAATTAAGTAATTTATGTGTGACTTTCGGTAACACTTGACGTATTACAAGTAATTAAATAGGCTACATAAGTAAAGAATGTGTGATTCGATAGTAATTCAAAACAAAGAATAAAACAAGTAAGATACATAGAAGCATCAGTAACATATAATAAATTGTAGGTAAAAGAAGGTAATGGAATAAGTAAGTTGGAATAAGTATAAAAAATCACGTAACCAGTAACTTATGTATTGCTATCAGTAACAGTCGATACATTATAAGTAATTAAAAATGTTATATAAGTAAATAAGAGGTGCTTCAGTAAGACTCAAAGTATTGAGTAACTATAACATTAGTAACAATCAAAATGACTTCAGTAAAATGTACATTTGTAATCAGTACTTATTGTATGGACATTAGTAATTCACATACTTAATTACTGATCCCACAACAATAGTTACTTGAGAACTGAATATATATTACTTGAGTAACATGAATGAATTACTGATCTCTGTACAATGTAATATTACAGATGTAAAATAACTATAGATTCAGTAACAATCATAATGTGTTCAGTAATATGTATATTTGTAATAGGTAATTATTGTATGGACATTAGTAATTGACGTAATCAATAATTATAATCAGTAATTTATCTTTCTTAATCCAAACGTGGAATGATCATTCCATAAATAGAATATATGCCGGCAATAATTTAAATGCGTATTTTTTATCTTACTAAAACCGACTACCTATTTTTAAGGAAATGATTTAATTCGAATTCTTATTATGTTAATAATGCATGCACATTGTTATTGCCAAAACCGTCCCCTTCCAAATAGAACCGACACATACACGTGGCGAGCCCACGTTTGGTGCTCACCACGACCCAAATCGGCACAGTGCCCTCTGGATAAGCCCTCTATATATATATATATATATATATATATAGAGAGAGAGAGAGAGAGAGAGAGAGAGAGAGAGGGGGGGGTTAATGGGGCTGCCCTCTTGGGGCAGCCGACATGGCTGCCCGGCGTCATTTTCGGCGTTTTTTTTATTTCAAAAAATATCTCCATGTATATTCATCCCTATATCCCTCCTATATGTCACTCGAATTTCGTCAGAAACAGAGACTCCTACGGCATCCATCCAAAAAGTCTTTTTTTAACGGTAACATGATTTTTTAAATCAACACCATCTCGATGGAGACCGTAGAAGTCTCTGTTTCTGACGAAATTCGAATGACATATACAAGGGATATAGGGATGAATATACATGGTGGGTTTTTTCGAAAAAAAATAAAAAAAACACCAAATAAGGGGGCGGGCAGCCATGTTGGTTGCCCCCAGGGGGCAACTCCATTAAATCCTTATATATGTGGGTTAAATGGGGTTGCCCTCTGGGAGAGCTAACTTGGCTCCCCCCACGCTATTTCACCCGCTTATTTATTTATTTTTTTAATTTCTTCCGTGAATATTCATCACTATATCCCTATATTATGTCATCCAAATTTCGTGCGAAACAGAGACTCTTACGGCCTCCATCCAGACAGTCATTTTTTAACGGTAACAAAATTGCTAAAAACGACCCTTCCGGATGGAGGTCGTAGGAATCTCTGTTTCTCACACAATTTGAATGACATAATATAGGAATATATTGATGAAAATCCACAGAAGAAATTTTTCAAAAAAAATAAAAAAACGGACGAAATGGCGCGGGGGGAGCCAAGTTAGCTCCCCCCATGGGGGCAACCCCATTTCACCCTCTCGCTCTCTCTCTCTCTATATATATAGGGTGAAATGGGGCTTAGGGTGAAATGGGGTTGCCCCAAGGGAGGGCTAACTTGGCTTCCTCCGCGTCATTTCGTTTATTTTTTTTTTGAAATTTTCTTTCGTGGGATTTTCATGAGTATATACTTATATTATGTCATTCAAATTTCGTGCGAAACAGAGATTCCTACGACCTTCATCCAGAAGGATCGTTTTTAGCAGTGCTGTTATCGTTAAAAATGACTGTCTGAATGGAGGCCGTAGGAGTTTCTGTTTCGCACGAAATTTGAATAGCATAATATAGGGATATAGTGATCAATATTCACTGAAGAAATTTTCAAAAAAAATAAAAGAAATGGGTGAAATGACGCGGGGGAGCCAAGTTAGCTCCCCCAAGGGGACAACCCCATATATATATATAATGTGTATGCCCCGAGGGGGTCTAACTTAGCTCCCTCGCCCTATTTTTCACATATTTTTATTTTTTTTGAAAAAAATCATGTAAATTCATTATTATAATATTATATTATGTCATTCAAATTTCATGCGAAAACATAGACTCCTACGACCTTCCAGACAGGGTCGATTTAAAAAATCCTAGGACCGTTAAAAGATGACTGTCTAGATAGAGGTCGTAGGAGTCTCTATTTCACACAAAATTTGAAGGGCATAATATAGGGATATAGTGATGAATATTTATGGAAGAAATTTTCAAAAAAAATAAACAATAGAGAAAATGGGATGAGGGGAGCTAAGTTAGCTTCTCCTAAGGAGCAACCCCATTTATCTCTCTCTCTATATATATATATATATATGATTTAATGGAGCTACCCCCTAAGGGCAGCCAACATGGCTGGTCGCCCCTTATTTCGGCGTTTTTTTATTTTTTTTTTGAAAAAAAATCACCATGTATATTCACCCCTATATTTCTCCTATATGTCATTCGAATTTCGTCAGAAATAGAGACTCATACGACCTTCATCGAGATAGTGTCGATTTAAAAAATCATACGACCGTTAGAAAATGACTGTCTGGATAGAGGTCGTAGGAGTCTCTTTTCTGACGAAATTCGAATGGCATATAGGAAGGATATAGGGATGAATATACATGTCGATAATTTTCAAAAAAATAAAAAAATACCAAAAATAGCGCGGGGGCAACCCCATTAGTCTCATATATATGTATGCATATATGAGAAAATGGGCTGCCATCTCGGGGCAGCCAACGGGCTACCTCCACCACATTTTGCAATGTTTTTTTATTTTTATTTTCAAAAATACCACCATATATACTTTCATCACTATCACCCTCTAATATGGCATTCCAATTTCGTCAGAAATAGAGACTCCTATGCCCTCCATCTAGAACATGCAATTTTAAAGGTCTTGAATTACTATAATCGACTTGTTCTAGATGGAGGGCATATGAGCATCTATTTCTGAAATATGGTGCAGTGGCAGCCACATTAAACCTTATATATATATATATGGGTAAAATGAGTCTGCCCCCCTCAGAGAGCTAACTTGGCTCCCCCTACTCCATTTTCCTATTTTTTTATTTTTTTTGAAAATTTAATTTGTAGAAATTCATTATTATTTTTCTTACTGTGTCATTTAAGTTTCGTGCGAAACATAGACTCTTACGACCTCCATCTAGATAGTCATTTTCTAACGGTCACAGAATTGTCAGGGGAAGTCAAGTTAACTTCCCCTCGGGGCAGCCTCATTTTACCATATATATATATATATATATAGTTAAATGAATATACTCTTTGGGAGCATATAAGAGCATGCTCCCACTTTTTTTCCCATATTTTTTTTATTTTTATGAAATGAAAGAATGAGAGATTTACTTAGAATAATAAGTAGAATATATATTTCAAATTTCATGTAAAACAAACATTCCTAACACTTTCATCTGGCATGAGACCGTTAAAATTTGACAGTCTCGATGAAGGGATAAAAGTTTCGAATTTTGAATGACACTACGGTAATATATTGTGATCTAAATTCCACTAGATTTCATTTCAGAAAAATAAAAAAACATGGGAAAAAAAAGGAGTGAGTATGTAAGTTACATGCTCCAAGGGAGGATACTTCTTTTTCCTATATATGATTTAATGGGGCTGCCCCCCTGGGGCTGGGGGCAGCCAACATGGCTGCCCCGCCCCCTATTTTAGCATTTTTTTATTTTTTAAAATATCACTATGTATATTAATCCCTATATCCCTCCTATATGCCATTCGAATTTCGTCAGAAATAGAGACTTCTACGACGTCCATCGAGATAGTGTCGATTTAAAAAATCCTGCGATCGTTAAAAAATGATTGTATGGATGGAGGCCGTAGGATTCTCTTTTTCTGACGAAATTTGAATGGCATATAGAAGGGATATAATGATGAACATACATGGCGATATTTTTCAAAAAAAAGGTAAAAAATACTGAAAATGATGCGGGGGTAGCCATGTTGGCTGCCCCAAGGGAGCAACCCCATTAATCTCATATATATATATATATGAGTAAAATGGGGCCGCTTCTTGGGGGGAGCTAACTTGATTTCTCACGCCCATTTTCCCTATTTTTTTAATTTTTTGAAAAATGGTTCCGTACATTCTCATCATTACATCCTTATATTATGTCATTCAAATTTCGTGCGAAACAGAGATTCTTATGGCCTCCATCTAGATGGGGGTCGATTTTAACAATTCTGCGATCGTTAAAAAATGACTATTTAAATGGAGGCAGTATGAGTCTCTGTTTCTCATGAAACTTGAATGACGTAATATAGGGATATAGTGATGAATTTTTACAGATTTATTTCTTAAAAAAATAAAAAATAGGGAAAATGGGGCAGTGGGAGGCAAGCTAGCTCCCCACATGGAGCAATCCCATTTCCCCCTTTATATATAGGAGAAACTTCCAATAAGATGAGCCTTTCCCTGAGTGCATGGAAAAGCCGCATCAATTAGTTATCTTTCTTATATATTTTATAATTTCTAACTCCATAAATTTAATAATAAATGTCAATATAATATATATATATCAAGAAGATTTGTGAAAATATTATTATATTTGATAAAATATTAATTACAATATATATGCTATATTTTTAAAATAATATACCATTATTATTTTACAATGTGCAGCTTATATTTTACACAATTGTTACATAATTTGCACATTTGATAGTGATTTTTTAAATTTCAGAAAAGGCAAGGACCCGCATATATAGAGAGAGGGGGAGAGAGAGAGGGAGAGAGAAGGAGAGAGAGAGAGAGATAGAGAGAGAGAGAGAGAGAGAGAGAGAGAGAAAGGGGTTGCCTCTTTGGGGAGCTAACATGTCTCCCCCTGTCCCATTTTTCCCATATTTTTTTGAAAAATGCTTTCATGGATTTTTCATTATTATATTCCCATATTATGTAATTCAAATTTTGTGCGAAAAAGAGACCCTTGCGGCCTCCATCCAGACGAGGTCGATTTCAACAATTCCACGACCATTAAAAAATAATTGTCTAGATGAAGGTCATAGGAGTCTCTGTTTCTCACGAAACTTGAATGACATAATATATGGATATAGTGATAAACTTTCAAGAAATTTATTTTTCAAAAAATAAAAAATTGAGAAAAAATGAAGCTAGGATAGCCAAATTAGTCCCCTAGGGGCAGTCCAATTTTTACCATATATATATGGGTAAAATGGGGTTGCCCTTTGGGGAACTAACTTGGCTACTCCCGTCCCATTTTCCCTATTTTTTTTGAAAAATACTTCAGTGAATTTTCATTATTATATCCCTATAATATATCGTTCAAATTTTATGCGAAAACAGAGACTCCTACGACCTCCATCTAGACGTGGTCAATTTCAACAATTCTATGATCGTTAAAAAATGACTGTATAGATGGAGGCTGTATGAGTCTTTATTTCGCACGAAACTTAATGACATAATGTAGGAATATTGCGATGAATTTTCATGGAAGTATTTTTTTTAAAATAAAAAACATAGAAAAAAAATAAGACACAAGGAGTCAAATTAGCATCCCCAAGGAGCAACTTCATTTTTCCCTCTATATGTGTTCTTTTCAAAACATATCTAAGAAATTTCATCCGTGACGAATCCACTTTAATACTATGGATCCAAAAAGATCACGGTTAGAAACAAAAATCACCCTCCCGAAATATTTACCAAAAAATATACATATCTAAGCTGTTTATCAGTTATCCATCTCCGCCTTTGCCAGGATCCACTTGAGCCCATAGGTATCCACTATCCATTACCTTGAGGTTTCTTCATTCTCTGATCTGAGATCCCTCGTTTGTACCTCTGTGGAACATCCGTGAGTGCTCGAAGGAGCTATCATGCAGCTCTCCCTCCACACCCATTTCGGTGCAACCGCTTCCCTTCTCTTCCATGAAAGGCCCCATCTTTGCAGGACCCACTTCCTCCCCCAACCCATCGACAGGCCGCTGCACCCGGGGGGGAGAAGCTTGAAACGCCACCACCAGCTGCTCCCTCCCCTCAGGGCCACCTTGCTGGAAACCCCTGTCATGTGGGTAGGAAGGCTCTGCGTCTTCTATGCCCTCCTCAAGGCTGGCCTTGCCGGTTCACCTTCCAGCCCCATCATTTCAGGTCCTCAGGATCCCTCCTTCTCCTACGTTGGGCGTTGATTGTTTGCGCAGTTTCACTGCAGTGTTGTTAACCTGGTTTTTTTTTTATTTTGAGCAAGATTTGGGAGATGGGTCTGGTAATTATGGCTTTTCGAAGTGGTTAGAGGCCTTGCAGGGAAAATCTGGTGAGTTGGTTCTTCTCTTCTTCTACAAGATGTTGTTGCCTCATTGGTACTATTTGTGATTTCCGTGCAAAAAACCTAAGATCCATTCTCCTACGTTGGTTCTACCAACGATGTCTCCGTTGAGGACTTGGTAAGGTTTGCCTTCCTCTGACGTTTTTTCCCTCAGTTTTTCATCGAGTAAATGGTGCAGGTCTAAGAACGTGGTCTTATGAAAATGGAGAGCTTGAGATACATGCCTGTGATAGTGATGTAACAATTTCTCAGATTATCCCCGTTCTCCAGGATTCGCATCGAGGAACGGAACCACGAAGTAAAAGAACATGCATGAGTTACCATACTCATTCTCTTTGTTGAGAATGCTGTTAAAGCATAATACCTTGTAATTAGGGTATGACTCCTTAAAAACATTCACTTGTGTATAAATGTAGCTATCCAATGCCTTATTATTTTGTGAATCAGAATTAAGTAGAAAAATCAACCCGTCACTCTCATCAACCTTGGCTTTTGGAACATGTTTGCATTATCATTACAAGAAACAGCATGTAGTGAAGAAATTATCACTCGTGTTTGGTCACGGCAGAGTGATGTCAGTATTCAATACCTCTCCAAAGGCCTTCCCTGCTATTTGCCGGGATCATACTACTACTTGAATTTGAGAATGTTCAAGCTTGTCTTGCACGAGAAACTACCACGTTTTACTCTTGACGTATAAATTGTGCTCATAACTATAACAACCAAAATACTTAGGTCATTAGGTGAGGATATACCAGCACTTATTTGTTAGGAAAAGATAGTCCCGATGAATAAGTCGAACCTAACCCATGGAATACACAAGAAACGACCAATTTTCATGGCGATGATTGCTTTGCTGGCTATGTTGGAAATCAATCTACCAAGTTACTGAACTCATCTCCAGGTGCCTCACTCTAACTAAAGGATGAGTGGTCACATTTGTGTTGATGTGTACCACCTTAGCTATAGAGTGGATGAAGTGCAAAAAAGTGTTAGGTGATGCCCTTGTAAGGTCTTTCATCCTCATGGTTCTGAGGGAGAGGCAGAGTACTTTCCAGTTAGGAGGGAGGTTTCCCATTTTAAAAGCTATAGCGGCGAGAAAGACAGGTGCAAAAGAACCCAGTGGGGCTATCTAATTCACTCTGACATCGGAGAGTTGATCCACTCTTGGACGGCGAAAGAGGCGAAAAAGCAATCTATAGAAAGATTTGGAGCTATCATGTTGATGCGGTTGAAATTTAGGGAAGAATTATTGATGGGTGAGAAGAGAAGAAATTGGGGTAAGGGGATAGGGAGGAATATGCCAAACTGCGTGGGAAGGGAGAAGATAGGAGTAGAACTTGATTGGAGGATTTGAGAGGAGGAAGAAATTCAAAGGGGAAAGGAGGATAAGGCCAAAGGCTAACTTAAATTTAATCTTTGTTGGGAAAACCAATAACTTGATATTCATAGGACCCCTGGGCTCTCTTATATAGGAGAAAAACCCTTGGTTAAATAACACGATATGTACATGAAAAAAATGAAAATACATAAATAACACTAAAGATAAGAATAATTTCAACACTCCCCCTCAAGCTGGAGTATATATGTCTATCATGCTCAGCTTGGAAGAACATCTTTGGAAAGAGCCTCCAGTAAGTGCTTTGGTGAATATATATGCAGTCTGATCTTCATTAGAAACACGATAGGTAGATATGAGACCCTTCTGAATCATATCTTTTGTATAGTGGCAGTCCGCTTCTATATGCTTTGTACGCTCATGGAATGTAGGATTATTTGCAATGAATAGTGCTGTCTGATTATCACATAGAAGATGCATAGGAAGGGGTACATCAACAGCAAGATCAGTCAGAACTGACCTGACCCACATCATCTCTGTGCATCCCTGAGCCATGGCCCTGTATTCGGACTCTGCACTAGATCTGACAACTACAGTTTGCTTTTTACTTTTCCATGACACGAGTGATTTGCCAACAAATATAGTAAATTCAGAAGTGGACTTCCTTCCCTGGGGCATCTTGCGTAATCTACGTCTGCACACGCTGTGATGTCAAGAGACGTGCCTCTACTGAATAAGAGACCGGTACCTGGTGAAGACTTCAGATATCTCAAAATCATATACATAGCATTCATATGCACCTTCCTTGGCTGCTCCATGAACTGACTCACCCTGTTAACAACAAAGCATATATCTGTCCTGGTGTTGGTAGTATATAGGAGCTTCCCTACTAGTTCCCTGTATCTCTTCTTATATATCTCCTCAGTATCATCATCATATAATCTCATGCTTGGATCCATAGGAGTAGTAGCGGGCTTGCATCCTGTCATACCCGTCTCTAATAGAATCAGTAACAAACTTCCTTTGGGTCATCACAAGACCATGCTGGTTCCTGGCGAATTCTAATTCAAGGAAGTATCTAAGATTGCCAAGATCCTTGGTCACAAACTGTTGACCTAGGAACTCCTTGGCTGCCTCAATGCCCTGCTCATCATCACTAGTGACAATAATATTATCAACATAGAAAAGAATAGCAACTGTACCTATCCGTGTCCTCTGAACAATAAGTGAATGATCCGCAGTGGACCGAACAAATCTCTGATGCTCTATCAACTCTGAGAACTTCTGGTACCAAGCTCTAGGACTTTGCTTCAGACTGTAAATCGCCTTGTGGAGCCTACAAACCTTTTGAGACTCCCCCTCAGCAGCAAACCCTGGTGGCTGCTGCATATAAACTTCCTCATGTAAATCTCCATATAGGAATGCATTCTTCACATCAAGCTGATAAGGAGTCCATTCGCATGAAACAACAATAGATAGGAGAATGCGTAATATTGTGTGTCTGGCCAATGGAGAGAAAATGTATCCTGATAATCCGCACCATAAGTTTGGGTGAAACGACGTGCTACAAGCATTGCCTTGTAGCGATCCACACTGCTATCCGCTCGCTGCTTCACCGTAAATATCCATTTGCACCCCACAACAGATGCCCCTGAAGGGGCAGAAACAACGCTCTAGATACCACAGGATTGCAAAGCGGCCATCTCCTCTTCCACGGCAAGTCGTTAACTGCTATCATGTATGGCACTATGGCCTCCTGATATGTTCGTGGTATAGTAATGTCTGAGAGGCTCATAACAAACTTCATGTATTCCTCTGAAAGATGGTCCAAGGAAGTATGCGCAACTAGAGGGTACTTAGCACAGTTGTGGCAGGGCTTCCTCAAGGCAATAGGTACATCAAGGTCGTCAACCTCTCTGTTCTATGCTATCAGATTCTCCACTGTAGTATCCTATGGATCAAGCATATCACCAGTGCCATCGGTAGAAATAATGTGTTCATTACATACCTTGGGCATGTTGGATGACTGGGAAGATGCAGGAGCAGAGGGGCGAGTAGAGGACCTGTGAAAATAAAAATGAGGTAGGAACTAAGTCATGGTAGACGGAGGTGGTGGAGGATGTGGTGGAGGAGGTGGAGGTGACTGAGACTCATCATGAGAACTTGTTGGTGGAGATATCGGTGGTGGAGGAACGAAGATATCCTCACCAGAGTCAGCATTAGACAACCTGTCACCTGTAGGAGAAAAATACATAATAGACTCTGTTAACGTATATATTAGTTTTATGTGTGTCTCTCTGTTATTTTTATTTTCAGCTGTATGCTTTATGTAATTTACCCATAGGCTACTCTCCTATATAAGAGAGCCTAGGGCTCATGGAATAAACATCTCTCTCATTTTTTCCCAACATGGTATCAGAGCTCTCGGACCTCTTTGAAAAACAGGGATACAAACGCTCCAATGCTGATCATTCATTGTTTGTACAGAAGACTTCAAGAGGTATTATTGCAATTATAGTTTACGTAGATGACATCTTGATTACAGGAGATGATGAGCAAGGTATAAAGCAGGCGAAAGAGAAGCTAGGGAGCGAATTTGTCACTAAGGATCTTGAAGTCCTTAGATATTTCCTGGGGCTGGAATTCGCTAGAAATCCGTATGGATTAGTAATGTCGCAGAGGAAATATGTTACAGACCTGTTAAGTGAAACATGTATGCTTGGGTGTCGGCCTGTTACGACACCAATGGACCCCAGCATGAAGCTATATGATGATGACACAGAGGAGGTGGACAGGAGAAGATACAGAGAACTGGTAGGCAAACTGTTGTATGTCACGATCACTAGGCCCGATTTATCCTTTGCAGTGAGTCGTGTGAGCCAGTTCATGGAGCAACCACGTCAGGTTCATATGGATGCCATACATATGATACTTAGATACCTCAAATCTTCTCCAGGTGCAGGTTTGCTATTCAAGAAGGGAAAGGGGATCTCTATCTCAGCATGTGCGGATGCAGACTATGCAGGTTGTCCCAAGGACAGGAAGTCCACTTCGGGGTTTGCAGTCTACGTTGGAGATTCTCTAATCTCATGGAGGAGCAAGAAACAGACGGTGGTAGCCAGATCTAGTGTTGAATCCGAATATAGGGCTATGGCCCAGGCTAGCACAGAGATGATGTGGGTAAAGGCTGTACTTACAGATCTATGTCTAGATGTACCACTTCCTATGGACTTAGAATGCGATAATCAGGCAACCTTGTTCATTGCAAACAATCCAGCATTCCATGAGCGGACCAAGCATATTGAGGTTGACTGTCACTTCATACGTGACATGATTCAGAAGGGGTTCATTGCTACATCTCATGTCACCTCAGAAAATCAAACTGCTGATATATTCACCAAGGCATTACTACGAGGCCCATTCCAGAAGTGTGCGTCCAAGCTGAGCATGATTGATATCTATGCTCCATCTTGAGGGGGAGTGTTAACGTATATATTAGTTTTCTGTGTGTCTCTCTGTTATTTTTATTTTCAGCTGTATGCTTTATGTAATTTACCCATAGGCTACTCTCCTATATAAGAGAGCCTAGGGCTCATGGAATAAACATCTCTTTCATTTTTTCCCAACAGACTCAAAAAAGATGACATCTACATTCACATAATATTTTTCTTCAGCATGATCAAAACACCGATACCCTTTTTGGGCACGAGAGTAGCCAACGAACACACATTTGACAGCTCTAGGAGAGAGCTTGTCATGACCAGGAGTAAAATTGTGGACAAACGCCACATATCCAAAGACTCTAGGGGTAAGTAAGAATAAGTCCTTATCGGAAAACACAATCAAGAAAGGAACTTTTTCTCCAAGCATAGTGGATGGCATGCGGTTCACCAAGTAACATGCAGTAGGAATTGCATCACCCCGGAAAGTATGAGGAGCTCGACTCTGAATCAAAAGAGTTCTTGTGACATCCAAAAGATGACGATGTTTGCGTTCAACAATAACTTTCTGTTGTGAAGTGTAAGTACACGAAGTTTGATGAACAACACCAATAGACTTGAGGAAGACCGATAACTGTAAAGTAGAAAACTCCAAGGCATTGTTAGTGCGAATAAATTTCACATTAGTAGAAAAATATTTTTAATCTCAATAAGGAAAGATTTGATAGTAGGACCGCGTAGGGCATGGCGTGCGGGGAGGGAGGGGGGCGGCGACGCGTGCGGGGGGAGGGGGGCACATGGGAGTAGGGTTAGGGATAGGGTAGGATACATGAACCCCGGTCTACGTTGCTCCGATACCAGGTTGGGAAAAACCAATAACATGATATTCATAGGACCCCTGGACTCTCTAATATAGGAGAAAAGCCTCTGGGTAACTAATACGACATGTACATGAAAAAAATAAAAATACATAAATAACACTAAACATAAGAATAATCTCAACAATCTTATTTCGACTACCCAATTACATAGGAGCATGTTTCCTTATATAGGGAATTAACCCATTAAGAACACATCCTTTCACCCAAAAGACACACCCAAACCAAAAGACACATCCCAAGATTGTGACTTTGATTTTTTTACAATAAAAAATATAATAAAAACAAAATAACCATAAAACTATATTTTGTAATGCATCAATTCTCCGCCTCTTTGAAAACTCATCTCCTGATGAGTTGCTTGATCTTCGGGTTCGACAAAGAAGAAATTCCTCTTAATTTATGGGATCGATGTACCCAATTTAGGTTACTTTCTCTTTCTTTCAGCATTACGTATGTAATTCTTTCCCATTTGGGGGGTGGGGGGGGCGTGACTGCAAATTTTCTACCTCTTCGCTTAAACAAACCATTCTCTTCCATTTCCCATCAAGTTTAACATTTGTATATATAACTTTGGGGTATGGAACTTCTTTGCAACGGGGGATACAAAACCCATTCTAGACTAGAGATCCCTTTCTTTCTTAAAGGGACCAATGCTAGGGTTTGCTCTCTCTCAATCCATCAACAACGACAATGGAAGTTACGATGGATCCTACATGGCCACGCGTCAGGCGATGACGATGGAACTTGTGCTTGCGAATCTGCATGCGGTGGAGATCCCAATGGAGTCAACAACGATAGTTTCTAAAGCGAGGTCGACATCGGGTGTTGTGGTTGACACTGGGGGGTTGGGGGTGTGAATTGAGGCGTCGCGACTTGCGTGTGTGGTGATTTTGGTGGTGGTGGTGGTTTAAGAAGAGTGACGACTGTGGGGAAGGTGACATGGGCAGCATATCTGAAGAAGGGGGTGATGGGGCATTTTGATGACAGAGGGGGGATGCTGCGAGGTTGGTGGCATTAGTGGAGGGATTGGGGTGGTATGCGGTACTGGAGAATGCTTTAGAAGTGGTGGATGTACGTTTGAAATTACTTGGACAACATCCCGAAACATGGCCAGAGCGTAGTCGTCGGTGTCTTTTATTTCTTCTTCTTTGCATCCCATACTGAACATATCTAAGACTTCATACTCTTTATTCATAGGGCCTTCATCAAAGGTGTGTCCTATTTCTTCGTCTTTGTTCATAGGGCCTTCATCAAAGATGTGTCCTATTTCTTCGTCTTCAACCGAATATTTGTCGGACGTTGTAATACTATCATTTTCTATATGAATGCACATATTTTCATGCTTGAATGATTCTTTTTCTAGGAGTGAGTTCAACCATTCTTGAACTTTCATGCTTGCTGACATGTGAGTTTGGAATTTCTTTTGGTGCGAATGTGAACCTTGGTTGAGACGACTCAGATCGAACTTCAGGCGTCAATAATTGATAGGATCGTCGAATTGTAAGAACGATCCGATTTCCATGCTTTACCACCAATTGACGTGGTTGAAATTTAGGTAAGAATTGTTGAGAGGTGAGAAGAGAAGAAATTGGGGTAATGGGATAGGGAGGAGCATGCCAAGCTGCGTGGGAAGAGAGAAGATAAGGGAGGAGAACTGGATTGGAGGATTTGAGAGGAGAAAGAAATTCAAAGGGGAAAGGAAGATACTGCCAAAAGCTAACTTAAATTTAACCTTATTTCAACTGCCCAATTACATAGGAGTAAGTTGTCTTATATAGAGAATTAACCCATTAAGAAAGAAACCTTTCGCCCAAAAGACACATCCCAAGATTGTGACTTTTATTTTTTTTACAATAAAAATAAAATTACAACAAAATTATGTTTTGTACAACATCACATCCGAACCATAGTGGAAGGTAGTGCTTTTGTCAAACAACAAATCTCCTATAACAATGCAAATAGACATCTTAGCAAGCAAATGGAGAAATATAATGACATCGGTAAAACTTCAGGAAAGCGCAGAAGCAGCTCGACGCTAATGCATTTTAAAATTTGCAGTTGTTAAATGTATTTTTGATATAAAGTTACTATCATCTTTATTATTGGAGTCTTTTCGGTTAAACATGACCTTTTGGAAGAGAATTTCTTTTGTTGCCACATTGGTTTCTCCCTTCTCGAGACCGGTTCTAAGCAATGAGAAAGCCTTCAATTTCTAGAAATATGACCAGTTTGAAAGTAGAGCTTTTTGCGATCGATTTCAAAGGCTATTTGCTCAAGTAATTAATTATGCCATATGTGCAGATGTTGCATGATCTAATAGTGGCTGTGCCCTGTGTTTCTTTTGGCTCTCTGTAACGAGAGGGCGCATGATTTCTCGATTCTGACAAAGGTGTTGGGAAATGTGGAGAGCCTTTTTGAGGAAATGGATCATTGAACATGGCTAGATAATTTCTCGATGAAAACATCATATATGATGTCGTGCGCCCTTCTTATTTTTGTTCATGATGACTTTGCATGTCCTGCAAGCTTCTGTGGGAGTCTAAGATGCCAATGCGAATGAAGTTTTTCATGTTATTTCGATAAGGGGAAGGGTTTTGACGAAGGTCCGTAGAGTAAAGCTTTTTGTGGGACTGATTTGTCTTGTTCGTCGCGTGCTCGGTTGGCCGAGAAGGTGCATAGCATCTCTTCTTTTCTGAGTATGCTAGAATGGTGTAGTGGATCACGATTATTGATTGGATGGATGACACTTCCACAATTGGGTTTTAGGTCTCTTGCTGCGTATTTAATATCACAGAGTGATCACGACCAAGCCCTTGACCTATTTATGTGCATCATGACTTCGCTAAGAATGGGGTATTTTTGAGTGTCAAAAAAAAAAGAATGGGGTATTTTTCATTGAGAGAGATGTGATTGAGCATATAGGGGCTCTTTTTAGTTTTTGGCTTATGTAGTAATTATAATAGTATTTCAATAAATTGGCGGTATGCACCATCATAGGTGCCTACCCTTTTCTTCTTGAAAAGAAGACATTAGTCCATTATGCTACTTTCCAGGTATTGAAGAGATTCGACAATCATGGGGACATATGCTATATCTGTGAAAGTGCTTTTCAGCTAAAAAGTGCATGCAAGGTTGCAGAAGTCGGCAGTCGGTATTCGGTCAGCAGGGTCACTGACTAAGGATTAATCGGCAGTCGGGAGAGTAATCGAATTTAGTCAGGCATTAGTTGATTTGATTTTTTTATTATTTTAAATATATAAATCATTTTTTATAACATATACTCATTTATATTCATATATTTAGCAGTTTTAGTATTTTTAAAAGCATAAAAATAGCAAGAGAAGGAAAAAGAAGCAAGTTAAGAAGAAAATGTTTGGCACATAGTACAAGCAGATGTTCAAAAATTACAACATGCCCAAAAAATAATACAAGCGAAAAGTAAGACAAGTGTCACAACTACAAGCCATTGGATTCAATCCTCAATGTCATCATCCACGTCCAGCTCTTCTTCTTCATCATCGCCTTCTTCTTCTTCATCGTCATCATCTTCTTCTTCTATATCCTCAAGATGTAGCTCCTCCTCATTCATCGGCGTAGCATTGGAACTTGACGATGAAGTTGCCCTTCCACGTTCACCTCGTTGGCTCCTTCTTGGTTCCAAATTCTCTTCTACGCCACTAGCATGTGCTACAACACCCCATGTCAGCCCGGAACCGGGAAAAACCTCCTCATCACGAGCATCAACATCCCCGATCCATTCAGCCATGTGTGCACGATCACGGGATGACAGAGGATCTCTCTCTTTCTCAACTCGACGTTCCTGCAGGTTGGAATTGAAACGCACATATACAAGATCTTTCAGCTTCTTTCTCTTCTTGGTATGGATCTAAAGACCAAAAAAATTTAACTTTATATCAATTACTCATTTAATTTTTACTATTATTAATCGAATTGGGTGGATGGAGTGGAGTCTTTACCGAGTCAAATGTATTCCAGTTACGCTCACATCCCGATGATGAAGATGTCAAGCTCAAGATTTTGATAGCCATAGCTTTCAAATGAGACGTGTCATCAACATGATTATGCCACCAATTAGCTATTAGAATAGAGAAATGGTCAACATAATAAAATAATTGATTGACATTAATAGAAAACAATGACTGAAATACCTGAATCAAAATTGCCATCATTTGTCATCCTCTGTCTCACAGCTAAAGGCTTGCCAAAATCTCCACTACCAAGTCTATATGTCGGAAGCTCGTCCTTGGTAATTGCATCTTGTATATCCAAATCTGGATAAAATTTTTCCATGCATCCTTAAACCCTCTCCTCACCACAACATTTGGATCACCATGAGACTCAGTGTAGAAGAAAAATGGGTTCACGTAATAAGCTGCTAGATGCAATGGAGTATCGAGTCTCCCTTTAGTCTTGGATGTAACAACATCCACAAAAAAATTATAAGACGACTCCACGCCATTGAATGCTGCAATTATTTCCCGCTTGGCCTCTTCAAGCCCTCTGTAGACAAAACCCATGGACGGGCGTCGATCAGCATCAACCACACGCAATAAACGAACCAATAGAGTGAAAACTCTGATAGCATGTGTATTATGGTTCCAGAACGTAGGGTTGAATACAATGGACCTCGCTGCTTCTCCCTTCTTGGTCTTATACCACTTGCAGTTTCTCCACTCTTCTGAGGAAAACATCAATCTCAGCTTGTCTTTCTTCTCATTTAGGCTCTCAAGAGTGAGAAAAGTGGTTGCAAATCTTGTTTGGTCGGGCCTTGCAATGTTCCTCTTGCTGGTGAACTTGCGCATCAAGCTTAGAGTTTTGGTGTGAGAGTAGATGAACACTGTAAGCCTCTTCGCCTTTGTAATTGCACTCCTCACCTTTGTCTCTCTGCTTATCTCCTCCAAAGCAAGATCAATGGAGTGCGCGACACATGGAGTCCACCAAATCTGCGGATATTTGGTGACCAACAATCTTCCTGCTGCTACATTGGCGGATGCATTATCCGCCACAATCTGAACCACTTTATCCACTCTCACTTCATTCAGGCACTCCTCCACCAACTTGCAAATGTATTCCGCAGTGTGAGCCTCATCCGAGGCATCTATGGACTTCAAAAATGAAGTCCCCAAGGTGCAACTGACACAAAAATTGATGATGCTCCTTCCTCGCTTGTTCGTCCACGCATCAGTCATCAAAGAGCACTCCGCTGACGTCCACATATCACGATGACATTGCACCATCGTGAATCTTCGTCACTGCCTTCTTTAGAAGCGGACCACTAAGCTCATATCTCGCGGGAGGCTTTAGTCCAGGCCCGTACTTCCTAATCACCTCCACCATCTGCAAGAAGTTTTTCGTCGTCAATGCATTAAACGGAATCGCCGATGTATATGCCCATTTGGATATGTACGATGTAACTCTATCACGATGATCCCTGGAGAATGCATCCTTGATGGTCATCTGACGTGATAACCCTTCCATTGCGATAGTCTCCAAGGATTCGAAGACTCGTGATCTCTTTGTCGAACCCACATCTCCAGTGATATCAACTTCCTCCTTCATCTCATGAACATCAGTGGCTTTCTGGGACTTCTTCCTGGCAACATCATCAGGGTACGCAATCATCTTCTTCTTCGTTTCCTCATCCACCTTGGGACATACATCTACGTTCCCTCTTCGGTGTGCTAGATGTTGCTTGAACCTATACACACCACCCTTGACAATCTTCTTGCACAATCTGCAAGTGACCATATTTGGATCTGTACGGTTCGCAAGGTAACCGTATTGCCATGAAGGATCAGTTGATCCCGGCGACACATAAAAAGACGAGTCGCTATCGGAAGCGGCGTCCGCTGGAGGTGTAGCCATCTACATAACAAACTCACAATTTAGGCAATCAACAAACACAAAACTAACTAAACTCACAAGTTGAACTTTCTAATTAACTAACAAATCACAAGTTAAATGAAGAGATTAAATAACAAATAAACCAATGACAAGTGACAACCATATAAGAATTTCCAAGTTGAGCAAATTGAACATATAAGCTAGACAATGACAATCATAAAAGAATATCTAAGTTGACCTAAATGCCAACATACAGTGTTCAAATCATATAATAAAGTTCAAAAAAGAAAAAAAATTGATTAGGGTAAGCCAACATACAAGTTTATATCTATGCCAATATACAACTTAAATGTTAGAGTTTAGTGCATGTTCTATTCATATAATAAAAATATAAAAAAACAAAAAATAAAAATAAAAAACCTAACCTGGGTCCTGGGCGGCGAGCGAGGTTGATTCTTACTCGAGGGTGGCGAAGGAGCAGTGGCTAGGTGGTGAACTGGGTGGGCGGCGAGCGGCGAGCGACGATGGAGCAGCGATGCGGTGAGGCGGCGAGAGGGAGGCGTCGCACCTGGAGCTAGGGCTGCGGGGTCGAGAGTGCAAACAGGAAAACACGATGGAGAGTTTCTGTTCGACAGAAACTTACATTTTGATTTATTCGGGTTATCGGGTTTTAGGATGCCCGAATTCCTTTGATGCAAAAGGCGGCTGATTACTCGGCCGACTACACCGATAAATCGGACGAGTAATCGAGTCTATCCGATTATAGCCCGAGTTAGCCTAATCGAGTCGGGTATCCCTCCGAGTCGCATAGTCGGGCCGACTAGTCGGCCGACTTTTGCAACAGTGAGTGCATGCATGCACAATGGTGCTCACCCTACTATATATTTATAAATTACACCAACCAAGGTTACACGGACCAACCTTTCATAAGAGCCTTGATGTGAATTTTAACATTCTCAAGATAAACTCTCTCCCGTCAAATAATAATACAATTACATGCCAAGGAAATGCCTGACTTGCTCGTAAAAAGATCGAAGTTGAGCAGGTATTTGGAGATGTTTAGAAAGTTGCCAAAAAAAGATGTCCAACCACTCCACTAAGGCTTCTAGCCACATCCACCAACTCGATCACGAGCAAAAAATAGATGCCCAATATCCTCTATACTACCACCCCACAATCGACAATTAATATCCAAACCAATGGAGAACTTTACTATGTACATCTTCATCATAATCCACCCACACCTTAAAATTTAGAGGATGATCTTAGCCCTCAGACATGCTTAAACTCCAAATCGATCTACATTCCCTAGCAAATCCCCAAGATCCAAATTGTAGGAGATAAGGCACTGTATGCCTTTTTAACTGAGAAGTTGCCTTCACTCTGTATCCAATGATCACTCCTAGTCGAGGCCCTCTCAATAGATCTAAGCTCCTCGTAAAGACTGAAAATCTTTAAATCTATAAGAAAGTACAGATTAAGAAGTAAGGATCCACACACCATCTACCCATGCATCCATTATACTTAAGTCATGGCTAGTCACCAAAACAAAGAGACTGGAGAAGCGACTCAAAGAGCCACATGCAGTCCAATCATTGATCTAAAATCTGAACGAGGAGTTGTCACCCAAGACATACTGGAAAGAAGTAGCGGAGCGGGTTGCTTGTGGAACGATGAAAAAATGTGAAGAGATCCTATAGATTTATCTAATTAGCATGTAAAGAAGATCATCTGATCTTCCCAGACTTTGGACATCCACTTTGCTAAGAGAGCATTGTTTATGTCCTCGAGCTTCAACATCCAAAGCTCCCCTTCATCCATGGCTTGCATAATACATTCCCAATTAACTAACAGAAGTCTACGGATATCCTTTCTCGAGCTTGCCTAAAAAACCTCCTCATCACCCCCAGACAATGATGAACTCCAATTGGGAGCTGTTGGAAGAATGAGCAAATCTATTATTCCAAGAAACCCTAGGCTCTCTTATATAGGGAGAGACCTCACGGGTAAAACATAGTAGTCCAGAGAGTAAACAAAAATTACGAAAAAGATATAAAACATAATAATAATATCTGTCTCTACACTCCCCCTCAAGGTGGAGCATAGATGTCTATCATGCTCAGCTTGGAAGAACATCTCTGGAAGGGTCCTCTGAGCAACGGCTTGGTGAATATGTCAGCTACCTGATCCCCTGAGCTCACGTGAGATGTAGATATCAAGCCTCTCTGGATCAAGTCTCTAGTGTAGTGGCAGTCAACTTCAATATGCTTCGTTCTTTCATGGAATGCTGGATTGTTGGCAATAAACAATGCCGCCTGATTGTCACACTGAAGCTGCATGGGTAAAGGTATGGCTATATGTAGATCCTCTAGCCCGACTGTCGATTAATCCTTAGTCAGTGACCCAACCGTCCGAGTACCGACTACCGACTTTTGCAACCTTGGACGCAGTCGTTCTCTTTCGACGTTCGCTGGCCAGAGTCTGGTACGCTTGCCTTGAGGTCTTATCCTGACGTCGTTCGTAGTGATGCTACTGAGGAGCCTCTGGGTAGGCAGAACGCTCACTGACTGGTGCTAGGATGATTCTTTGGATCTGCGTGCTGTTGAAAGCTTGGTTTTTGAAGTTCCGGGGGTTCCTTTTAAGGGAGATGTAGTTTGTTTGAGCTCATGTCTCTTTTGCGCGAGGGGTCTTCCAAAGGTGGAATCCGATATGCTTTTGGGTCCTGGTCATGGCTCGAGGGTGTCGTGGAGACCAGTAAGATTTACGGATGGAGAGGCTCCGCCCGATAATCCTCAAGTGGTGCGGGTGTTGGGAGTCCCATTCCTCTCCTGAACAGTCCATGCACTGACGTATGCTCTCAGGGAACTTGGAGTGGTTACTAAGATCCTTTTCGATGGTCTGTCATCGGGGTCTGATCAGAGGGCCACCATCCTTGTCATTGAGAGCCGGTCAGTTTGCTTCCTAAAAGTTGGAAAGGTTTCCTTCGAACTTTTGGTGAGTTTTCTCCCTACATCGCCGGCGTCGCTGCCAGATCAGTTGGTGGCGGAGAGTTCCTCGTCGGCGGTGCAAATCACTGTCAATAAGGATATGCTGCTTCTCGCGAAAATGCTTCTCTTGGACGAGCCAAACTTCGAAAAGATTCTATTTCTCGAGGAGTTCTCAGAGATAATTGTAGGATTGTACATTTTTGGAAGATCGACTGTTTCGCTTCCATGAGGGGAGGTGCTGCGACAGTTTCCCCTGTGCTCGTGGACTTGGGTAGTCAGTAGATGTTGTTCTCTGGCAACCCCATTGAAGAGACGGTCCTTGGTCGATTAGAGTTGAACCTGACCCGCTTGGAGATACTTTTGAGAGACCCAATTATCGAGTGTGCTATATATCCGGGCTCATCGGATCCTTTTTGGGTGTCAGACCATTTCCAATCCCTCCTCCCTCTTCCGGGTTACATGGGTTGTTAGAGACTCGATCCGAGTGCTGGGAATCTTTCCCCTTTTGAGCCTTTTCCCAAAAGGCTGCGATGGTCTGGGCGATTAGGAGATGCCTCTGGCTCTCTGCCATTAGAGATCCACCTGCCTCTGGAAGTGCCTCATCATGCTGCTCCGGCTTCTATGAAAACTCCTTCTTGGGGCAAAGCATTTCTGTCACCATCTAGGCCCTGGAGATCAGATTTGGAGTTGGATGTTGATGCCCTTGAAGGCTCCCTGTTGCAACAACCACTGAGTGGTGGGCTCCCGGATGTGCCTTCTTCTCTCTCTTTTTTTTTGAATAAAAACAAGGGGGTGCACTCCCAAGATGGGAGTCACCACACCACAAATTTCATTGATATGCAAAAAGATACATCATCATCCGGATACCCAGAAGTTGTACAAAGCGTTACACTGCGCCACCACATTCTCATAGTAAAAACGCTGCCCCTTGAATATGACATCATTTCTACCAAGCCATATAGCCCAAAGTACCGCAAAAACTCTGGAAACATCACCGGTGGAGCCGGCTCCCACCGCCCGAATAGATCCCCAAAAAAGATCCGCACAGGAAGACTGAACCCACGGCAACCCCAAGGACTCCCAGACGTCCACCGACAACCTGCAACCGAAGAAGATGTGATTCGCGTCCTCCACGCCATCAGTGCATCTGTCACAATGAACGTCCGTCGCGCCCAACAACCTTCCCCTTCTGACCTTGTCACACAGAGGAACACCTTAACCCTAGTAGGAATATTTGCCGCCCAAATAATCTTCAGGTCCACACATAGGTCCTCGTCATGCTCCAACCCTCCCGCACACAACCTCCGGTACGCCTTCTTAACCGAGAACTTACCCTCCACCCACTCAAAACAGTCCGGCTCCCCCGACAACTCCCCGGCAGAGGGAATCTCCGAAAGCAACTGCAAAAAATCATGCATCCTCTGCTCAGACAGAACCGCAGTGAACCTCGGAGCCCAAGTACCAGTTTCCACCACCTCCGCCACCCGCGCCTCCTTGTCCACAGCCAACGCCACCAACCTAGGGAAACGGAGCCCCAAGGGCCCCTCTCCCGTCCAGTCATCATGCCAAAATATGAAGAGAAGCCCATCTCCCAGCCGCGGGCGAAGAAGATGCCTCATAGCTGGCAGTACCGCCCGGACCCCACTCCACAGCAAAGACTCATGACGCCGCCTCGCCGCCACCAACTCGCCCGAGACCCCTCCTCAGCAGCCGCACCACCAGTAAGTCCGACGGGCCCCAGATGCGCACGACCCACTTCGCAAGCAATGCCCTGTTCATACATTCCACATCCCTGACCCCCAACCCGCCCTCGGAAACGGGTAGAGTAAGATCCCTCCAAGCCACCAAGTGCAACACCTTCTTATCCTGCTTTCCACTAGACCAGAAGAAAGTTCTCATCAAACCCTCCACCTTCTTTCTAACCCCAACATGCATCAAGCGGGTAGAGAAGAAGAAAATCGGAATCGCAGAAAGAACATGTTTGAGCAGGGTAAGCTTCCCGCCCGTGGACAAAGTGACAACCTTCCACCCCTCCATCCGCTCCTCCAACCTCCGAATAACACAGTCCCAGTCGGACTTCCTCATTCTGCCGTCGACCAAAGGCAAACCCAAGTAGGAGATGGGTAATGTACCAAGGGGGCAGCCCGCCCACTCAGCTAACCGGAGCCTCTCGTCCTCCTGCAACCCAAGAGTTACCAGATCGGACTTCTGCATGTTGATCTGCAAGCTAGAAAGACATCCAAACACGTCCACCAGGACAACATCATTGTGGTTCTGAGCCTCCGTCCCCCCCCCCAAAATTCAGCATGTCGTCCGCATATTGCAAAACCGGGACGGAGATGTCCCCCAACGTGAACCCCTCACACCAACCTTCCTCCACTGCCCGCCGAAATAAAACCGCAAGACAATCCGCAACCAAAACAAACAAAAGGGGAGCAAGAGGGCATCCCTGGCGCACCCCCCTCTGCGGTTGGAACCAGCCTCCCTCCTGACTCCCATTGACCAGCACCGAGCAAGAGCACGTAGTGACACACCTCTTAACCCAGTCCACCCAAAGAGGAGGAAATCCCTTCTTCTCAAGCGACGTCCACAGGAACTTCCAGCTGACACAATCATATGCCTTCGCATAGTCAATCTTCCAAATCACACCTTTCTTCCTAGATCTCTTCCATTCACGGCAGACCTCCAACGCAGTCACAATACCATCCGCCATACACCGTCCAGGAATGAATGCGGGCTGAGAAGGAAGAACCACACTTGAGAGAACAGCTCTAAGCCTGCTCGCTAAGACCTTGGCCACAATGAGATAGATGCCGTTAGAGATCGATATAGGCCGATAGTCTCCAACACCCACTGGGGTCTCTTTCTTAGGCAATAGAAAAATCAAGGCCCTGTTTACCTTCTCAAAGCCGCAGTTGCCAACCCTGAACTCATTCAGAACCTCCAAAATTTCTCCCTTCAACAGCTCCCAGAATTCCCTGTAAAAACATATAGAGAAACCATCCGGACCAGGAGCCCCATCCGCATTCAAATCCCAGACCGCCCGGCGAACCTCGGCCTCCGAAAAGTCGGCCACCAACAAACCCGCCTGCTGACCGGTCAACGACCCCGACCCCTGCTCGGTCCACCCCCAACCAGCCTCCCCCCTCACCCTCCTCGAGGCCCCTACAAAATGCTCCCGCAAGGCAACACCAATGCTCCTTTCCCCCGAAACCCTTCGGCCCCCCACCTCCACCACATGCAAGAAGCTCCGTCTCCTCCTCCCCGATGCAACCGAATGGAAGAAGTGAGTGTTAGCATCACCCTCCCTCAACCACTTCTGGCGCGATCGATGCCTCCAATGAACCTCTTCTTTCCTGTCCTCTTGGTAGACCACCTCCAACCAAGCAGCCCTCTCCTCCACCTCCTCCGGACTCAAACCCCGGTCATCATCCAGCCCATCCAACCTGCTAATCCCCGCCACCGCCTCAGCCAGGCTGGCCCTCCTCCTACTGGCGACCTCCTTCCCATACGACAGCAAGACCCTCCTGAGTGCGGCCATCTTCACCGCAAAACGCGACACCGCCGAACCGGAGACGGAGGCCAATGCTCGGAAACCAGATCCCGAAAACCCTCCTCCAACAGCCACTTCTTCTCAAATCGGAAAGAGAACCGAGCCACGCGCTCCTCGCCGGAAAACCAAAGAACCGGGGTATGATCAGATAGCGTCCTCAGAAGTGCCCAAGCCCTCGCCAAAGGGAATAGTTCCCCTGCCTCAACTGACACCAGGAACCTGTCGAGCCTGGACCTGGACCTCGCATTCCTCCACGTGAACCTGCAACCTGCCGCGTCCACCACCGACAAGCCCAAAGAGCGGACCACCTGCCTCAAGTCCGCAGAACCAACATCCAAGCCCCCGCCACCCCCCGGCCTGTTCTCCGGGAACAAGGCGACGTTCAGATCCCCACCAATAATCCAGGCTCCATCCCCCACCTCAGGCGCTATATCGTCCAAGTCAGCAGCCAATCTGCCATCCTCCTGACGGCACGAGTCGTAGACGTTAGTGATGAACAGGCAAAGACCATCCGCTCTACGACGAAGCCTCATCGACAAAGCAAAACGGGAGGCGGAAGTCCCCAACAGGTCAAAATAATCGGACCGCCAGCCTGTATGAAGCCCCCCGGAAGCACCCTCAGCCTCTTTCACCGCCACCTGAAAGATGTCACCCCTACACACCTCCCTTCGTTGCTGATCATCCAACGACTGCAGCTTTGTCTCCTGAAGAATAAAGATATCTGCCCCAGCCTCTCTCAGCAAATTATGCACCCCGAGCCTCTTGTCGGGCCGGCCCAAGCCCCTCACAATAATAGACAGCAGCTTCAATTTAGGCAACCGATCAACCATCTTCAATGGAGGAATAACCCCCAACCGTCGCGCCATTCCCCGATCCAGAGTAGCAAAGCGGTTCCTCACCTCAATGGGACTTCGGCCCCCCGCGCCAGCAACCTCACCTGCATCTCCCGCCACCAACGCCGCCCGCAACGACGCCCTAGCCAACCTCCCCACCCTGCTCCTTCCGCCACTCGTCCTCTCATATGCCAAACCGAACCGGCGGTCAGAGCCCTCTCCGCCAACCACACCACCGGCTCCCAGAGGCGAGACAGTAGCCTCCACCACGCTCCCCAGGCCGGCAGCAACGGCCGCACGAGGCAGCGACGCTCCCTCCACCACCGACCCACCTGCCGCCAAAGCCTCGGGCCTCGGCCAACAGGACCGGCCCCTCCCCCAACTGGTCACCCTCAAGCGGCACCCCGACAGCCAACTCCCCCCGGGACCGGCGAACCTCCAACCACCCCCTCCAGCCCCATGGACACAGCTGCCACCTCCCCCACACCATAACCCCCAACCACTTCACCCAAAGGGCCCCACAGCAGAGAACCCACCCTCGGAATCCCCACCTCAGAAAAGGAGCCAAAGCGAACCACCAACTTAGCAGGAAGAAGCACGTCGGAGGGCCGCCTCCCCCCCCACAAGAAACCCCCCCTCCACGGGCAGCGTACCCCCCCCCCCCCCCGGGGCTTGCGCGGCACAAAGGCGAGCCGCCTCACCACCACCAACCTCCGACCCAGACTCCGCCACCGAGATGCCCCCCTTACGCACCCCGGCCCCCTGCAAAGCCGCCCAGACATCAGCGGCCACCAGCTCAACCAAGACCTTCCTGCCGTCCAGCACCACCTCCCACCAGCCCATCTTCTCCTCGCCAACCAGCCTCACCCGAAGCAGAACGTCCACAGGTTGCCCCGGGTCACGGCCCGCCGCCTCGACAGAGTCCACCACAAGAACACCCTGCAGCAAGCTCGAGATGCGGTCCTTCGACCTCGCCCTCATCGGCAGCCCCCTGAGCACAACTCGCTCCACCCGAGCCGGCACTACCGCGACATCGGAGTCCCGGACCCTCCGCCACTTCATCAGCAAAGCTCGCTCAACCGACCCACTCAGCAAGGCATGCTCCTCTCGCGCCTGAAGCCCTCTCGCCAACGCCCGCCACGGAGAGATCAGCCCCACACCACCCTTGAAAAGCGCCTTCGACACGAACCCCACATCTGAAGTTGCCGAGAAGAGGGCCCCATCCCCAACGCCCTCAGCCACCAACATGCTTCCAGTCCGAATCAGCAACGGGCAGGACCGCCTAGAGTGACCGAACCCCCGGCAAGAGAAAGCAGCGAAGCGGCCCGCGGCAAGCCCTCGCCCAGTGATCCAAAGCACCACACCGAAAGCAGCCCCTGCCGAATGGAGAAACCAACGGGGGCCCCCGAGCCCGCACAGAAGCCCTAGCCTCGCGCCGCCTGCCGACCTTCCACCACACACCACTCCCCCAGACCTCCCTCAGCATCCAGACCAACCCCCACACCCAGACCGGCGACCCCAGAGCCGGAACTCCCCCCAACGTCATCTGCACCCGAGAGAAGATTGTCCAAACAGCCCGACCATGCAATGGGGCCAGACCTGGTCCATCAGAATCCCCCTGGAGGGCCCTCAACCACGGCCTGGAAGGCCCCGCTCCCTGAAAAGGCCGCCGCGCAGGTTGTGGAGCCTTCCCAGAGGCACCCCCAATGCCGCCGAGCACCGCCACGCGGCGCTAGCGAGGAGGCGGGAAGTCCTCGCAAGCGCCTGACGGCCGCCACCGCTAGACCTCGCCTCGCGCGCCGCGTAGACCTTGCCATGCGCGCTGCAGACCTCACCAGACTTCTCCTCGCGTCGCCCGACCTCGCGTCGCGACTCCAGCACTCGCCGCAGACCCCGCGCCCGTAAACCTCGCGCGCCTCTGACTGACCATAAGCACCCAGGAGCAGTCCATCGCGCGCCGCAGTCTCGCGAGAAACCCTAAACCTCGAGCGCGCCTCGCGAAGCGACATTTGAGAAGATGGATGGAACCAATAATGAGTTATGGTCTCTCCCTTCTCTTAACAACTCTAACCAGAGAGTGTTGATAGAGAGGGAAAAAGGTACAGAAACAAGAAGAGAAACAGAGCTACGATTTTGGCGCCATCTCCATCTCTACTCACAAAGCCGTGGTGGCGGAAGCAACGGGCGCCATAGTTATCCGCGGGGTTCTAGAGGTTCTTAAATGAAGGTCCTAACTGGAATGGGAGGGGTCTGGGTGACTCGGAAAAACGGAACTTGATTGGAGCCCTTCTAAAGGAGTGGGGGAGCGACATTGTTCTCTTGCAGGAATCAAAGATCTCTTTGTGTTCGCCGCTCCTTCGAAATCTTGGATTGTGGTTCTTTGATGGATTTCAAGTATTTAGATGTTGACGTCTCTGCGGGTGGGTTGATCGTTTCCTGGAACAGGTTTTTTTGAAGTCAAAGAAGGGGGAAGCACACAGTGGTGCCTGCCCCAGAACTAGATTAATTAATTAATAAACGAAAAAATACATACTAAAGCGATTAGAAATGCCATGATTCAACAAGACACTTGGACTGGATACAAACATTATCCTAATAGAACCTCTGACCGCTAGCCAACCGGATAGCCCACAAAAGGGCCAAAGGATGAAGTAGAGCCTTCCGCGGACGCTGCTGGGCCACGAGGAGAGAGATCCAGAAAGAGCCAAGGCTGTTCACACAGACCCAGCCAGATCAGAATCATCCCAGAAGGTGTCGTACACTGACAAACAAAGAAAAGATGTTCCACCGATTCGATCCCACTTCCGCAAAGAATGCATGTGTTAGACACCACCTTAAATAGTCTGGCACAACGATCTCTGGTCAAAATTCTCTTTCGCCTGAGAAGCCATATGAAAAAACCTATCCTCTCAGGGAGGCCAAGCCCCCAGATAAACTTGCAATCCCTAATCAGATCATCTGACCACGAGGGAGGTGGCCTACAGATCGCCCCGTAGGCCTTCTTGACCGAGAAAGAGCTAACTCTCCAAACCCAATGATCCCGTCCCTTCGAATGGGCCCCATAACTCCTCAGGGAGTCAAGCAAAAGGAGAAACTCCTCAAGGCGTTGGCCCGAAAAGTTGGCAGAGAACAACGACATCCAGTTTCCGTCACACTAGCAGCTAGCAACACGCGCCTTGTGGTTCGCCGCCAGGGCGTAAAGTCGAGGAAAACAGCTACACGGTGACCCATTACCCGACCAATCATCCGTCCAGAAAGCAAAGGATTCCCTATTACCCAGAATAGGCCGAAAAAGCTTGTGAAAGCGTGGGGGAATCTTCAGAATCCCCTTCCAGAAAGGTGAAGGTAGCACCCCAGGAGCGATAGCCACTGGCGACAAGCAAGAAATGCTGTAAATCCAGTGAACAAGAGAACAATAGAGATCTTCATTGCTCCCCCAAATTCTGCTCACCCATTTCATCAACAATGCTTCATTCATCACATCAAGACTCCTGGCACCGAGACCACCCTCAGCCTTAGGGAGCGTGATAGTCTCCCAATCCACAAGGTGCATCCCCAGCCTCCCGACTGCTTTTACCCCATAAAAATCTCCGCATCACCCTCTCAAGGTGCTTTCTAATCCCTGTGGGCAAAAGGCGGGTGGACAGAAAGAAAATCGGAATCGCAGAGAGCACTGCTTTTACCAGCACAAGGCGACCCCCCTTAAAGAGGAATGAAGATTTCCATTCCGAAAGCCTTTTCTCAAGCTTCTCAACAACATGCAGCCAATCCGCCAGTTGATCCTGTCGGAAGCCAGTGGTAGTCCCAAGTAACGAATCAGGAGGGAGCCACACTCTGTACCCAACTCAGTACTGCACAAGCGCACCTCCTCTTCAGTGAGAGCAAAAGGAGTCATCATAGATTCACCATGATTTAGGGCCAGCCCAGACATTTCTCCAAACAGTTCAAGAGTGACTGCCATGCCATGGCTTCCTCTTTTCCACCCTCAATGAAGAAAATGGTCTCATCATCATACTGAAGAAGAAGGACTATCCTCCCATCCCTCGAATAGCCGCACGTGATCCTGCAGGACTGAACCCGGTCAATCAAATAAGGAAGGACGTCAACGGCGATGACAAACAGCAAAGGGGCCAAAGGGCAACCCTGTCTGACTCCCCTCTGTGGCTGAAGAAGCCACCCTCCGGGCGACCATTGATGAGAACCACCATAGATGTAGTAGTCATGCAACGCTTCATCCAAGAAATCCAGATCTCCGGAAAACCCCTTCTATGAAGAGCCGACCAGAGAAACCGCCAGTCCAATGTGTCGTAGGCCTTCGCAAAGTCAACCTTCCAAAGCAACGCCTTCGCTCCACGCCTCTTCCAATCCGCAATCATCTCAGTTGCCATAACCAAGCTATCCGCGATCTGCCTTCCAGGAACAAAGGCCGACTGGAAGGGGGAGGTAATGTGTCCTAGTACCCTGCTAAACCTTATTGCAAAGTCGCCACGATCAAATAAATAGCATTGGAAAGCGCAATCGGCCTATAATCTTCAATTCTTTCAGCTGCCTCATGCTTAGGGAGCAGGAAAATCAAGGCCTTATTCAGCTTATTAAAACCCGTATTGCACCGACAACATTCCTTCACTGCCTCCAACACCTCAGTGCCCACAAGATCCCAGACGCCCTTGTAAAAGGAGACTGGGAACCCGTCTGGACCATGAGCCCCATCAACGTTCATACTCCAAACAACTTTCTTCAACTCCTCCAGGGTTACCGACCGAATGAGGCTAGAAGCGTGGGCCGCCGAGAGCTGTAAAGCGCCCAGGCCAGCCTACCTCCAACGTCTGTCAGGAACTCTCCTCGAGAACTCATGAAAGTGATCCGCAATCGCCCTGCCCATGTCTCTGTTTCCAACTACTCTAACACCATCCACAATCACCGACCAGATAGTGTTACAACGACATCTCCCACCAGCAATTCTGTGAAAGAAAGCAGTATTCGCATCTCCCTCCTTAAGCCAGTTATGTCTGGACCTCTGCTTCCACTCAATGGTCCGCTTCCTGTCCTTTTCAAAGATCTTTCTTTGAGCTGCCGCTTTTTGGGCTAGTTCTTCTACATTCAAAGGTCTGTCATCCTCCAAACAGTCAAGGGTAGCAACCTCCTCTTCTGTCGCCACCCTAGCCACACGGCGAGCCTCTCTTGACTCTGTCTTGAAAGCACGCAGCCACAATCGTAGCGAGGTCAATTTTTGAGCTAGTCTCGACACAGCAGATCCAGAAATGGGCAAAGAGGACCGGTGGGACGAAACCAGGTCTTTGAAGGAGTCATCCAGTAGCCATTCCTTCCCATATCTAAAGAAGCCCCTCGGGGGTGAGAGCTCACCAGAATCCCAAAGAATCGGAGTGTGATTAGACCACGTTCTCGCTCTACTGGACACATACGACAAAGGGAACAACTCTAAGAGCTCAGTAGAGGCCAGGAAGCGATCAATGCGAGAGCGAGAACCAGAGCTCCTCCAGGTGTATTTTGTGTCCGCAGCGTCCAACACCTCTAGCTCCAAGAAGTCAACACTCTCAGCAAAGTCCACCGACCCCAGATCCTGATCGCCACGGAGCCTCGACCGATCCGAAGAGTAAATGGTATTAGGGTAACATTAAAATCTCCTCCGAGTAACCAAGCACTACCGGGGAAAGAACTCCGCGCAACTCTGAGATCAGACCACAACTGCTATCGTAGGGCTGACAGGCACGACCCATAGACGCAGGAGAAGGCAAAAAGGGTGCTCGTACGAAGGCACTCCAAGAGCACCGTAAGAACATGAGTGCCCCTCAATTCCGCCCGCAATGCAAACACGGACTCCTTCCACGCAACAAGCAATCCACCCGCAGATCCGGAGGCATCAATCGATCGAAAGAGCGCCATACCAGATCCGAGACAGAATCCAACTTGCTTTCATGTAAAAAGTACACCATCACAACCCCACTCCAAGAATCTCGACCCCAAAATCCTCCTTTTTTCCGGGTCACCCAGGCCTCTTACATACTATTACAGTGCTGGAAGAGTTCGGTATTCAATCTGGTTTCTGAATTGAAGGGGGGACACTATTACAATGTTGCTTGAGAATACAACCACTGACTCAAAGATGGCTCTGACCTGCGTTTACGGTCCTTGTTCGCACTCCCTTAGGTCAAATTTGTGGGATGACCTGCAAAATGCGAGTACCTGCTTTCCTGGGGTGGCTTGGTTGGTTGGTGGGGATTTCAATGTTACGCTCCTCCCCTCGGATCATCCTCAGATGCGTGGTGGACAGGACCCATGTTCGATGAATTTAGGGGAACTTATTAATGAATTGGAGCTGGGGGTGCTGGACCCCTCGGATACGAAATACACTTGGAGAAATTGTGGCTCTCGTTCATGCATTGATCTCTTCCTAGCTTCGGCAGAGCTCTTGGATTCCTATCCTTCGTCAACGGTGTCCTCTCGCTATCACACTAGATCCGACCACACACCGTTGGTTTGGGAGTCTGGAGAAACCTCCCCCAATCAGGGTATTTTCATATTCGAAAAAGCTTGGTTGCTTAATGATGGTTTCAAGGACTTGGTGGATTAGCATTGGTCCTTCATTATCGTTTTGGGTTCATCTGCATCTCATCTGGCACAGAGGCTGGTCTCCTTGCGCCTGAGGCTTAGTTCTAACTCGAAGGAGGTTCGTGAAGCTAGACGGGCTCAACGTGTCGAGGTGGAAATTGAGGTGAAGCGTTTAGACATCTTAGAGGACTCCAGGGACCTCTCCTAGGAGGAGCTTACCGCTAGAGAAACTACACGAAGAGTTATTGAGGCGGAGGATAAAGAGGGTAGCGGAGTGGAAGTAGCGATCTAGAAGCTCTTGGCTAAAGGAGGGGGATGTGAATACGGCTTTTTCCACCGTGTTGTCAGTGGTAGGCAGCGTCAGAACTACGTTCAGTCGATCGTGATTAATGGCGGTAGGGTGGAAGGGGAGAGGGAGATGGGGCAGGCCATTGCAAACCATTTTCTTGACTTCTCCAGGAGATCTGCATACCGATTTTGGAGGTGGATTGGTCGGGGTGCTTCTACCATGTCGAACCAGCTTGCTAGTTACATGGTTCATGACTTCACTGTGGAAGAAATGAAGGTTACGGTTTGGAGTCTTAATGCCAACGGGGCATCGGGTCCTGATGACTTCCCTATTTTTTCTTTTGTGAATTCTGGCCTGTTGTTGGGACAGACATTGCTGTGTTAAGGGAGTTTGCTGAAGAGAATGCGGGGTTCGAGAGGCTAAACAAGGCACTCATTTCCTCTTGCCTAAGGAGAGCTATGAGAGAATAGAAATTTTCGCCCTATTGCTCTCTCCAATGCTATTTATTTGATAGTGGCCAAGACACTGGCAATCAAACTTAACAGGTTGCTGGGTCACATTATCTCTCAGGTGCAATATGCTTTTATTCCATGAAGACATATTGCAGATAGTTTGATGATGGCCACAAAGAGTATTGTTGAATGGAAAAGGAAGAAGACAAAGGGCTTACTTTGGAAGGTGGATTTTACAAAGGCGTATGATACAGTGGATTGACGTTTTCTTTGGATGAATTTGTCCTATAGAGGTTTCCCTGACCTTTGGATATCTTGGATGAAGTGCTGTGTCACTACTGCATCATACTCGGTCTTGATCAACAGACGCCCAGAGGGAGGTTACTTCCAGTCACAACGTGGCATCATGCATGGCTGTCCTCTCGGGCCCATGCTTCTTGTTATTACAGCAGATGTATTACAATGCATGGTTGAACAAGTATTGTCTAGTGAGTTGCAAGGTTGCAAAAGTCGGTAGTCGGTACTCAGTCGGTCGGGTCATTGACTAAGGATTAATTGGCAGTCAGATGATTAATCGGATTTAGTCGGGCTTTAATCGGCTTTAATTTTTTAAATATATAAATCATTTTTATACATATATTATTATATATTTACATAGATTTATATATTTTTTACTATCATAATGAATCAAAAGAAGTAATTGAATTTAAATAAAAGAGTAAGCGTATTAGAGTAAGATTGCTTTTAAAAAAGTACAAAAACATTCTATCTCCAAGCAAAAAATGGTTGACTAGTGGACCTAGTCGGAATTGATCGGTATTCGGTCGGCCACCCCACTGACTAGACTAGTCAGACCTACTAGTCAGGCTAGTCGGGTGACTTTTACAACATTGGTGAGTTGTCAGTTGGATACAACTCCCAGGATATCTCTATCCCTCTGTTGCAATATGCAGACATCACAATTTTCTATGAGGGTGGTCGTGAGATGACCAAGGGGATGATGTCCATGGTGGAATCTTTGGTGAGATGCCGTGACTGAATCTGAACCATAACAAGTCCAAGGCTAGTCCTTTTAGGCTATCTATTCCTAAGGCGCATGCGTGGTGCGAGGTACTTAGTACGAGCATGTGGCTCCCTTCCAGTATACCCCTCTCTGCAGGAAGGTTGAAGTTGTCAGATTGGTTGCCGATAATTGAAAAGATGGAGAGAAGACTGGCTAGCTGGAAGGCCACAATTCTTTCCCGTAGAGGTTGTTTGGTCTTGATTCAGGTGGTGCTGTCCGCAATTTTCGTTTACTTTATGTCATCTAGACTGCTTCAGGCGTCGCATGGAGAGGATTCTGCACCGTTTTCTTTGGGGGAAGAATGACCGTGATGATTCGGGTATGCACCTTGTGTATTGGGAGACGGTTACTCTTCCCAAGGTGGTGGGGGGCCTTGGGATATCTCGCCTTGATACTATGAATGAGGCTCTTCTCCTTAAGTGGGTAAGCGATATTTGGGGTAGAAATGAAGACCTTTGTTGCCATCTCATTCGAGGTATTTATAGTAGTGCTTTGACTTGGGACCATAACTTCATCAGCATCTTGCACAACCTTTGGCCTTGTGGAAATGCATCTGCTCTATGATAGCCCATTTTCAGGATCTGTTCAGACCATTGCTTAGCGATGGTACCTCTTTCGCGTTTTGGATTGATAACTGGACTGGTAACGACCCTATCTCCTCCAGTTCCTGCGTCTTTTTGCTCTGGCTGCAGACCGCAATGCAATGGCGTCTGACTGTTGGCTAGATGGGAATTGGATGCCTTCTTTCTTGTCTGAGTTTTCTGATCATCATCTGGAGGATTATCTTTTACTTCTTGATTGCCTCAGACAGGTCGAGTGCCCGTCTAGTGGTTGTGATCACTGGATCTGGAAGGACAACACTTTATCAGTGAAGATGTCTTACTGTACTATCTCGAGACGTCCTCCTTCCAAGACAGACGAGCTGGTTCGTGACTGCAAGTTTATTTAGGATCTCAAGCTCCGAAACAGAATCGGAGTTTTCATGTGGTTGATGTGCAGAAAAAGAATTATGACGAGGGATCGATGTGAAAGAATATTATCTTTGGTGTCTAATCGATGCCACCTCTGCGAAACACATATCGAGGCGATGGAGCATCTTTTCTTCCAGTGCTTGAAGACTTCCGCTACTTGGGCAGAGTTGGGGCTAAACCTGCAAAGCTTGGAGCTTTTTTGGGAGTTGCTATTCAGGGCCATAAGTGGTCCCAAGGAGGAGCTTTTGAGGCCCGTCACTTTAGTACGGGCAATCTGGTTGGCTCACAACAGATCGATCTTTTCGTCTCAACGTTTTTACTTTGAGAATGTTGTTTTTCTTTTTAGATTTCTCTTGCAATCAGGGCTCATGTAAGTTCTCTTTGTAATCTCATTTAACTTTTTAATAAATCTGGGACGGACACCTTGAAGTGTTACTCACTCTTTGGACTAAAAAAAAAGAAGTCACTGCCAATGAGCCATGGAAGCATCAGAAATGAAACACAAATAAAAAAATGTCCTTCCAAAATTCAACTCACGTTGATACATCCATTGTGCCATATAGGCATAGGAAACAATCGAAACATTGTCTCGCATCTGCCAACGTCATAAGAACCTATGAGAACAAATGACATTGGGTCACTTCCTCCTTTGAATGGAAGATGCCACCATTTTAGCTGAGGAGGAGCCCCCTGATGTCCCCAGAGAATCAATCACCCTAAACTTCGTTAGTCTTAGTCCTCGTAACGACCTCTACAAGTTGCCATCTGTACCACCGGCTTAGTTTCTTGCAGAAGGCAAATATCACTCTGCCATCTACTTAGCAAACCACCTACCGTCCGCCAGCTCACGACTATTTCAAGAGTTGGCCTTCATATCATAATGAGTTTTTCCCATATGAAGCATGCGAGTTCCTCTGTATCACTAAATAAACTGTTATGGCCCACAAAGAAGTATTGCAGATAATAATCACCACAAATATAGACAATCAATCCGCATAATGGAAACAATCACAAGAGGCAAGTATTTTAGTGTGGACCGCCCCCGGGTAAAAACCACATCCCAAGTCCCTTGACTTAGGATTTCTGATTAACCGTATCAATCAACTACTCCACTATCTCGAGTTATTTCCCCATAGATAACTCAGTCGCTTACCGGTTCTTTGGATCACACACCAAAAAATTTTCCGCAAATTTGGATCACACACCAAGTTCTTTATACGCCTTGGATCGAAAAAAGGTGTTACATTATATCAATGTAAAAAAGTATAGCAATCTATAAAGCCTCGAATATAAATATGCACTGAATAATGAGGCTGAGAAATTCACGATGTAAAAAAATGGCGAAGCCTTTTCCCACTTTAAATAGGGTTGGCTACATGGATTCTTGCTCAAATCCATGTTGAAAGATTTGAATATTTTTTATGCTGGTTGTCGACTACCTAATACGACCCCTACAAGGACGGATTTGAACACTGGCCTTTTGGATGGTAGACACACTGCACTACCATCAGACCATTGATGTGGGTACATTGTAATAAAATTACAAACTGAGCATGTAGATGAATGACTCTCAGGACGTGATAGTGATGTAGAGAGCGAGAGAAACGACCTCTAAGGCTTTGAGAGGGAATGTATTGAGATGTAAGTCTACAATAGAGGTATGTGGATCTATTTATAGTGGTGGGACATCAATTAGAGATAATATAGCTGTTGGAAACAAATCTGGCAAGAAATCAATAAGATTTGATACATATGATCGTTCATGTAAATAAGGTGATCGATCATCTCAAGTTGGTCGATTATGTAGATCTGGTTGATCGACCGTGATAGAGTTGTTGGCAGTTTGCATTCAAAAAGTGATCGATCATAAATGGTAGCTGGTCGATTAAGGGCGAGCGATCGCGTCAAGTAGGTTGGTCAATCATGTCAAATAGAGTGATCGATCAAAGACAGCTGATCGATCAGATCATGAAGGTTGATCGATCAAAATGGCGTGGACCTAATATACTTGCCTGATACACATGTATATATATTTGAGGCTTTTTACACATGTTTATCAAAAAAAGTCTTCTTTTTTTCTTCTTTGTATTATCCATAGCTTTCAGCTTATCCATTGAATATGCCATTACCATCATTGTACAAAGGTGCTTGAGTAGCTAACTGGTTTGCTTTTGTTCTTCGTTCTCCATATTGTTGCTCTTTTATGCTGAATTCTTGAAGTGAAGTTGTCGTGAAATCTACAGTACTATCTATATTCACAAAGTTTGTTTTTTTTTTGACGCTCCACGAAGTTTGTTATTGCCAAAATAATAATACAATTAGCATGCAAACAAGGTACTAACAAAGCACACGTCCCCCGCGTCTTGTACCACCCAACTACGATAGCCATGATCCTGAACAATATCTCCATCCTCGATTAGTAGCTGACTCGCAATCTCTTACACAAAAGATTATGAACCTGGCAACCTACCTTAACCATTTAGTACAATCTCAAAAAGTTACATTGAATGAGTGCCTTACACCATTTCTTGCCTATTCTATACAAACACTTGGACAACTACAAGTTCTTTTAGGATAAAAATGTGTCTGGTGTGAGGAACAATGCAATTGTACTTAAGAGGCCTATGATTCTTCTTGACATAAACCTTAATCTTCTTACTTGTTTTCGTTCTTATTACTTTTGTAATATATTTTCACATAAGTTCAGAATGACATTATTGTATATAAAAATAATAGGGATTGTGATAGTAAGCTGCAAGATGGAGAGAACTATTCAATCTCCCATTTAACTTTAACACAATGGCATTAATGCACAGCTTATAAGAATGATCAAAGTCTTTAAATAAACTCTTATCTCCTTCGCATATAAATACATATACTTGAAGTATAAAATTAGCAATTTTAAAACTATTTAAATTCTAATTAATGATTAGTGTTGTTACTTTACTACTTCTCATAATACGACTATGACAACTCTTCATTTATTACTGCTGGAAGTAGACAACCTCATGTTGGACTTGTAAGCCCTTGGCAACCCATAAATGCAATAAAAGTTATTATTTTATCATGTCCATCTGAAATATTGTGAATACACAATATTAAGATCCATTTGTACAATTAGAGTTATGTACCATGGCCATATTGAATACCATGTAGCTGAGAGAACATAACTGACTTCAAGCATAAAATATTCAATACAAGATCTCTAGTCTGAGAAAAAGATATCAATCTCTCTAAAAAATGATTTCCATCCGACTTCTTGATGCACGCTCTCTGCATGTGAATGGAGATTCGGAAGTGTTGGAATAATCAAGTCAAAAAGTTGCCTTGATGAGGTCGAGATAAACTAAGACCTGAATCGTAACTGTCACGATCATGCACATATCCTTTGACCTGAGACAGATATGCATCTATTTGCATGAGTATGCATATTTGACAACCCAATAAGTTGGTGATCTCGCCAAGGTTTATATACCGACGCATTGGTGTGCATATGAATTCATATGAGATGTATGATATATCAAAGGAATCATACAAGTTCATAGTTGATGAACCGGGAAACAGAGCTCACTCAAAATGAATTCCATGCGTGATCATCTTATTTATGAAATGAGACATGAATCCAAGATATTAATATATGCTTTTGGAAAGTATATGATTGATATTGTCGCCCAATTATAGAATGAGAAATCTATTAGTATATTCCGAAGAAGGTAACCAAACTAGGGTTTGAACATCAGATTTATCAAAGTCTTCCAGTGTGAAGGATGAATGAGTAGTAGGAATGCTTAGGGTTATCGTAATAGATCGTCTACCATGATACTTCCATTCCCAGGGAGTGATGAAACATGATGGATTTTAGTGGCTCCATTTTAGATAGGTGATTTGTGATTTAATTGGATTAAATTACAATTCATCCAAGAAGTGTCGGAAGGAGACTATACGAAGGGATATTAATTTTTTGGATATAAGCCCGAGATTGACCAAGATAGATTTGAATGAAGGCAAAGAATCCATGTAGCTGACCCTACTTAATTGTGGGAAAAGGCTTTGTTGTTGGTTGTTGTAAATTACAATTCATCCAAAATGGCATGAACCCTGAAATCAGATTCATATTCCGATTTCAAGTCATTATACATGGATAGTATGATCTTCTCGACGTTATCTCCAAGTATCTGCATTTGTATCTCATGGGTCCTAATTGGATTAAGATTCATACTTGTTGATGTCAATATTGTATTTTATTCATAAGGGTAATCTTGTGAATAAATTTCGCAAATATATTTCATTAATCAGTGTGAATAGTGGCGAAGCCTTCTCCCACTATAAGTAGGGTCGACTACATGGATTCTTGTTCAAAACCATGAAGAAAGATTCGACTATTTTTTATGCTGGCTGTCGACTACCTAACGCATCCCCCACAAGGGGGATTGGACTATGGCCTTTTGGGTGGTAGGCACAATGCACTACCACCAGACCATTTAAGTGGGTACAATTAGTGTGAATAATGATTCACAATAATTAACATTTATATGGATATAATTCTTATAAACATTTATGTAAATATGATTTATATAATATTTCCAAAGCATAAGATTGTGTGAAGTTGATTCACATGTTTTAGATGTAAATTGGATTTACATTTAATTTGTGCTCATGAATATTATTCATAAGCTATAAGAATTATTTCCATAATTTCTCTAATATTGATAATATGATTATCAAGTTGATTAATTGATAAATAAAATGCAACAACATTGACTATTTTTAGTCAATGTGAACGTATATACTAAGTACACATGGCGCCTTATGCAAGAGTCTTATTGAGAATAAGGCTCTTTAATTTGTTGCATTGTCAATTGATATATCAACAATAAAAATGCATTCCATATATAGAATTGGTTGGTCTCTGTGATGCCACATGACGCCACTACAAAAAGTCCTTGAGAAGAACTCGTTGTTGATTTGTTGTTTGATTTATTAATTAAATTATTTGAAGATAAAGAGTAGATAATTGTATTAATGGACAAGGACTTACTCTTAAGCCGTGACACCCTTAGGATCTGGGTACCCGTTTACTAAACATTCGCATTATTACATTCGCATGTGATCGCACAAAGTATTGAAAATCAGGAAAAAAAATTCGCGCTGCTTTGCTTTTGCATGACATTTAAACTACATTCATCACCACAGATTCAACAAAGACACATGCCGTCAAAATTTTCATTTCATTATCTTTCATAATATATACAACATGTACATGAGAGCTGACAGTACATTCATATATCCCAATATATTCAGAAGAGAAGATAAGGTAATTAACGTTATAATAGAACAAAAGCTATAACAAAATAAACCATACCGTCTCGTGTAAACACGATCACCAGAAGCCATCAACCTGCTACTGTGCTGTAGGCTCATTGCATGCCAAAACATGTAGGGAAGAAGAGGCGTCAGCAAGCGCTGTTACTTCCCATAATCATTTTAAAATAAGTAGTCATTTAATATGGATACAAAAGAAACAAGTAGAAGGCATAATAATAAAAAATTACAACTACTTTTTTGAAAAAAATGTTTTCATACTACTGTGATGGATGTTTCAAGTTTTTCCCATTACCTCCCGTGTGTCACATTATTATGAAATAGTTAATGATATATGCATAATTTCCTTATAGCCTTATATATACATGTAATAATTGGTGACTCATATGTATATATATATGTCTAATTATTAATTTCTTGTTTTTTATAAAACTAAAATATAAAGTTTTATAATGAGGATGATTTAGGTTTTGAACTTATTCTTATTTTAATTCTATTTAAAATCTTAAGTTTAGTGGATAGTATGTGGTCTTGGTCTTTATGTGACCTCACACTATGACTCTAAGGTATGAAAAAGTGCCTTAGGGTTGGGGTGCCTCCGTAGGCATGCGGTGTTGTATAATACATCCTAACTAAGTTCCCAACACATCCACTTAACCTAATTATAATTAGCTCTGATAAACACAATTTATACTTAATTTCCCCTCTTAGACAAGGTATACTGCTTCTTTCTGAGTTCAACTGAAACTCCCCAAAATGCAACCCCAGATGATTTCAGATGTAACATCGCCAAATCTATTGGCGAAAAAGTAATTAAAACTCAAGCGGTGAGTTAGCCTACTAAGAGGTTTTTCCACCTCGCCTTCTAATTGGAAGTGCGGTCCAATAGAGGGAAAGGTCTACTCTAAAACTACGCCCCAGAGACGGGTGAGAGAGACTCTCCGGAAAAGTCACTTTAGAAAACTGGCCCGACTAGTACGGACATACGGGCTCGTACGAAAAACTAAAACCGAGGATCCCCCGCCTGGGTGTCCTAAACAGAGGGTCAGCGGAACTGGTCAAAAGTCGGGATCCCAATGAGGCGTAAAAAAACTGCGGGCTTGCGTAAAAATCGAAAAAGGATTGGGATCCTAGACCCGCGCACTTGGAGGCCGCTGCCCGAACTTGGCTTCCTATCTCCCGTCCAGTTGAGGGTCACCACACCCTCACACGGTCAGGTGTTAGAGTCACCATGACCGGCATTCCTCATTATCAACCATCCTCGATTCTTCAACATATTCTCCCTCCTTTACTAATCATCTAAAAATGTGTTAGGCTTAACCTACGAATTCTTCGATCAAGATCATCAATAGATTTACCCATGAGGATTGTATGTATATTTCGAACAACTGACTCTTTGTGAACACCAAGGTATCTATATATAGACCAGATTGTCTACCCTCAAACATGATTATTGATGTTCCCATAAACTAAGTTCATGTTTTGAATATATCTAATATAAAGAACACCGATTTATTTCTTAAACTATATTAGCTAATTAGACTAATGGGGTATTGATGTTAGGAATTTATTATTTGGTTGTACAGAAACTTTGAAATTATAAGGAATAATTTAGAATTTGGATAATTATTAAAAAGGCATATCTTTCTATTATATGAATAGTAATAGAATATTTAAAGCGAACATGATCTGAGCTAGATAATCCGATTTCAATAAAGTAAAAGATTTAGAAGGTGGCGAAAGCAAAGTAGGATCTTTAACAATATGATTCAAATAATCGTCCCCCTGACATTATGCTTTCCAAAGGAATAAACATATAATATATCCCATGCCCCCACCAGTGATCTTTATCGCCTCAAGCCAATAGTCTATCCCTTCTTCAGTGTGGCGTTTAGAATGGTGAAAAAAAACATCACTAGATTTAAAAGTAAGCTGGGAGATGTTCTTATATATAGTGCAAGAAAGCTGGGAGATGTTCTTATATATAGTGCAAGAGTGAAGGAAACATATACATGCAGTGCAAAAATAACATTTTTGGTTAATTCTCACAAGCATTACAAGTATAAGCAGAATTTTCTTTGGGATACTTAGAATACATATAAAAAAATAGGTAACGGACAAGGAATCATTATAAAAGCATCTATAGTAATAGTTTAATGTAAAATGTTCATGCTAAACACCATGCAAAATGTTTACCAAAATGCTAAATGATTATGGTAAACATAAAATGTCACTCGTCAGAATGTTCATGCAAAATGTTATAGCATAATCCAAATTTGTACCTTTTTCTGACATTTTAGAATATCAATAGCTTGTCATAATGCAAAATGTTCATGCTAAACATGCATGCTCAACTATTATTAAACTAACACAATTCCACCCCCAAATAACAACCCGATTGATAAAAAATAAGGGCACTATAAAGCAGAAAATATGTTGACAATCAACAAAAAGATCATCAAGAAGGGGTTTTAAACTGTGTAAGAACATGCATGGCAGCAAGAACGGGGGAGAGGATTGTACTTTAGTTGGATTTCTTCCAACATGCAGCGGCTTTTTGGCCACTGGACAACAGCTCCAGCAATTGCTTTGGATGTTGGGATCAGTAGCTTGATGCCTTCAACTGTAGTGGCAATAGAATGGTGGTGGGCTATGGCAGCAGCACCATTTTTGAAGGGAATGCCATAGGGGATTGGGAGAATTTGGGGGGAAATGATAGAAGAAAGAAGAAAAGAGAAGTGTCTCCTACGTTGGGACTAGAATAGGAAAAAAATAGAAAAATATAGAAGAAGAAAGGGGAATGGAAGCCTTCTTCGACGGTTCCTTTTTTTTCTCTTTTTTTATGACAACATTGATAACATCATGTAGCGACATCAACAAGCTGACATGAGCTTGCTGATGTCATCATGATTTTAAAATATGTTATTTCTATCTTTTTCTGGAATTAAGCAAAAGAGTAAAGTCTGTAATAGAATCTTAAATATTTTTTAATGACAACCGTATGCTACAGTTTACAGAATTTTATTTATTTATTCTATATTTATTTATTTGAGATGTTTTAAATATGTCCGTATTCGTACCTCAAATGTCGGATTTCGACGCGCACTATCTCGTTTTAATCGTCTCGGAACGACAATCAATATGAATCTAATATTCATATATTTTTGATCGGGTTTGGATCCCCAAATTTTTCGAGATACGATTTTAGTTTGGGGTTAGATTTTGTGATTTAAAAAAAGTAGCCAACAACCTCCGATTGACAAACGGTTGATTCCATTGGTCTTGTTTCGTCGAATCGGATTTTATGATGGTCTCGGTTCGTTTCGCGGTTTCTGAATTCGCGTCCCGGCTTTTCCGCGGCACGCATTACGATACGACTGATTTTTGGTCGATTTCGCCCGAACGACTTTTAATTCACGATCTATTGATCGATTTAGGTTGTTTGGCATTGACCAACAACTTTATTGGGTTAATTGGACCCAAATCGGATCGATTTCGGGTTTGTGCGGATCCGGATGTTACAAATATAAAAACCTCAAAGGGAGTCTCGTCTTTGTGACTCAAGTCGAGGTCATTGGGTATCTTGTTTAGATTTCATATGGTCATAAAAACCTCAAAGGATTTTGAACCCATAAAAATCTCAAAGGAAAACAAGCCATATTATTTTAACATGTAAATAATTAAAGCGCTTGTTTTAATGATTAACTGAGAAAAGCTGCGGATATCGTGCTCGTATATCGGCTTCGGTCTCCCACGTCGCCTGTTCGACGCCGTGTCGGTGCCACAACACCTTGACCAATGGAATCTCCTTACTGCGAAGCTTCTTTACAGCGTTGTCGAGTATATACACTGGCCTCTCCTCATATGTCAAGTCAGGCTCCACGTCAAGATTCTCGTAGATGATGACGTGTCGAGGGTCGTGCATATACTTCCTCAAGTTGGATACATGAAATACGTCATGAATGACGGAAATATGTGGAGGAAGGGCTACTTGGTATGTCACTTTCCCCACTTTAGCCAAAATCTCGAAGGGACCAACATATCGTGGTGCCAACTTGCCACGAACACCGAATCTCTGCACTCCCTTCATGGGAGATACTCGGAGAAATACCCAATCTCCCACATGTAATTTACAGGAATGTCAGTTATATGTGAGATTCGGTTGAATATGTATAAGTCATAATTGAATGGATGAAGAGAAAAGAATCGGATTACCTGACTGAAACTCTAAGTCTCTTCTCCGACGATCTGTGTAGCTTTTCTGGCGATTCTGTGCCGTCAGAAGCTTCCGCCTCACAAGATCAATAGCTCTCGCAATCTCCTACAAGAGATCCACGATATATAGAGCATGATCACCTACCTCATACCAACTGAGAGGTGTGAGGCATCTCTGCCCGTATAGGGCTTCAAAAGGTGCCATGCCGATACTGGAATGATAACTGTTGTTGTACGTGAATTCAACCAAAGGCAGATGGTCCTTCCAGGACCCTTTCCACTCCAAAGAGCATGCGCGAAGCAAATCCTCTAGTGTATGTATGGTACGCTCATTTTGTCCATCTGTCTGCGGATGATAAGCAGAACTCATCTTCAGCTTTGTTTGTAATGCTGACATGAACTGATGTCAATAATGCGATGTAAACCTCGAATCCTTGTCAGACACCACCTCTCGTGGTATACCATGTAGCTTGATGATGTTCTGCACATATAGCTTGGCCAATTTGGATAGAGTGTAAGTCGTGTTGGTAGGTATGAAATGGCTGACTTGGTCTACCTATCAACAATGACCCAAATAGAATCATGGTCACCTAGTGTCTTCGGCAGACCTGTGATAAAAACCATAGAAATGCTCTCCCACTTCCACTTGGGAATGGGGAGAGACTGTAGTAATACTGGTGGTCTCCTGTGCTCGGCCTTGACCATCTAACAGGTCATGCATCTGCTAACATGTTGCGCCACATCGTGCTTCATCCCATCCCACCTGAAATGTTGACACATCTAACAGGCCTTGACCATCTAACAAGTCATGCATCTGCTAACATGTTGCGCCACATCGTGCTTCATCCCATCCCACCTGAAATGTTGACACAGGTCATGATACATCTTCGTGCTGCCTGGATGGATAGATAATCGTGAACTGTGTGCCTCATCAATTATGTCTTTGCGTAGCTACTCGTCGTTGGGCACAACGACCCATCCTGCCTTCCATAAAATAGATTCTACAAAATCAGCAACCTCGTCCTTGACGGTGCGCATGTATCTATCTCGAATCCAGGGATCTATCTTCTGAACTTCGACAATGCGATCCCAAACACTGCTAAATCGTGGAGGCACTGCGGTAGAAATGGATGCGCTCTCCTGAGGATGCCAATCGGTCAAAGTTGCAAGCATATCCCACGTGTATAGCCAGTTTGCCGTACCATCTGCATGAGCTCTCCTGCTAAGCGCGTCGGCCACCATGTTTCTCTTACCTGGATGGTAAGAGATCACGCAATCGTAATCCTTCAGTAGCTCAAGCCACCTGCGTTGCCTCATGTTTAGCTCCTTCTGATCAAAGATATACTTCAGGCTCTTGTGGTATGTGAAGATCTCGTAATTCACCCCATATAGATAGTGGCGCCAGATCTTCAGGGCAAAGACAACTGCCGCCAACTCCAAGTCATGTGTGGGGTAGTTTCGCTCATGCGGTCTCAACTGTCATGATGCGTAAGCAATCACATGACCTCTCTGCATCAATACAGCTCCAAGACCTTCTCCAGATGCGTCAGTGTAGACTGCACAGTCTTGTGTGCCTGAAGGAAGAGCAAGAATGGACGTTGTAGTCAATCTCTCCTTCAGTGTCCTAAGGCCTGCTCGCATGAATCATCTCAAATGAATGGAACTCCCTTCTGCGTCAATCGTATCAGAGGGCGAACGATGCGTGAAAATCTGCTGAGAAAGCGTCTGTAATAGCCCGCTAATCCGAGGAAGCTCCGAATCTGAGTAACTGTCTTAGGCTGCTCCCAAGACATAACTGCCTCTATTTTCGCAGGATCAACTGCGATGCCTGCTCTAGAAACGACAAGCCCTAGAAATGAGACCTGGGATAATCAAAACTCACACTTGCTCAATTTGGCATATAGCTTGTGCTCCCGCAATGTATCCAAGACAGTCTGTAGATCATTGTCATGATCCCATTCATTTCGTGAGTATATTAACACATCATCAATGAATACCACCACAAATTTGTCCAATATGGACGGAAGATCTGGTTCATCATATCCATGAAAGTTGCAGGTGCATTGGTGAGTCCAAACGGCATCACCACAAACTCGTAGTGTCCATAGCGAGTCTTGAAAGCGGTCTTCGGAATATCAGACTCTCGAATTCTCAGCTGATGGTATCTTGAACGAAGATCGATCTTCGAGAACACCGAAAATCCCTGGAGCTGCTCGAACAAATCATCAATGCGCGGCAATGGATAACGGTTCTTTACTGTTCTCTTATTCAGTTGTCGGTAATCGATGCATAATCTCATGGATCCATCCTTTTTAATAGAACCGGAGCATCCCAAAGTGAAGTGCTCAGCCTCACAAATCCCAAATCAAGTAACTCCTGCAACTGCACCTTCAACTCTCTCAACTCAGCTGGTGCCATGCGATATGGTGCCATCGAGATCGACTGTGTATCTGGTAGCAATGTGATCTCGAACTCGATCTCTCTCAGGAGGTAATCCTGGTAACTCATCAGGAAAAACATCTGGATATTCAGATACTACTCTGATGTCCCGTGTCATCGGCTCATGATCAGATACCTCTTGAACAAATGCTAGATAGGAATCACAACCTTGATCAACAAGTTGCTGAGCTCGCAACACTGAAATGCACTCCATTTTGGAGTCATGTAAAGCACCCTCAAAAGTGAACTCGGGTAAATCTAAAATCCTGAAGACAACTATCTTCCTAAAACAATCAGCAAGAGCATGATGAGCGGATAACCAATTCATGCCTAGAATCAAGTCAAACTCATCAAACTGTAGTAGTAGACAATCTGCAATCATCTCATGACCATCAATCAGTACAGACAAGTGTCTGACTATCAGGGAAATGACGAACAATTGGCTACCTGGCCCACATATGTGATATGGAGAAGATAGAGTCTCTGCGACTCTACCTAAAGAAGCTAGTAGCCTCGAAGCAAGGAAAGAATGTGTCGCTCCAGAATCGAATAAAATATGGAAAGGTCAGGCCCAAGACTGAGATCATACCTTTCACCACAGTAGCTGCTGAACAGGTTTGCTCCTCGGTCACTGCGTGTAACTGACCCTGTCTGGCTGGTGCAGTACTGGAACCGGCCACACTCTGCGTCTGTCTCTGTTGCTGCCTCCTGAAGTTGGAGTTCCTGCCACGGAAACTCCCTGAATGCTGTGCATGTGGCTGTGACTGTGAAGGTTGTGGCTGAGGCTCCCCAGATCTCTGGGGACACTGATGTCGGTAATGTCCCCACTCATGACATAAGTAACATCAGACTGGTTGGGTAGATGGAGTGGTCGTGTCTGTGCTCCGAGCCGGTCCTGCTGGGGGTCTGTCTGCTCGCCATGACCCAGATGGTCGAGCGGAATCTGTGCCACGTCCGACAAGTGCTCCTCCTAGAGTAGTCGATGGAGATGATCGAGCACTGCTTGAAAATGCTGAACCTGTAGGCTGGAATCGCCTGGCTGACCTCTGCTGCTGAAATGGTCGACAGATCGGCCCAAAAGATCGCCGCGGTCTAGGCGCTGCTCCAGATGAGCTCCCAAAGCGTCTCTCTCTGATGTCCTCAAACTACTCCGCTGCGTCAGTAGCCTCGGAGATAGAAGTGATATGCTATCTGGCCAGCTTTTCCTGTACTTCCTCTCGCATGCCTCTAATGAACTTTTCCAGATTCTCTTCTGGAAATGCGGCAACTGCTGGTGTATGTCGTGACAGCTCGGTGTACCTGGCAAAGTAGTCTCTGGTTGTCATATGTCCCTGTCGAAGCTTTGCGAACAAATGTCGCTGGGGCTCCTTCCACTTCACAGAAAAGAAGTGGGATCTGAATCGTGTCTCAAAATCATCCCATGTAGGATCTCGACCCAACTCATATACTACAACATCCCACAATCTCTCAGCAAAGTCTGTCAGTGAGTACTCCATGAAAGATAGCCACGTGTCTCGTGGCGCGTGTATCATCCTCACCACCTTCATCACCCTCTTTAGCCACTGCTCAGCAACATCTGATGTACCGGTGCCCTCGAACATGGGCACATTGGCCCGTTGGTAAGATGTGAAGACGGACTGATGCCTGTGAATGACAGAGTACTCATGTGCGTCCTCGTTTGCAAAGTCAACAGGGTCGTGCTCCATGTCATAGTCTCCATCATCTGCTCCATGCTCTGGTATCTCCTCAAGTGGATCATCGAAATGAGGCTGTTGTATCTCTACCAACTGTCGCTGGTCCTGGCGTGTGCTGTCGTGAGATGGACGGTAGGTGGAATCTAACAGCTCCTCAAATCTCATCTCTATATCAGTCTGTCGGTCTGCAATCTCAATCTGTTGTGCCAGAATATGATCCTGCTGGCCTCTCATAGCAGCCTGCTGCTGCTGAAGGTCGGTGAGAGCAGTTAATATGCGTGCTAACTGGTCAGTCATCTCCTGTCCTGGTCGGGATGCCATGGCTCTGCATGAGAACCATTTATTAGTCATAAATTTGTTGTTCGCAGATACTATGATATATGTTTTTCTCTTCTTGGGATATAATATGAAAATTAATGAAATTGGTGACATCTGTGGTGATTGAATTCAAATGTCATATTTTCCTTCTCGGAGCCATGACAAGTCGGGAGACTGTCGGTATCTGAGAACTTAATGCGATCGAAATTGTAATACTGCGAATGTGCGTATCGGGGTACCACGGCTCTGATACCAAACTGTGACGCCCTTAGGATCCGGATACCCGTTTACTAAACATTCACATTATTACATTCGCATGTGATCGCACAAAGTATTGAAAATCAGGGAAAATTTTTCACGCTACTTTGCTTTTGCATATGACATTCAAACCACATTTGTCACCACAAATTCAACAAAGACATGCCACCACAATTTTCATTTCATTATCTTTCATAATATATACGACATGTACATGAGAGCTGTAGTACATTCATATATCCCAATATTCAGAAGAGAAAAAAGGCAATTTACATTATAATGGAACAAAAGCTATAACAAAAGAAGCCGTACGGTCTCGTGTAAACACGATCACTAGAAGCCATCAACCGGCTACTGTGCTGCAAGCTCCTTGCCTGCCAAAACATGTAGGGAAGAAGAGGCGTCAGCAAGTGCTGGTACTTCCCATAATCATTTTAAAATAAGCAGGCATTTAATATGGATACAAAAGAAACAAGTAGAAAGGTATACCAATCAAAAGTTACAACTACTTGTTTGAAAAAAAAGTTTTCATACTACTGTGATTGATGCTTCAAGTTTCTTCCATTACCTCCCGTGTGTCACATTATTCTGAAGTAGTTAATGATATATGCATAATTTTCGTAATTTCCTTATAGCCTTATATATATATATATAGTAGTTATTGACTCATATGTATATATATACATATAATTATTAATTTCTTGTTATTTATAAAACTAAAATATAAAGTTTTATAATGAGGATGATTTACCTTTTGAACTTATTCTTATTTTAATTCTATTTAGAATCTTAAGTTTAGTGGATAGTCTGTGGTCTTGGTCTTTATGTGACCTCACACTATGACTCTAATGTATGAAAAAGTATCTTAGGGTTGGGGTGCCTCCATTGGCATGCGGTGTTGTATAATGCATCCTAACTATGTTCCCAACACGTCCACTTAACCTAATTATAATTAGCTCTGATTAACACAATTTATACTTAATTTTCTCTCTTAGACAAATACTGCTTCTTTCTGAGTTCAACTGAAACTCCCCCAAATGCAACTCCAAATGATTTTAGATGTAACATCGCCAAACCTATTGGCGAAAAAGTAATTAAAACTCAAGCAGTGAGGTAGCCTCCTAAGAGGCTCTTCCGTCTCGCCATCTAATATGAAGTGCGGTCCAATAAAGGGAAATGTCTACTCCAAAACTACGCCCCAGAGATGGGTGAGAGAGATTCTCCGGAAAAGTCACTCTAGAAAACTAGCCCGATTAGTTTGGCAAACGAGCTCGTACGGAAAACTAAAACCGAGGATCCCCCTTCTGGGTATCCTAAAACAGAGGGTCAACGGAACTGGTCAAAAGTCGGGATCCTAACGAGGGGTAAAAAAATGGCGAGTTCACATAAAAATCAAAAAAAGGACTGGGATCCTAGACCCGCGCACTTGGCGACCGCTACCCGAACTGGGCTTCCAATCTCCCGCCCAGTTGAGGGTCACCGCACCCACCTCACACGGTCAGGTGTTAGAGTCACCATGGCCGACATTCCTCATTATCAATCATCCTCGATTCATCAACATATTCTCCCTCCTTTATTAATCATCTAAAACTGGTGTTAGGCTTAACCTACGAATTCTTCGATCAAGATCAACAATAGATTTACCCATGGGGATTGTATCTATATTTCGCACAACTGACTCTTTGTGAACACCAATGTATCTATATATAGACCCGATTGTCTACCCTCAAACATGATTATTGACGTCCGCATAAACTAAGTTAATGTTTTGAATATATCTAATCTTAAAGAACATTGATTTATTTCTTAAACTATATTAGCTAATTAGACTAATGGAGTAATGCTGGTAGGAATTTATTATTTGGTTGTACGGAAACTTTGAAATCATAAGGCATAATTTAGAATTTGGATAATTATTAAAAGGACATATCTTTCTATTATCTGAATAGTAATAGAATATTTAAAGCGAACAAGATCTGTGCTAGATAATCCGATTTTGATAAAATAAAAGATTTAGAAGGTGGCGAAAGCAAAGTAGGATTTTAACAATATGATTCAAATAATAGTTCCCCTAACATTATGCTTTCCAAAGGAATAAACAGATAATATATCCCATGCCCCCACCGGTGAACTAGATCGCCTCAAGCCAACCGTCCATCCCTTCTTTAGTGTGGTGTTTAGAATGATGAAAAAACATCACTAGATTTTAAAGTAAGCTGGGAGATGTTCTTATATATAGTGCAAGAGTGAAGGAAACATATACATGCAGTACAAAAATAGCATTTTTGGTTAATTCTTACAAGCATTACAAGTATAAGCAGAATTTTCTTTGGGATACAGAACAGACTTAGAATACATATAAAAAAAAGGCAACAAACAAGGAATCATTGTAAAAGCATCTATAGTAAATAGTATAATGCAAAATGTTCATGCTAAACATTATGCAAAATGTTTACCAAAATGCTAAATGTTTATGGTAAACAGAAACTGTCACTCGACAGAATGTTCATGCAAAATGTTTAGCATAATCCAAATTTGTACCTTTTTCTGATTTTTAGAATATCAATGGCTTGTCATAATGCAAAATGTTCATGCTAAACATACATGCTCAACTATTATTAAACTAACACAATTCCACCTCTAAATGACAACCCGATTGATAAAAAAATAAGGGCACTATAAGGCAGAAAAGATTTTGAAAATCAACAAAAAGATCATCAAGAACGTGTTTTAAAATGTGTAAGAACATGCATGGCAGCAAGAAAGGAGGAGAGGATTGTACTTTAGTTGGATTTCTTCCGACATGCAGTGGCTTTTTGGCCACTAGACAGCAGCTCCAGCAATTGCTTTAGATGTTGGAATCAGTAGCTTGTTGCCTTCAACTGCAGTGGTAATAGAATGGTGGTGGGCTATGGCTGCAGCACCAATTTTGAAGGGAATGCCACAGGGGATTGGGAGAATTTGGGGGAAATGATAGAAGAAAGAAGAGAGAAGTGTCTCCAACGTTGGGAAAGGAATAGGAAAAAATAGAAAAATATAGAAGAAGAAAGGGGAAGGGAAGCTTCTTCGGCGGTTCCTTTTCTTTTTTTTTTCTTTTTTTTATGACAACAGACATCATGTAGTGACAATTAGCAAGATGACATCAACTTGCTGATGTCATCAATGATGTTCATCGTGATTTTAAAATCTGTTATTTCTATTTTTCTGCTGGAATTAAGCAGAACTGTAACAGAATCTTAAATATATTTTTTTAATAACAGCCGTATGCTACTGAATTTATTATTATTTATTTGAGATGTTTTGAATATGTCCGTATTCGCACCTCGAATTTTGGATTTCGATGCACACTATCTCGTTTTACTCGTCTCAGAACGACAATCAATGAGTCTAATATTCATATAATTTTGATCGGGTTTGGATCTCCGAATTTTTCGAGATACGATTTTGGTTTGGGGTTAGATTTTGTGATTTAAAAAAAAGTAGCCAATAACCTCCGATTGACGAACGGTTGATTCCATTGGTCTTGTTTCGTCGAATCGGATTTTATGACGGTTTCGGTTTGTTTCGCGGTTTCCGAATTTGCGTCGTGGCTTTTCCACAGCACGCATTACGATGCGACCGATTTTTGGTCGATTTCGCATGAACGACTTTTAATTCACGATCTATTGATCGATTTAGGTTGTTTGGCATTGACCAACAACTTTATTGTGTTAATTAGACCCAAATCGGATCGATTTCGGGTTTGTGCAGACCTGGATGTTACATAAGCCATTGATCAACAATCCAAGGGCTATCATTGCACACACCTACTTGAAGAGAAGACTCTTCGATAGGTGTGTACAATGTGTATAAAAGGAGAGTAAGACTCTCTCTTTTTATCAACCTTTTTTGGAGAGGAATAGTCCTTAGAATTCCGTGCCCCTTGAGATATAGAAGAGTCCTAGGTCTATACAACACATACACACCTCTTCTTGTTGCCCTAGTTGACATCCAGAGTCGTGGGAAGCAACATGATTCATCTCCGTGCCTACGAGAGAGACATTGCAGATCAGACTTGATTCAGAAGGTTTCTTATACCATGATTTATCTCTTTTTTATTCTTTGTGAATATCCGAAATTATTTTGAAAATTGTTCCTTAGAATTCATAATTTAAGAATGCACAAATTGTTGTGCTACATTTTCTAGTTCATACGATGAACTAACATTGATTTAGCAAAAGATGCTAAATATTCCGCATTTCCGTGACGCGTAGTGAATTTCCTTCAATTGGTATCATAGCCTTAGTTTTAAGGATTTGAATTGCATCCAAGTCCGATAAACAATCGGTTAGATTATCCCGATTATCGGGTACATTGTCTTGCAGCAGTTTTAACGATTCGAATAATTCAATGACTTTCGAAGTTGTTACCATTCTCCCCTATTTTAAACCTATTTTAGGGATATATATGAGGCGTAGAAGGTATGAATACTCGAAAGATGCACCAATTGTCAGTGATATTCGGGAGAAGATTTAGATGTTAAGAACGATTGCAGACTCTGATTTCAACCAAAGACTGTAGCAAGAAATTATTGATTGTTGACTACTATTTTTGGATCATATAACATGATAAAATAATGATCGTGGATTAAAATTTCGCTAAATTTCGGTTTCGACAGGTCCTAGGTATCGAAACTAGCCTATATGTCGATTTCCCGGATTTTGACCTAGATGGGTCAAAATATCGGTGATATTTCGACATATCGACCCATATCAATCGAAATTCATGGTTTTCAGTCTAAAATTTCTCGGATTTCAACCGATATTGACGATTTTTTTTCGATACCTATTTAAATCAGCTATATTATCTATGCGAGCTTGATTTTACTACTTATTTACCAATTTCTTATATTAAAATACATAATGATGTGCATATTTTGTTTCGGGTCGAGGGTGCTGTCCTCGTACCCTTGCAAGGAGAGCGCACTTGCTCCCTCTAGATCTCCTCGAGGCTCGCTCGAGCAACGAGACCCCCCGTCTAGTAGGGTATGGTGCGACAGGGAGGGTACATATGATGATTATTCAACTTGGGGAGCTTCACCCCCTTTAGGTTTATCAGTGGAGATGAAACAACTCTATAGCTTCTAGATATCCGATATATCTTGTTCGTTTCAATTCCGTTTGTCATTTGTCTTCGTATATAGACCATCTTTACTGCAAGTCTGTAATTAATTATGTAATTCACTAGATCTTTGTCTACGATAGTTATTTCAATGACTAAACATTGTTTCATTACTCATCATCTACATTTTAGAATCAATTGCTCATCTATGAACAAAAGGCGTCTTCTAAGTGTTGTTAACTTAATTATTTCGATTTCCATCTATAATATCTATCAATCAACTCAATGATATGTCCAATATGACCGATATGTGCGATATAAGGCATATGAAAGAGATTTGTGTGATATAAGTATGCATTTGTAAGCTATTGTTGTTTAAGAACTTGGATTTGATGATATCCATTTCCAATATGTATCAGCCAAAGAATCAACGTTAACAGTGAAATGGCCGATATGACCGATATGCGCGATATAAGGGGCATATATGAGCAATATGTGTGATATAAGTGTGTATTTGTAAGTTATTTATTGTTATAACAACTTGGAAGATCTTAATTTGGAAAAAATGGTCGAAAAATGGCTTTTGAGACATTTTCGACATTTCCATGAAACAGTCAAATTTCCTGAAGTCTCATCGAAATTTCAGTTTTGAGGGTGACCGAAATGAAATCGAAATCGAAATTTCGAACCTTGACACTGATTAATACAACATAAATCAAGTCCCCAATCGGTGCGAAAAGGTTTTACACGATTCCGATCGTGCGGCCTCACGAAATTGGAATTCTATATAAGCAGAGTTGGAAGAGGACTCGATTGTTTTAACTAACTTGTACTTCATATTTTTGGACTCAAAATTGATGGAAATATATTTGATATATTGACATCAGGAGTTGGACCTAATATTTTGGAAGTTAGGTCGCAATGAATTTAAATCCAATTTATATGATGCTTTCTAATTTGAAGTGTGATGGTCACTGCCTGCAAATTCGAATACGAAATCATTGTTTGTTTATTTTGGAAATATGCAATGTTTTATTTCATATTTTCCTGATTATTTATGCACTTAAATGCTTATAATGCAATTATAAAATTGTATAATTAATTTGATTGATTTCAATTGTCTAGATTATTGCATTAAACACCTTTCACAATTGAAATTGTTTTGATTCAAAGAATTGTCTAGATTGTTGCACTAGACCTTTTGAAATTAAAAGGAGTTTTTTTTGGATTCAAGAAGTGTCTAGATTGTTGCACTAGATATTTTGGGATATTAAAAAGAGTATTAAATTCCTGAGAATTACTATATAGTATCATACACGGTCGAAAGATCGATAGAATCTCCTTAGTACAATATGCATCTATTGTGTTGTCTCGAATTGATTCGATGAAGGTGTCTAGGTCGTGGATATGCTAATGGGTTACTTAATTGACACCTTGCGTCGCTTTTGCAGTAGAAGCGCTCCCTGTTGTCATTATCTGTCCGATCTGGCTGGATCCGTTACAAGGAAATGTAGCATGAAGAGTCATGTCGTACTTAAACAACTAAAATTAGAACACTAAATTGTACTAAGTGATAGTGTAATACTATATGGTTACATCAAGTGCATAAAAGGATCAAACCCTATATAGGATTGCTTAAGTATCATTGTTTTAATTAGATTAAAACTAAGGCAATAAGCATGTATCTTATCACTATCCCTTAGATTAATCGTGAGAATATAATTCGAAATGATTAATCATTAATTTAAACATGATATGGACTAAGTTATATTATGACATACACAGACTTCCGTCATTGCGAGGAACTTCGTCACTATAGGTTATATTTTTGGATATGCTCATGTGTGTTCATGACTCCAGAATACAAATAGCCATGGAATCAGGTTCTTCGTCTCAAAAGAGATGGATTGTATGCATAGTGACCTCAATGTTGTTCCCCATATTATTAAGGCGGCATTGGATTGTGCATAGCGTATATTTTCGCTCATTGACGATTGGTTTAATCGACAACATGCTAACTCCATATATGTGAGGGGTGTGGGTGTTAAAGATCGAACTAAGAATACAAGTTGGACTTGTAAGGTGGAAAGAGTTCTCGCTTCTTTCATCGTAATTGCATTTTCTCATATTATTGAAGTGCAATGAAAATGGAAAGGAGACTCCAATCTCGTAGTGAGGCCTTTGGTTAGCTTGCCTTTTGCTTTAAAAGCTAATAAGGGAACGTATTTCAAAGTACAACAAAAAACGAGAACTCTTGATTTAAAAATATTAAATTATTTAATTTCCTTAATCAAGATATTAAAGTGTATTCTATTTTTTCTTTAATTTGAGATGCAATCTCTCAACCCACTTAACAATCTGCTTAAGGTCAATCACTTGATCGATCTAAATTATTAGAATTAGATCTATTAATTTGGACCCGTACTTGAGACAGAACACAGTGTATGTGCTCTCGTCTGTGAAGTATGAGAACCCTCAGACAGTGAGTTCAACAAGAAGTAGGACGATGATCATTCGATTGCTCGTTGCTACATTCATAGATCATTGTCTAATATACTTTAGAAGCAACTTAGAAATCAAATCTACTCATGGCATCCTCTTGAATATGAAAGAGATGTATGGAGATGTGAATCACACTCTTTCTACATTAAGATCCACTGAGGATATTATGAAGCAAGAATTTCCCTCTAGCGGTGTTAATGGTTGCACATGTTAAAGGGAAGTACTAGAGGAAGCATGGATCTCGGAAGGGTCTGATCCAAGAGAAGAAGAAAGGTCAAACTGTTGATTAATCTTTTAAAGCTTCAACACATCCGACACTCATAGAGATGGATGTCTACCATCACTACAATAAGCCATGATTCTGGAAGAGTAACCATCCAGAATACTTAAAGTCCTTAGAGAAGGACCAGTGTATAACTTTAACAAATAATAAATCTACATTCATAATTGAAACCAACTTACTCGTAGGACGAGAAGGAAGTTGGATTGTTGATTCTGGTGCTTCTGTACATGTATGCAATCGCTTGCATTTGTTTCAAGACACCAAAAATCCTGATGAAGGGGAGATAGTCATCCAGATAGGATTCGATGCAATTGTTGCAGCGATCACCACTGGGATCTGTAGACTCTCATTATCTAGTGAGAGAGTCCTAGATATTATAGATTGTCTCTACGTACTGTATGTTAGAAGGAACTTACTATCCGTATCTAAGCTGGTTAGACATGGATATACATTCCTGTAATAAACTTATCATAAATCGTTATGGTAATTTCATAACAGATGATTCTCTAACACCAGATGGATTCTATGAATTAAACATGCATGGATATGTCGTGAATGTTAATTGCCATTGTGAATAATAAAATCCCTAAACGATCAAGGGATGATGGAGATCATTTAACCATGATCTGACATCAAAGACTTGGACATGTGGCTCTTGATAGAATCAATAGAGTGGTAAAGGACGAACTTTTGGATTTTCTAGAAGTCCATGATATACCAACTTGCGAACATTGTATTCGTGAGAAAATGTCAAGGGCACTCTTCTCTAAGAATGGTGAACGACGCGGAGGTATATTGGACATGATACATACTAATGTATGCGGTCCCTGTTGTACTGCGACTTGAAATGACTTCATATTATGTGACCTTTATTGGTGACCATTCACGGTATGGTTTGTCTTCTTGTTACGTCACAAACATGAAATCTTCGAAAAGTTCAAAGAATTCTTGGCTTTGGTTGAGAATCAAACGGGAAAGAAGATAAAACAGATTTGATTTTACCGAGGTGACGAATACCTCTCAGATGAATTCATAGAATACCTTAAAGAGAGGAATTATTTCAAATCTCACCCCTCCAGGTACTCCTCAACTCAACGGAGTTGCAGAGAGATGCAACAGAACCATGTTGGACATGGTAAGATCAATGATAGTAAAGCAAACTTACCTCTCAGTTTCTGGGGACATGTAATAGAGACTACAATTTATGTCTTAAACAATATTCCATCTAAATCTGTACCTAAAACCCCTCACGAGCTTTGATACGGTACCAAGTCAAGTGTATGACACTTGATGATTTGGGGTTCTTTGGTCCATCTAAAAACGTAGATGCAAGCAAGCTGGAATCTCGCACTAGAGAGTGCTACTTCATTGGATACGTAAAGAATGGTATTGGATATTAACTTTATGATCCAGAAACTCAAAGGATATTTGTTTCTAGAGACACCAAATTTCTTGAAGGTGAATTTCTTAGACGTCAAAAAAATAATGAAGTTAAGGAACTAATCGAATCTAGCGAGATTGATGAAGTTCCTACACCAAAAACTGAAGAGATAATTGAGAATGACACGACCGTACCTCCTAGAAGGAGTTCTAGAGTTGTAAGACAACATGAAAGGTACATATTCCATGTATCAGAAGAGTCTGATGATGATCTAATTTCATTTGATGAAGCTTTGGGTGATCGCGACATGGATAACTGGATGCTAGCAATGAAGTCTGAGATAGACCCCATCCACAAGAATGGTGTATGGACCCTAGAATATCCACCTAAAGGGGTCAAATCCATTTGGTGCAAATGGATCTTCAAGAGAAAGAGGGGACCCGACGGGAAGGTAGAGACCTTCAAAGCACAACTAGTATCCAAGGGTTACACTTAGAGAGAAAGCATCGATTGCGATGAGACATGCTCTCCTATGGCCATGTTCAAATCCATCAGGGCATTGCTTGCCATAACAACATACCTGGACTATGACATCTGCAGATGGATGTTAATATCGCTTTTCTCAAAGGATACCTCAAAGAGGACATCTATATGGAGCAACCCCGAGGCTTCATAGCTGAGGAAGGAAAAGTGTGCAAGCTAAAGAAATCCATCTATGGGATCAAACAAACTTCTCGTAGTTGGAACATCCAATTCGATGAAACCATAAAGAGTTATGATTTCGTGCAGAATTCAGATGAACCATGCGTGGACAAGAAACTTAGTGGGAGCGTCGTCGTGTTCATTGTGCTTTATGTAGATGACATCCTTATCATTGGTAATGATACTTGGACGATGACCAATGTTAAGATCTGACTGTCCAATACCTTTGAGATGAAAGATCTCGGAGACACCTCTTATATCTTGGGTCTGAAATTGTTCAGAAACAGACAAAAGGTGATATTGTGACTGTCACAACAAGAATACATTAAAAAGATCTTGGAAAGATTCAATATTTATAATTCCAAGAAAAGCTTCCTTAAGACATGGTATTCACCTATCTAAAGGGATGGCTCCTCAAACTATTGAGAAAAAGAAAACCATAACCAGATGCCTTTACACATCAACTATGAGAATTCTGATGTATGCCATGATGTATACTAGACTAGATATCTGCCATGCTATGGGAGTGGTAGGCCGTTACCAATCTTGCTATGGAGAGAAACACTGGACTGCAGTAAAAAAACATCTTAAAGTACCTTAGAAGAACTCAAGACCATGTCTTGATTTATGGAGATAATGATCTCCAAGTCTCAAGATACACCAATTCAGACTTCCAATTAGATGTGGATGATATGAAGTCAACTTCAGGGTTCTTATTCATGTTGAACGGTGGTGCTCTGAGCTGGAGAAGAAAGAAGCAGGACACCATGGTTGATTTAACAACCGAAGCAGAATGTATTGCTGCATCGGATGTTGTAAAGAGGTTGTGTGATTGTGCAAGTTCATTCAGAAACTTGGCATAGTTTCCTCATCAGAATCTCCCATTTCATTGCTCTGTGATAACAAGCGTGCCATATTGCAAGTGAAGGAACCCCAATGGCATTAAAGAAACTAGTACACGGAGAGGAAATATCACATCATTCGGGTGATCCATAAGTGTGGTGATATCACGATCACCAAGGTTGCCTCTGCCGACAACATTGTTGATCCGCTAACCAAGCCATTGACCCAAAAGATCTTCGACTAACATGTAATGAATATGGGGTTATGAGTTATACAGTAATAGCTCTGAGGGTTAGTGAGAGATTGTTGGACTTGTAAGCCCTTGACGACCCATAAATGCAGTCAAAGTTATTGTTTTATCATGTCCATCTGAAATATTGTGAATACACTTAATATTAATGTCCCTTTGTACAATTAGAGTTATGTACCATGGTCGTATTGAATATTATGCAGCTGGGAGGGCACAACTAACTTAAAACATGAGATATTCAGTACAAGATCTCGAATCTGAAAAACATATGGCTATCTTTCTCTAAAGAATGATTTTCAACCGACTTCTTGATGCATGTCCTCTGCACGGGAATGAAGATTTAGAAGTGTTGGAATAATCAAGTCAAAGAGTTGATTTGATGAAATTGAGATAAAGTAAGACCTGAATCATATCTGTCACGATCAAGCATACATCCTTTGACCTGAGATGGATATGCGTCTATATGCCTGAGTATGCACAATTGACAAACCAATGGGTTGGTGATCTCGCCAAGGTCCATATAACGACGCGTTGGTGTGCATGTGAATTCTTATGAAATGTATTATATTTCAAAAGAATTATACACGTTTATAGTTGATAAACCGGGAGACAGAGCTCACTAATGAGATATTTTGGGGCCAAAATGAATTCCATACATGGTCGTCTTATTTATGGAATGAGACACCAATTCGAGATATAAATATTTACTTTTGGAAAGTATATGATTGATATTGTCGCCCAATTATAGAATGAGAAACCTATTGATATATTCCGAAGATGACAATCAAATAGGGTTTGAACTTCGGATTTATCAAAATCTTCCAGTGTTAATGATGAATGAGTATTAGGAATGCTCAGAGTTAAATCTATGGTAATAGATCATCTACCATGATACTTCCATTTCGAGGGAGTGATGAAACATGATGGATTTTAGTGGCTCCATTTTAGCTATGTGATTTGTGTTTTAATTGGATTAAATTACAATTCATCCAAAATGGCATGAACTTTGAAATTGGATTCGTATCCAGATTTCAAGTCACTATACATGAATAGTATGATTTCCCCGACATTATCTCCAAGTATCTGCATTTGTATCTCATGAGTCCTAATTGGATTGAGATTCACATCAGCTGATGCCAATATTGTTATACTAATTATTACATTTATTCATAAGGGCAATTTTGTGAGTAAGATTCACAAATATATTCCTTTAATTTGTGTGAATATTGATTCACTATAATTACCATTTATGTGGATATGATTCATATAAATATTTATGTAAATATGATTTACATAATATTTCCAAGGCATGAGATTTTGTGAAGTTGATTCACATTTTTTAGATGTAAATTGGATTTACATTTAATTTGTGCTCATGAGTATGATTCATATGCTATGATGATTATTTCCATAATTTCTTCAATATTGATAATATGATTATCAAGTTGATTAATTGATAAATAAAATGCAACAATATTGACTATTTTTAGTCAATGTGGACGTGTATCCTAAGTACATATGGCACCATATGCAAGAGTCCTATTGAGAATAAGGCTCTCTAATTTGTTGCATTACCAATTGATAAATCAACAACAAAAAATACATTCCATATATGGAATTGGTTGGCCTTGTTTGATGCCACATGACACCGCTACAAAGAGTCCTTGAGAAGAACTCTTTGTTGATTTATTGATTGATTATTAATTAAATTATTTGGAGATGAAAAGGAGATAATTTGTATTGTTGAACAAGGACTTAGTCCTAAGCCCTTGATCAACAATCAAAGGGCTATCATTGCATGTGCCTACTTGAAGAGAAGACTCTTCAATAGGCATGTACAATGTGTATAAAAAGAGAGTAAGACTCTCTAGTCCCTTAGAAATTCGTGCCGCTTGAGATATAGAAGATTCTTGGGTTTATACAACACATACACGCCTCTTCTTGTTGCCCTGATCGACGTTCGGATTCTTGGAAGTAACATGATTCATCTCCGCGCCCACACGAGAGACACTGCAGATCAGACTTGATTCTAGAGGTTTTTTATATTAGAAACTCATGCTTCAAAGGTAAACCCTGATCTATCTCTTTTTTTTATTCATTGTGAATATCATACATTATTTTAGAACTTGTTTCCTTAGAATTTATAATTTCTGAATGCACAAATTGTTGTGCTACCTTGTCTAGTTCATACGATGAACTAATAATGATTTAGCAAAAAGTTTGCTAAATATTCTGCGTTTCCGTGATGCGTAGTGAATAAATTTTTATTTACTTCCTTCACCTCATGCACAATGTGGGAAGAGAGAGGCAATGCTCATATGGTAGGAAGTGATAGGCGATAGTGGGTCATCTCGGCACACGTGGAAGGAGAAGAGATAAATGTGTATTATATTATGGTTAAAATGGGACTAGATTATGAACCGTTTTTTAAAAAAATGCATTTTATTATATTATTAGAAAATATTTTTTTTTGGTAAAAAATGGATGATTGAACAGGTGGTTTGGTTCAATTGGTTCAACCGAGTTTAAGCAGTCCACTCGGGTTTTAACCGGTTTTTATTTTATAATTAAAAGTCGGGTGGTTGGACCATTTTTCTTCCGATTCTTGGTTTAAACCGGTTGAACCGGCATGTACAGTTCGATTTTTTAAACATTGATATAGAGACATATTCAAAGGAGTCGTATAAATGGTTCGACATGCTCAAATGGTGGCGCTCAAGGTTTGACACCGATCTTTTCTATTAAGTCAAACATGCTTTTGAAGAATTGTTGTTGTCTCTTTATTTGACACATCAACCAAAACATTGATCTATGGGTGGTAAAGGAGTGGCAACATTGTGTGTTATGATGAACCTTTAAAAGGGCTCTGATATGGTCATTGACGAAGAGGTTACCACCGCCAGATATGAGAACTTTAGGGATTTCTAAATCTCTAGTAATTAGATTTTTGAGAAACTACTACTACAATTTTGCTATCAGCCATTTGAGCAGGAATTCCTCCACTTGTGTACATAGTACACAAGCAAAATAATGTAGTCATAACCTTGATAGTCGATACCTTGAATGGACCCATATAGTCAACTACCCATGAATAAAAAAATTACACATGCATATCAGTTGAAGCGACATCGTATCATTACGGTTTGTCTCGTCTATTATTTGGTACTCAAGGGATGATTTTACAATATCAGATGCATCTAAAATGATAGACGGTTAACACAAGCCATATTGGAATATTTTAGTTGTGATCTTTGATCCGTAACGGTGTCCCTCTCGCCTTCAATTTATGACAATAGTTGAGGATACCTTTGATCTTTTCCTAAGGGATACACCTTCTCTAGATCTCATCCTTTCCTTCAAAGGAGTAGATCTTTCCAGTAGTACAATTTGACAACCGAGATGAACTTTTTGAATTGCTTATTTGTCGAATCTCCCAAGAACATCTTGTTGATCAAGTAATTCACGTAGTAGGCATTCCAAAAGGATGGGAATATTGTAAGTCTGGCCTCATCTGGGAAGGTTTCGATAATAGGAATGGAAGCAATGTTTTTCCTCAAAGATATAATTCGAGAGAGACGATTTATTACTAAATTCATGACTCTAGGTTTCCTATTAATTTCAAGGTCAAATTTTTGGAGTAAAAGTATCCAATGAATAAGACGCGACTTGACATCATTCTTTGTCAAAAGATACTTGAAAGAAAATAAGCTGTACATACCATGACCTTGGATACTAAAAATCATGATTGAAAATTTTCCAATACATACTTCATGGCCAACATCTTTTTCAGTAATCGTGTAGTTATGTTGTGCTTCACTTATTGTCTTACTGGCATCGTGATTCTCTAACCTCTGAGCTAAGCCGACTCACATAACATAAAAGAAATCAAATAAAAATAGTACATAGGAATTCAATAAACCACATGTATCTTAGTTAACATTTTTTGTTTTTATTTAATTATTATTTTTTAAGGAAAAAGAGGGTGCAATCCCAAGATTGGAAATTTGGAACCCACCGCGATTTTATTGAACTAAATCAAGAGTACAATATTTTACATATTACAAATTACGCATTGGACCATAGGGAAACGAGTGCCCTATAGCATCCCAGAATACTCTTACAAAGAAAGGGGCATCCTGAAAGATCGTCTCATTTTTGGTGCACCAAATAACCCAAAGCAGAGTGAAAGGTCCAACCTCATCCTCTCTATAACTACCACAAGCCGTCCTAATTGAACTCCAGAATGATACACCATCCACAACCCGAAGCCAGGGAACATCCGCCCCGCCCATATCGCAGCTGAGGTCGAGCATCCGAAAAAAGGTTGTCGAAATGCTCCTGATCAAGCCCACATCTATCATACAAGGTCTCGCCGATATATAGCAATCTGGCCCTGCGTACCTTAGAGAGTAACCGCCTACGCCTCACCAACCATAAGAGAACCTTGATCCGCATAGATACCTTGCTAGCCCAAATAATTCTGTAGTCCCAGGCGAACTCGTCTTGAACCACCTCGTGCACCCTGACAAAGGACCGGAACACCTTCTTCACCAAGGATTTCCGCTCTTTCCAAATAAAGTGGTCCCTGCCCTCACCAAGTCCAACATCCACAACCGCCAGATCCCCCAAGAGTGCCACAACCTCATTGCATCTCTGCTCCAACAAAGTAGATGCGAAAGTCGAGCACCAAGAGCCCGCCGATCAAACCTGATGCACTGCAGCATTCCTTTCGTTTGCAAGGGCGAAGAGGCACGTGTATCTCTCTCTGAGTGGACCCAAACCTGTCCAGTCATCCCCCCAGAACCCAAAACCGTGATTGTCACCCACCATTGGCCTCACAGAGGCTTCCAGCTCCGGTAAAACCCTGGAAATTCCCCTCCATAGTGACGACGGCAGGCGGATAGCCTCCGCCCTCCATGAACTATGGGCCCCATAAATGCTCCGCACCACCCTGCAAACTAGGTCATCGGGCTCCCCCCCAAATCTTGAGGGTCCACTTAGCCAGTAGCGCCTTGTTCATGTGCTCCAAACTACATACACCGAGGTCGCCCTCCTTAACTGTGTCCCCGCCCACTTGGTGCATACCCCACCCTCATGCCGCCGTCCAGCCAGAAAAAATGCTTCATCATCCCCTCCAACCTCTGTCGCACCCCTACATGCATCAATCTTGTGGAACGGAAGAAAATCGTAATGTCGAATAACACATGCTTGAGGAGCACTTGCTTGCTCCCCTTAGAAAGCGTTCTCGCCTTCTACCCACCATCTTGCTTTCTAACTTGTCAAGCACCACCTTCCAATTTGCTGCATCCAGCCACCCAACAACTAAAGAGAGCCCTAATAGGTGGATGGAAAGGTGTCCCCGGGCAACTGAGAATACAACAAATCTCCCGAGCCTCTACATACTCCAAACCAAAAGCAATAACCACGGACGTGTCTCTTTTTATTCTAAGTCCTAAGACCTCACTAAAGATATCCATAATGCAGGAAACATGTCTCGCATGTTTCGGATCCCCATCAATGAACAAGACCGTGTCATCGACGTATTGCAGAATAGGGATAGAGGCATCGTCTCTCGTGTACCCGTCACAAAAATTGTCAGCCGTGACCAGCTTCATTATCACATCCAACGCATCTGCCACAATCACAATCAGAAGGGGAGCAAGGGGGCACCCCTGACGCACCCCTCACTGAGGATGAAAGAAACCACCTTCTGACCCGCCATTCACAAGGACCTTCTGACCCGCCATCTCTTCACCCACCCAATCCATCTATCAGGGAACCCTCTTTTTTGCAGCGATTGCCAGAGGAAACACCAATCCACAAAGTCGTAGGTCTTAGAAAATCCACCTTCCAAAGGACCCCTTTCCTTTTCTCCCTCCTCCAATCCAGTACCAACTCCGACGCAAAGACCCAAGAATCTGCCATGTCTACCGAGCACAAAGGCTGACTGCTCAGGAGAGATGATGTCCGCCAGGACACCTCGCAAGCGGTTCGCCAAGAACTTGGCCACAAGGAGGTAGATCACATTGGACAAAGCAATAGGCTTGTAGTCCTCCACACACACGCCCCCTTCCGCTTAGGCAGCAGAAAGAGTAACGCTTTATTCAGCCGCTCGAAACCATGGTTGCCCTCCTCGAACTCCCACGGGACTGTCACCACATCCCCCTTCAGGCAGTCCCAAAACTCCTTGAAGAAGCGCATCGAGAACCCATCTGGGCCCTGAGCCCCATCCGCGTTCAGCTGCCATGGATCTCGTCTAGTCTCCTCTTCCGAAAAGGGCATCACTAGCCCCTCAACCTCTGAAACCATGGTTTCCCTCCTTGGTTAACTATTATATTATTAATTTAACTATTATATTATATATTATTAGTTATTATATTAGTTATTATCAATTTATTATATTAGCATATAATTGGCATATATCGATTCATTAGCTTTAATTAATTATTAATAATTTACTTTATATCTTAGTATATATTATTGTATTTCTAATTTCAGAAGATATCAATAATATCAATAAATATTTAACATTCATTTATTTATATCATATATTTTTTATATTAATATTAAATTCTATTGAAAAATCGATTTTATTTACATTATATATTAAAATATACATCGACCGATAGAAATAAGTCATTTTGGTTATTTTATATTCTATTTTTATTTACCCACAAAGAGAGCGTAGTCGGACGAATGCCTCCGTAAAATGATGAAATAAGAATAAAGATGTAATGGAACACTGTATGGTTTGCCTTCCTTTTTTCTTAATACCTCTGCCACAATGTTTGACGCATCATTCAAATCTCAATTGAAAATGTCCAAGTGGTTGCAGAATAATGGTTCAATAACCTTACTCTTCAAAGTCTCAAAGGTTGAAAGACAAGTCACTAAAGTCAAACTCGTGGTCTTTGGTCAGAAGTTCAATTAAGATGTTTAATTAACGGTAATATGAAAAGTCTTGTATGAACTATTAATAAAAAATCGACATGTCCTAAAAAGGATCGAAACTGCTTCAATGTTGTTGGTAGCTTGAGTTTTAAAATGATATATATATCTTGGTATGGTCAACCTCCATTCCTTTATTGGAGATAACGTGGCTCAACACTATTTGATGAGCCATCACGAAGTGACCATTCTCGCAAAGTAAAACAAAGTCCACCTCAATACACTTTTGTAATACTCGGTTAAGATGTTTTAAGCATCGACAAAAACTTACTCCACCATATCCACAAAATGGCAATCACATGCCTTCGGAATGTATAATAGCACTATATAAACCAAAGGATATTCATTAAAATACAAAAGTGCCAAACGTACACGTAAAACCTATTTATCTTGATCTTTATGTAGTTTTTTTAAAAGGAAAAAGGGTGTGACGTTGTAAAAACGAGTGCCTAAAAACTTCATATTTACAAGTTAAATTTCAAATTACAAAGATGAAGGTTCGCAGAGAATCATGGAATGAGGTAACACATTTTCTGCATAAAACATCTCCCTAAAAATAACACCATTTCTCCCATGCCAAAGCACCCATAGGATGGCCACCATTTGAAATCTATCAGTCATGAAGATGACCCCAGACTAACCAATAGACTCCCACAAGGTGCGGACATACTCTGTGGTGACACCAACCATACAGACCTCCACCCAGATGCTCCTTGACGAATGGCGAGAAAGGAACAAGTGGTTCATATCTTCTGGTTCCTCTTCATAGTGTTGTAGGATTCATTGGTCCCCTGAAAAAAGCTGGCCCCATGAGCACGTCAAGAATCGACCTCTCCCATACAACTAAAGAAAAACCTTGATCCTCTATGAGATCCTCCACCTCCATATCTACCCTAACGTCAATAGAGCAATCCCATGATAAAAAACAGTCGAGGCATAAAGATCCTTTTAAACCTAGACGTGGGAGTGACTGCATTCCAATTTTTGGTGCAAGGTTTTAAGTGCCGATATCAATGACAATTCCACAAATATGGGAAAAGGGTGTGCCTAGGGTTCTGAAATTGTGTCAAAATTGATTAAAATCAATTAATTTCAAAATAAAAAAGTTATTACTACTTCCTAAATTTATATAAACAGTAATTCTACTATCATCTTACTTCTGATGGTTTAAACGAAGTTAATATGTAAAGTCATGTACCTTTATTATATTAAATTCGTTATGTTAATCTTTAAGCTCAATAGAAGCAAGTTGATCGTGGTTCTGTTTGATCACACGGATTCGGTCGCAACAAGTTTTGGCATGGAGTTAAGCATCACTTGTGGTTCTGTACTGATTTGTTATTTGGGCCTACCCTTGACCCCGCAGTCGCTTGAGGGTTTCAGACTAGCTATCTGTTATTGAGAAGCTTAAGCAAAGTTAGCCGAGTGGAAGGCTCTATGCTATCACGCGGATGATGTTTGGTGCTGGTGAAGGCGGTGCTAGCAATGATATCAGTCTTCATGTCCTCCAAACTATTGCTAGTCGAGGTACACCATCGTCTAGAGAAAAATACACGTAGGTTTTTATGGGGAAAATGGATAGAACCAATTGGGAATCCATCTAGTTGACTAGGATACTATCATGCTGCCGAAAGAGGAGGGTGGTCTCGGGGTTCATCATTTAGAGATTATGAACAGAGCCTTGCTTCTGAAGTGGATTGCTAGGTTTTGGGGGAACAATGAGGACTTAGTTTGCAGGCTAATTCGTAGCATTTATAGCGTTCATGCTCAACGATCCTTTCGTCCCCACTCATATTTTTTCTTTTCCTCATCCAGAAAGGGAATTTGCACCCCCTCCGCAGTTATCTCAGTTTTTGTTCGATCGTGTGGGACAATTGAAACTTTGTTGTTTGGAAGATGACTGGACGGATAGGTGAACATCGACCGCTCGTTTCCCCTGCCTATTTTCTCATGACAAATCGTAGTACATTGGTTTTAGAGAGTTGGGAAGACGGTAGATGGCCTCCAACCTTTCAGTCAAACTTCTCTGACCATTGCGTGCATGAGTTCATGCAATTATTGGATGAGATTAGCGGTCTAGCTGGGCCAACTAGTGGCAGAGACCATTGGGAATGGAGATGGTGATTCACTATGAGAAGAGCATATGGAACCTTGCATTGACAGTCTCAACATAGCCCCGAAAACTTGATTCAAGATTGCAGATATATTTGGGATCTTAAAATCCCAACACGTGTAAAAAATTTTCTTTGGTTGTTGAGACGTGGGAGAATCCTTACCAAAGAAAGATGGTTCGGACTTTTTTAGGGCAACTATCATAACTGCTCCCTCTATGGGAGGGAGATGGAGACGATTGAGCACCTTTTCTTTTACCATGACAGAGCTAAAGAAGTTTGGGAGGAGTTGGCACTTGATTGGCTACATCTTGGAAATCCCTTGGCTTTCTGGAACTCCCTCTTTGGCACACGTTTTCACTCGAATAGGGCGATCCTTCTTCCTGTTGCAACAATATGGCCTCCGTGGTTATCGCATAATGTGTTTTGTTCCCTTTAGAGACTTTCCATTAGGAGAATGTGGTCATTTCTGCTACGAATCACTTCTAGTCATGGCTCTTGTAGTGTGGTTTTCTCCTAATTAATAAAATTTATGGGGCGTGCACCTTCATGTGTTTCACCTTTTTTATCTTAAAAAATTCATTATATTAATACAATGTAGACATGCTCATATATTAAAAATACATGCTATTACATTAATACATCAGTTAAGAAGAAATGAATAAGAATACAAGTCCGAGGCTAAGTAATTAAATTAAGAAAAAAACCAACTACTCATTTATAAATTGGAGTAAAAAATAAGGTTTTAAAATCTGGATTGGACGTTGAACCAGTCAGTCTTCGCTTTGGTGCAACTTGCTCAGATCGTTGGTCCAAATTGGTTGGACCAACGATGATGTTAGCATGACATCATCATTCCTATCGACTTGGAAAAAAATCGAATCGAGCTTAATTTACTAATCTGACCGGTCGAACTAGTATCTTGAACTGATAAGACCTGCTACATATACATAAGTATGTATGTATATATCATTGAAATAATCTTTTAAATGTTAAATCTTTTAATAGAATAACATGATTGTCTATTTCGAGTAAAACTCTACAAAAGTTAGACACATTTTCTAGCATTATATATGAATACAATATTCTAATCATTTATGTATAGTTGCTTCTAGAAAACTACTCTAAGAAGGTAGGGGCACATCTGATATTTCTAAAAAGAGAAGGGCATGGCTGATATTGCAGAAGTTAAGAAGGGCACAAGTGATAGAAACATATTATTTAATTATGTAAACCTTTATTTTTTTTGAAAATTTACCGAACCATCAAAACTGGGCCAATCCAGGTCAACCTGGCCCGACCACCCTGGTCAACCCTGTCTGACCACCGGTTGGACCCGATTTTTTATTTTCTTTTTTTAAATGAATTAATTGAAACCTACCGAACTGACTAGGTCGGGACTTGTTCCCGGTCCGACCGACCTACCGGTCCGATTTTTTAAACTCTGGTCAAAAGTAAGAAAATTCAAAGAACAAACAATAAGGACAATAAAAAAGTCTCCTTATAGAGTTGCAACAACTCTTGACATCTCCAAGTCTTATGTCCATAATAGTGGCATACCCCATCATATCATCCATATTGGTCGACATTTAAATGTATCTAAGAAAACACTCATTAATTTTGGTATATATCATCGAAGTTACTAACATGCCCAGAAATGGGAGCGATGAAAAAGTTGGAGAAATGGCACATGCTATTGGCATGTTATGACATGTGAATCCATACTAGTAGGGCGTATATTCAGTTGTTCTAGATGTATCTCCTCTCTTGAGAAGTTGGAACTTTTAGTCTTTTTAATTCTTGAGAGATGGCAAGACAGAAGAAGGTGCCATGTATGGACATGTTTCCCTGGCATTTTGTTTCAGCTAGTAACATAGATGTTTTTTAACAAGTGTTGGCTCACTTTTGGTGGAGAGGGAGGTGATTAAACATGGATGTCTTCGAAGTAGAAGTTATATGAGTTTCACACTGGCTGAAGGCACTAAATGCAGTCGAAGGCTATACATATACGCAAGAATAGATCACTAGATTTGGGAATATGGGGTTGTTTAAAGAAGGCTTATCAGGTCATGTTTACTCTCTACTTATGGGAATTCAAGGTTGGTTAGGGACTATCGTCTAGTCTAGAGGATGAAAGATCCTTTATAGCTAAAGATCTTTATGAAGCTTATGCCAAGATCTAGAGGGAGGTTGTTTTAAAGCATGTTTATTCCCTAATCTGCATGAATAGATCTTCCTTTTGATCTTATAACATATCAATATGTCGAGTCAATATAGTTAAACATAATCATCCATTACTGTCCATTTGGTAGGATCAAAATCTCTTTATTCAACTTTTAGACTGCATGATATGTAGCATCTGGAGTTTTAAAATTGACAAGCACCTGTCCTGAAAAATCCAAATAATTCCATATAGTTAGGTCTAGAAGGCAATTAAGATCTATATTTTAAGAGTTTTGTTCGAATACTCCATGTATTCAAATATTCTTAACTAATTCTTCCAGTTGGTTCTTTAACATGAAATGGAGCTAACATTAGCCTGTGTTATGTAGATAACATTTGTTCTTAACTTGCTTCTTTTTTTCTTCTTTTCTTTCAATTGCTTCTTTTTTTAGCTCTTATAAAATTGAAAATAGCTAAATCTCTACAAATTTATGAGAGCATACAACAACAACAAAGCCTTTTCCCACATTAAGTAGGGTCGACTACATGGATTCTTTGCATCTATTCGTATCTATCTTGGGTCATTCTCGGGCTTATATCAAAAAAACTAAGATCCCTTCGTATAGTCTCATTCAACACTTCTGGGGCCTTCCTCACCCTCTCTTAGCCGGCTCAACATCCCAAAACTCGCATCTCCTAACCGATGCTTTAACTGACCTCCTTTGCAAATGGCCAAACCACCTTAAGCGGTTTTTTCGCATCTTATCCTCGATCAGAGCTACACCAACTTTCATTCTGATTGCATCCAAGGTGGCAAAAGTCGATAATCGATACTCGGTCGGTCGGGTCACCGATTAATGATTAATCAGTAGTCGGGCGACTAATCAGATTTAGTCGGACTTTAGTCGGCTTTGAATTTTATAAATATTTTAAATATATAAATATTTTTTTATACATATATTTATATAGATTTTGTACATTTTTATACTATCATAATAAAATAAAAGAAGTAATTGAATTTAAATAAAATATTAAGCATATTATAATAAATTTGCTTATAAAAAAAGCAAAACATAAAAAAGTGTGGTATCTCCAAGGAAAAATTGGTCGACTAGTGTGCCTAGTCAGAATTAGTCGGTACTCTGTCGGCCATCCCACTGAAGACTAGTCAGATCTACTAGTCGGACCAGTCGGGCGACTTTTACAACAATGATTGCATCATTCCCAATCCGATGTGTGTGTCCACACATCCACCTTAGCATTTTCGTTTCTGCTACTACCATTCTCTGTACATGTTTATGGTTCAGAGGCCAATATTCAGATCCATAAAGCATAACAGGTCTCACGACTACTTTGTAGAACTTTCCTTTGATTTTCAAAGGAATTTTCTTATCACAGAGAGCGACAGAGGCTCCTCTCCACTTTAGCCAGCCTGCATTTATTCTGTTAGTAACATCTCCATCAATTTCCCCATCATGTTGCAAAATAGATCCCAGGTATCTAAAAGAATCTCTCTTCTGAATGTTATCGTCACCAATCTTTACCTCGATTCATTCGTCATTGCTTCCAGCAAAAGTGCATAAATTTATAAGAGTATGTGTACAAAAAATAATTTATATATTTAAAATAGTAAAAAATCAAAATCAACTAATGCCCGACTAAACTCGATTAGTTGACCGACTATCGACTAATCCTTAGTCAGTGATCCGACCGACCGATGATCGATTGCCGATTTTTGCAACCTTGACTGCAGCTTGCAATAAAAGAAAATATACAATATATCTTCACACGATGCATCAAATAGAGAAAGGGATAGACACTCTACTCGGACGAGAATAGAAACACTCCATTTGAAGAACCACTGCTGGTAGAAGACCTCGCTCGAAGACGGGTCTGCGACTTTCAGGTCATCGGGAAAGAGCCTTTGTCGTGCCTGTAGTAGTCGCTATGATACCGGGTCATGCATGGAGAAGAGACACTGTAGAAGAAGAAAGTCCAACACAGAGTAGTAGTTGATATTCGGTGAGCAGTCGTCTGGAGTGTCGGTCTGTCAGTCGGAGACGTGCAATAGAAGTCTTGTAGATACATTTCAAGAAGAAGAATGTGCCCTCTCACTTACCTTTTCTCCTATACTTGATAGAATAAGAGCATGGATCATCTAGTTGGGAGAAACCAAATCAAAACATGCATTTTTTCTTTTTTTCTCGGCTTTTCTCCTTTTCTTTATTCATATGGCTTCTTTTTGTTCGACCTTTTTTTATCTTCAAAAAACTCATGGCCTAATTTGGGTTTTGGGCCCCCTAAAATGTAACTCAATTGGGCTTTCTTCCTTTAGGCCCCTTTCTCATTTTTAAAGTAGGCCATCCTGCTATAGCATGCCCCGATTGGGCCTGAAACAAACAACAGCCCAACATGGGCCTAGAATAAACCTCCTGCTGCCTTCTCTCCCCCATTTTCTTCTTTTTTTCTCCGGCCCAATTGGGCCTAAACTCCCGCATGTTTTTTTACACAGCCACTTGGGCCATCCCACATTTCATATTTCTACTCTTTTTTCAAAAAAATAAACCTGAAGGGTGTTTGCCCTTAACAAGGTTACGACAAGAGTTCTCAATTGGGAACCCATCGTCATGCATTGGAGATGTAGAGAAATGGGGGCCACGTCTGTGGTCTCAAAATGGAGTCGCCAGTGGGAGAGGGTCTCCTCCTTCTCTGATTGATACCGCCTGTGAGAGGGGGGTTTCCTCCTCAGATCGCCTCCCATATGGAGAGGAGCTGCCTGCGAGATGTGGTTTGCATACACATAGGTGCTGGCATCGCGAGGAGGTGCGGCTTGGGGTTGCACGATGCCACTTGGAGTAGTAGGCACCGCTTGGAGGGGTTGGTGGTGCCGCATGAAGCGGTGCTATTAGGGTTTGGAGGTGTTGCCGTCGGCTACAACTTGGAGGGGATAGGAACTGTTGCATACTCGATGGAGTCGGGGAAGAGCGCTACCTCCGGTTGGGACTTCACCAGGATCTTTGAGAGGATGATGCACGATCGTGAGAGCCTTGAACTACTTGGGCTGCCAATTAAGGTTAAGGCAACACCGTTAGGTGACTGGAGGTGCTATCACTAGGGGTTTGAACAGAACAATGTTGGGGAGGGAGTTTTACATAAGGAGGTGTGTCGCCTATAAAGGAGTCCCGTTGGAGATAGATCTTACAGTGATCTGTAGCTTCAGGCGTGTGACATGTTTTCTTCAATTTGCTTTTTCTCGTACATGTGGGGATCGACCCCCTTTTTGTCGTGGCTGATGGCAACACCGCCTCAAGAGGATGTGTGACTTCTATTGAAGTTTCTCTCAACGAGTACATGGGGTGTGTGACTTCTTATATAGCGCCCCATAGACAGATCGGAATCCCACCACTCATCCATGTGAGACTAAACATAAGTGGGTAGTTGGATCTTAGAGATATCCAATTACCTCTCTATTACATATTCCAACATATTTGTATTTATACAATAGTGAATGTGATCCTCTTCACATTAGTATTAATTTATATGTGAATCATATTCACATAATTTATAATATAAATATGAGAATCCTATTATCAATATATTTTTCAACATAAAATGCGACTTACATTCACATTATTCCTCAAATTAAATGTAAATCATAAAAAATGGTAAAGCCTTATCCCGCTATAAGTAGGGTCGACTACATGGATTCTTGCTCAAATCCATGTTGAATGATTCGATTGTTTTTACACTGGTTGTTGACTACCTAATGTAACCCCCACAAGAGGGGATTTAGACTATGGTCTTTTGGGTGGTAGGCACACTGCTCTACCACCAGACCATTTAAGTGGGTACAAATTAAATGTAAACTATATTCACATTAATTCCAATAAATGTAAATCATATTCATATTAATTTATGCCCATATGCGAACCAAATTCACACATTAATAAACCTATTTTCTTCGATTTGTGACTCCTAATCCAATTATGACCTTTGTGCTTCATTCGAGGATACTTAGAGATAATTGTAATAGATCGCGTATAGTAACTTGATATTTAGATTAAGTCTAATATCATAGTTCAGATCACTTTGAGATATCTGATCGAGTCAGACATAGAACCAATTCACTAATTGATTCTAAACAATTTTAGATTAATTTGCAACTCTTGGGATATAGACTTGATTTTATGAATTGAGATATAATCTAATTAAATCTTATTCATTTGATCTCTAAGTGGAGTCACTCAAATCAATCTGATTTTATTGAAGAATGACCTAGGTTGGTAAGTGGACTTCTCTAGGATCCAATTACCACATCATGAGGTTTAGTCACACATCATCTATTAGTGGGTCACTGGTCTGTCAGGATATATAAAGAGCCTCACAACCTTGTAATCATTGAGAAAATATAATAGAAGAATCCACTATTTGAGGCTTTCTCCCGTAAAACCAACCTGCCCCTCATGGAGTATGGTTCCACGCGAAATCTTTGTCCTTCATTGTTTATTATTCTTGCACACACGATCCCCTTCCCCCACAACACCACCAGATCCATCAAGATGCCCGACCGACGTTGATGTTGGCCCACAACCCTCTCCAGACCTGTGGTGGTGCCCCTCCTTCGAGCATGTCATCACACGACAACCCCTATGGAGGGGGTCTGCCTCTATGACCTCCAGGGCATGTTGCTCGCATAGGCCCAGCGCGAGAACCTTCAGGCGATACCAATACCGTATGCCTGATCTCCGGTGTCATGCACGTGGATGCAATCTTGCCAACATCACCCTCAGCGTGACGCCTCTTCCTCGTCGTGCGATGGCACACCAACCTCTATGTGACACAACTCTCGCAAGCCCCTCTGCGTGCATGCGTAGGTGATCATCCCTCCAGTAGTAGTCCCTTCATCAACGCCCCCTCCCCAGCGATCGGCCACCTCCAGTGTTCCTTTTGATGGTGGCAGCGATGGGTTCCCTTCAGGGAATCGTAGTCATGCTTAAAAGCATACATGGGGTTAAAAAAGAGGAGAGCTCGACTGCTACTGTATTCTAAAAAAGGGAGGAGTTTTTAAAAAATGAAATGAAGAGAAGATAACATTCGGAAAAAAAGGAAGAATGGCTAGAAATATGGAAAAAGGGCTCAGGAAAAAAAACAAGATCGATTGAAAGAGAGAGGAGAAATGCCAAAAAAGAGGACAATTTATGAAAAAAGGAAGAATGATTTTAAAAAAAGGAAAGAAGAATTTATTTAAAAAAGGGAAAAAGGGAAAAAGAGAAAGATGACGTTTTTTTGTTTAGCCCCTTTTCGTCTGTTCTCCCAACTTTGTTAAGTACTATCAAGTATGAGAGAAAGAGGGAGTGAGAGTAGGGCATGTTTATTGCCCACTAACCCCCATGGGATCCATCATATCCCCCGCGGGTTCTCTAGCTCCCACAGGCTCCATCATATTTCCCACAGTGGGTTCTCTAGCCCCTACGGGCTCTGTCATAACCCCCACATGTTTCACTCAGTGCATATCAAAGCACATCTTCAGCCTCCACGACCCTTCTTGCATATGTAGCCCCCACAAGCTTCAACTATACATTCCCTATAGGATGTAGGCTCAAGATCTTCAGTTCATCCTCACCAACATGACATGAGAAGCATCGTCCTCAGCTGCAACTGACTGAGTATACATTGAGTCATTACGGTATGTAGTATCATGTATTTCATCTTGTGAGTGTGTGCCTTCAGTATGTTTATCCAAGCCGAGCATTACATGCTCCAACTTGAGGGAGAGTTGAAGAATGACCTAGGTAGGTAATCGGACCTCTCCATGATCCAATTAGCACAACATTAGGTTTAGTCCCACATAACCTATTAGTGGGACTCTGGTCTGTCTGTGGACGTATATAAAGAGCTCAAGACCCCTGTACTCATTAAGAAAACATACTAGAAGAATCCATCCTTTAAGGCGTTCTACGATGGTTTCATCCCATTCCTCATAGAGTAGGGTTCCACGTAAAATCTCCGTATTCATCATTGTTTATTACTCTTGATCTGTTTATTACTTCCACATTATGTTTTTCCATACATAATGGAAGCATCATGGTATACAATATGTTTATGATCATGTCGACCTCAAGCATTCGCAATACCCATGCATCTTACACAATTTTTTATATAAATCATGCATCATACATACTTGAAGACTTGATCAACCCGAAGTATTTATCCCATAATTGGACATCTTCTTGTAGGGTTTATCCATAGAATTCTCAATCAATCATTGAGCAACAATATTAATTATATTCTGGCCAAAAACATATAATATAATTTTTGAATTCTTATCACGTTTCACAATCAAGATGACCATTGGTTGAATTTGTTGTCTTTCGATTCGGTAAATATGAGCTTATACAAGGGTGTGCTTTGGAAGGTAGATTTTTCTAAAGCCTATGACATGGTGGATTGGTGTTTCCTTTGGATAGTGATGTCGAAACGTGGCTTCCCCGATACCTGGATCTCCAAGATGAAGCCCTATGCCACCACGACATCCTACTTTGTGCTTGTTAACGATACCTGAGGGAGGTTTTCTCCAGCCACAACGAGGAGTTAGATAAGGCTGCCCGCTTACCTCTATACTTTTTGTGATTGCAACTGATGTTTTGATGTGTATGGTTGCACATGTGTTACGTAATAAGGTTTCGCCTGATTACACTATTGATGATATTTCTATTCCTCCACTGCAATATGCTGATAACACCATCTTCTTTATCGAAAGGGGGGCAAAGAGGAGGCTAAAGGCATGGCATTGACTCTGAAGATTTTGACGAACTATCTGGGCTTTCTCTTTATCATGGCAAGTTGACTGTTCTTCCATTTGGTATTCAGACAAGATGCGCGAGACTGTTGCGCGGAGTTAGGTACCGAGTGTGGCTCTCTACCGATCCGCTACTTAGGCCTTCCCCTGATGGTGGGTGGACTTAAAAAATGTCTGATTGGTTGTCTATCATTTGAGAAGATGGAGAAAATACTCTCAGGTTGGAAGGGAGCTACTTTATCATGTGGGGGTCATTTGATGCTTGTGAAGGCCGTTCTCGACTATTCTTGTGTATTTCATGTTGTCCCATCTTTTACCCGTTGGTATCATGCGGCAGTTGGAGATTATCAAGCAGTGATTTCTTTGGGGCAAGTCGGGCCATGATGGATCTTGAGTGCGCCCGGTAGATTAGGAAACTGTTACTTTGCCTAAGGAGGTTGGGGGCCTTGGGATCTTATGCTTTGAATCCATGAATGAGTCTCTTCTCCTAAAATGGATCAACAGGATTTGTGACAAAAGTGAAGACATTTGTTGCAGACTCATTCGTACCATTTATGGCATTAGAGTTTATGGAGCATTTCCTTAGCAGCAAATTTTCGACACTCGACTCTGTGGAAAGACATCAAATCAATGCTGCCCCACTTTTAGGAGCTTTTTTGTCTGGTTCTTGGTGATGGTAATTCTTTTGCTTTCTGGATCGATAACTGGACAAGCGAGGGACCTCTCTCTTCCAGATTCCCCTGCTTGTTTTCTTTGGTTGTTAACCGTAATGCAAATGTGCTGGATTGTTGGCTAGATGACAACTGGATGCCTTCATTCAAGACAGATTTCTCTGACCAACGCTTAAAGGAATTCTTTCTGCTTCCGGAGTCCCTCAGACAGATTGATAGGCCTGCCACTGGGCAGGATCACTGGATATGGAAGAATAACTCGTTCTCGGTCAAAAGGACATATACTTTGGTTCGTGATTGCAACTTTATCTGAAAGCTAAAGCTACCAAGTAGAATTGGCTTCTTTATGTAGATGTTCCGTAGAAAGTGCATCATGACAAGGGACCATTGTGCTAGACTTTTCGGAGATATCTCCAACAGATGCCATCTTTGTGAGACGTAAATTGAGACAGTAGACCATTTTTTCTTCCATTGTGTGAAGTCGTCCCCAATCTGGTTGGAGTTTGAGGCTGGCTGAATCTTCAAAATCTGGACATGTTTTGGAACTTTTTATTTGAAGCAAAAGATCGACCCAGAGAAGACCTCTTATGGCCAATTGCAACTACGCGGACAATTTGGTTAGTTAGAAATGATAACACTCTTTTCTTTACCGCATTTTATCATGAAAATGTAATTTTCCACTCTAAGACTATTCTTGAGTCTTGGCTACCGTAAGTCTTCCTATTTTTATTCTTCGCCTTCTGATATATCTGGGGGTGACACCATAGCGTGTTTTCCTATTTTTTTGGTCTTTAAAAAGTATGAGCTTCTATGATTCTTTTGAAAGATAGTACATCTCATATTCCCTTGTATGCATGCTAGCTTGCATGTATATAGACATTGTTAGACCATCAACCTATTCGTCTACCAAATGTACATACTTAGATATATATATGTGTGTGTGTGTGTGTGTGTCTGTCTCGTGTTAAAAGATGTGTGCATCTCGATCTTGTTAAGTTAACCCTTTAACTTGACTCATTTGACATATCGAGTCTCTATTCTTATGCAGATGACATGCATCAATAATGTTAGTCGAATATCTATCTTTACAGAAGATTGCCATCTTTTTTTAGTCTGGAAATCCTCTTTGAATCACTTTGCGATGTCAGTTGTGTCCCCAATCTAAATCTTTAGATCCACAACACTACATCGACATCTATGATTTAATTATTTAGTACAACATCTCTATGATACTCAAAATGACCATGGTATGTATTCCTATTCGTGCTGAGGGACCTTGTCATTAATGCAAACTTAATAGTTTCTATTTCAAATCTAGAATGATATAATTGACAATAACATTTATTACATAGTGGCTCACCATCATGGAAGGCCGTATCGATATCGATATCGTATCGATATGATATTTCGACGATATATCGATGATATATCACCGAAATATCGCCCATATCGCCGATATTTCCTTCCATGCTCACCATAGACAGACTTGCATAACAAATCTGATCTTCCACTGTGTTTAATCTGAAAATCATCCCATCAAGGAGCACCTTCTTGCTAATATGCTTTATTTCCACTGTAGCATTCAAACTGGTCAAATTTTGGAGAAATAATTCTTTGCACTGGTTATGACTGGATCTCTTCTTGATGTAAGAAATTTTATGGAAGCGGCTTGCAGGTAAACTCGTTTTGGTAGAACCATAGAGATAGGTCAATTGTCTTGCGTTATTATTATAAATTCCATTAAATTAGATCAAAATCTTTTATTGTTAAAGATTGGATTGATAGGTAATGAACAAAACTCTGATGAGGGTCTAAAAATATCCTCACAAGAAGCGAAGATAAATTATCGTTGAGGCGACCGCTCACTAAAGTCGAGATCGATCAACAATCAACCCACAAATAAATTAAACAAAGTAACGCAAAAACAAGTGGATCAAATTTATTATGCCCTACAAATAAATGTGTATAGTGGTCAAGTACAAGTAGGGGTCGAACACATGGAGAATGAGGGATAGATAACAAAACTGGCTAGAGAAGACAATAAGTGTTTTTGGACTTTTTAGGGTATTTTGATATTTGTGGGAATTATTTTAATTTTTAAAAAATTTGTTTTTATAATATTTTTAAATTTTGAATTTTTGAAATTTTAATTTTCTTTTTAAATTTTCTGATTTTTAATTTTTATAATAATTAATAATAATATAAGTATATATAGAGATGTATATATAGAGATAACTATTAAATTTATAAATATAGCTATAAGTATTCAAAAATGACAAAATAAAATGTTTTGTTTTGTTTATATTTTTATATGTTTTTCGTATTTCTCTTATAAGTCTGCTATTTTTCTATATTTTAAATTGAATTAATTAGGCAAAACATTGAATATATTAAATAGGCTGGATTGTTTTGGAAATTAAAAATAGTTAAAAGCCTCAAAATTTTCCAACATTATTTTAATATATAATATATATAGTAGAGTGAATTCAGAAACAAAAATAAAATTAGGATTTTCAGAAAATTCTATAAATTTATAAGGATTTTGAAACTTTTTAATTGTTAATGTTTTTTTATTTTTAGTGATTTTTGGTCAGTTGGTTCAAAATAGGGTAATAAACAAAACATATTTTTTTTGAGTTTTTCAAAATATTTTTATTTTTTTTGTAATTTTCTAAGCTAAACAGGGAAAATAACTCTATTTTTGAATTTTAAGAAAAAAATAAACCTTAAATAGCTAACCAAAAATATATATACTAGATCTATATATCAGGTATTTATGGTAATTTTCTAGGAATTTTTTGAAGGCCCGAAGCTATTTTTAACAAAATAAAATTAACATAAAGAAAATGCAACCTAGTAGGGACCTAAATGCAATTTAGGAAAAGTATTCTCCAATTATAGAGCCCCTCAAAGAGCTCTAGGGTCAATCATACAAAAATCCAAGAATATATAATATTTAACATGTTGGTAGGGGTATAATTGTAATATATAAAATATGCGAGGTCTTTTTTCAAAGTTTCCAAAAAATATAACACATGAATTAAAAATTACATGGCTGCTTCGAAATAATAAAACCCCAGGGGCCCTTCTGCAAATTGCCCTCACCTCTCGCGTACAGTCACGTGAGATGATGTGGCGAAGGATCTAAATCCAATATCATTAAACCTCGGGGCCCCTTTTGCAAGAATTACAGAAATTATATAATTGCTTGAAAATATTACACGATTAAATAAAAATAACCAAAAAAGTGGGGGTTGGATGTGCAAATAACCCACCACGTGCGCTTGATCGTGTGGCTACAAATTCCTCACCTGACACACATCACACCCTCGTCACACGATGATGGTTGGGGCCTTGGACGTCTGAGATTAGATCCAAGAAGGGGATCCAACGGTGTGGGCTTGCTCAGATCGGACGTCACTTGCTTGCCTGGAGCTCCTGCTCTTGATCAGACGGTTGTGGATGATGGTGAAGAACACGGGAAGAACTCGCCCGTGGCGAGTTTGGATTCGTCGTAGCGTGCGTCTCTGGCCACCCGGGACACCGTCGATAGGTTCTACACGCTCCTGCAAGCCTCCTGCAACTCGCAGATACTTCAAAAATGTCTGGGGGTCACTGGTAGACCCCTGGAGCTCGTGGAAGAACCTAAGAGTCGATACTCGAAAATTCTAGGCCTCAGATGGCCCCCTTCCAGCCACTATACTTGCAAGAGAAGGAAGGCGGAGCTCTGGGGAGCAACTGGGATGTTATTGGTAAGGGTCGGAGGGTGGAACGACAAGGGGCGGTGAGGTCCGGTGAGATGGAGGAGTTGGACCTCAGTGGACCAGATCGAGGGTCGATTTGGGTAAGCTAGGTGGCGCGAAAGACGGAGAGACGAACATGTAAGGAAGTGAGATGAATGGGGGCAGTCGGAACAACGAGTGACAATGAAGAACAGAGGCCAGATCGTGGAGCTCCGACGAACATTTTTTTGGATTTTTCGATGATTCTACAAAGAAACTAAAGGGACTAAAGACTGACCTACGCTACTACTCAACTTCCGAATTGAAAATGCTGGAGATAGAGGCTCATCGGACCAGAAGAACGTGAGCTGGATCTCGCGGCGGAGCAATTCCGACGAAGTGGCGGATCAGTCGATTCGGGCCCAATCTCGCTCGTAAAACCCACGGACAACTGCTTGTTGTCACCAAGAATATTGACCAGATCTAGGGTGGTTAGGGTTTAAGTAGGGAAAGGAGGATCAAATTTCGAATGGGGCGGAGGCGATGCTATATACTTGGTGATCTTTGACCCCAAATTGTACTTGAACCGATGCATCACATATCGAGAAATCGATCCTACATGAAAGAACAATAGTCGAGGCACAAAAGTCGTGAAGGAATCGACTCTGGAAGATGCAAGGGTCAATGGGAAAAATTCAAAGAACGTCGAGTCCAACGCTCTGACAGGCGAAGCAACCGAAAAGATGAGGAGTTGACTTGGGTCAATTAGGTGCGTACCCTGATTGGTCCATGTCGACTCACTACATGACAAAATAGGCCAAATGAATCTTATTAGTTGAATTTTAAATAATAAACGGTTTTATTAATATTTGGTCAAAACATGAAATATATTTGTTATTTTTTGTAGTATTTTATTATGATTTTTATTTATTTTTACAAGTTAACTTATTATAGGTTATTTTTTACAAGTATATTTATATGTATAATTACCTATGTAATGTGTATTTTATTTTTATTTTGTATTTTAGATTTTATTATTTTATATACATAATTTGTATACTTATAACTTATTTTAACATACTCAAATATATTTTATTGTATTTTTTCGAGTTCATTTGTACACTTAATTAAATATAAGTATTTATTATATATGTATATGTACAGTGTATTCATCTATGTATAGAAGTAGCCTTATTTATTTTACTGTCTTTTTGGTGATTTTATTTTATTCTAATTATATACATATACTATAGAGAATATTTACAAAATTGTAAAAACATAAAGTAATGGAAAATATAAAGAATAAATAAAATGATTATTTTACTCGGGTATATTATACAACAGGGGACCAAAACCTAACTTTTCCATCTTAACTCTAAATTAAATGAAACCACCTTCATTAAATAGATAATTAAAAGTTATATACAATTAAAGTGATTTTGATGCATTTTGAATTCATATGGAGAAGATATTGGTCTGAGAAGTTTGGATTTTGGATTTTTATTCTGAGTGTAGAATGTGCAATGTGAATGAAATAATTTTTGTATTTTTCTATGTACTTTTATCTACAACTTTTGTGTACAAAATTTATTGATTTGAAGTATAAATAATAAAGAATAAAATAAGTCCCAAAAGTGTTTTATTGGACATTTATGAATAAGGATTTCTTTCATTTATTATCCCTTATCCCCCCTGCTTTATTCCTTGTCGACCCAGTCATCTTGATGCCTAGGTCTCGGGGTTTAGGGTCATAAAATACCTTTGGCATTTTATTTCCTTTTCTTTTTTTCTTTATTCTTTTATTTGTCTTTAAATACGGTATTTTATATAATATTTATACACTAAAGAATAGATGTTAATTCATGCAAAATAATATATATATGCATGTAGCTAGGGTTTAAATGCCAAAATGAAAGAATAAAAGTGATGAAATGGAGATTCATCAATAGGGGATATTTATTATTGGAGGACGCTTCTAAAAGTTTCCATAGTTTGACAAGTTACTTAAAAGGAGGCGAGTACTTAACGCATGGCATTGCCTTCATCATTTAAATGAACTACAACATAACTTTAATCTTTTTCTAATTAATGAGGTAACCCTGTTTACGTATCTCCTCTACATAATCGTATTTATGTCATACTGATTATTTCATTTGGCAGACGATAAAGAAGCTGCTGACAAGAGGAAACTAGTGAGCAAATGGCATGCCACGACGAAAGGAACTCTTAAAAGAAGTTACAGAGTGCCATCAAAATCCGAAGGACGAAAGCTTCTAAAAGCAATTGCAGCATTGCTCTCGGATGATGATCATTTTGTTGATGCTACCTCTCACAAGGTATGCAAATGCTCTCACTGAGTCTCATTTGCCACACTTGCTATCTTCTTTTAAATATTTTCTTATGTTATTCTTTTGGGAGTCCATGTGAACAGAACAACCGCATTATACAAGCTTGTAAGGAATTTCGTAAAATTATTACTTGAAAAATTTGAGACTTATGGATACCGTATATTATTTGTAATGTTCTAATTTATTATATTTTTTATTTTTTTTACGAATATATATTCTTTAGCTATGCCTGGCATTTCCTAATGATCTCTGGCCAGTTATGGCGGCTTGTAAGATTATTGATCTCAGTGAAGGGGACATCATGCATTGAGACCTTCACAAAATTATTGAGCAACCCCATTCATAGGTAGTGTCATTTATCTTTGAGACTCTGTCCATATTGCTTGAATCAAACTCCTCATTAATTATTCAACCTACACTATTGATACTTCAGCTTTTGACGGAGTCATTGCGATAGATGATTTGGGACCATGCAACGATTTGACCGAGTGACTTGATCCTTTGTGCAAGGTGTCTTGAGGTGGCTCTCATCCGGGATGGATGTGGTAGGCCTCGATTCTTGAAGAACATGCACGAGGTGTTGTGGAGGACATTGGGGTGGATTAGTTAGATATTTGACATGGATTATATTCCACTGTTACTTTGAGGCTTCATCCTTCAGGATGAATGGAAATTCTTTATAAATTGAAAACACAGTTCGAGGACATGTGTGTGATCTCATAAAGAAAAATGACTATGATGGCAATGTGGTTTATTCGAAAATGCCTCTCTTTAACATGGAGCTCCTAGGGGTGTCGTTTTGCCTTTGGTACCCAAACTCATGGATGTCTTGACGTAACACTTTTTTAGGGTTATATTTGGTGTTTATGGGGCAATGGAGGGAGGGGGTTGGTTGTTTTACTACATCAGGCTTCTTTTGGAGATATGTAATCCATGCTCGTTGTGACTTTAAAGACACGAGGCACTCCACAAAATTGTAGTAGCTTTGGCAAGAATGACGCTGACACATCCATGTCACCATCAGTAATAGGGGGTGCGAGAGGCCCAATCGAGATTGTCGTTGGCTGCGAAGATGCACTTGTTGGAGATGCATGCTTTGACGAATTTAATACTTTATTCGATTTGTAAATTCCCAAGATCGCATGGACGTTTCATCTCATTTAAAAGGCTGCACTTTCGTAGTATGGCACTTATATCTTCCTAGGTCAAATAAATAATTGTTGTCCACGTGTCATTCTAAGGTCATAATGATGACATCATTAGGCTCCTACACTCTTGGTCAGATATGTGGGCCTTTCATATTTGAATTCTCTTGCATTTTCAAATTTGAGTTGTTACCCATGATGTTAGGATTTTTTTGTTTTAGAGGGGCTTACGGGAGCTGTACTTGCATGATTTGTGTTGGAACGATGAATGCAATCAGATTCGGATAATCTTTATCTGTTGGCCATCACTGGTTTTAAGTGAGATGTATTAAGGACGAGGAATGTCATGTGCATGTTACTCCGATGTATATACAGACTAGATGGAAGCACTATTTTCATAAGCTTTTCATTGTTGAATGGAATAAAGAGGTCACTTTGGGAGATCTAGCTAGTAGGGAAAGTTATCTGAAACGTGCAAGCTATAGATGAATACAAAAGAAGTAGAGGAGGCTTTGAAGGTTATGAAACCTGGGAAATGTATAGGACCTTAGACATTTGTAGAGAATTATGGAGAGTTCTAGGTGAACATGGTTCGACTTGGCTCACAAACTTATTCAATGTTATTTGACCAAACAAAAAAATGCCTAAAGAATGGAGGGGAAGCATCATGGTTCCTTTTTACAAGAATAAAGAAGACATTCTAAATTGTTCGAGTTATAGAGGTATCAAACTGATGAGTCATACTATGAAAATTTGGAATGTGTGATCGAAAGAAGGTTGAGGTAAGTTTCCAAAGTAATAGAAAATCAATTCGGATTCATGCCAAATTGCTCAATAATTGGAGCTATCCACCCATTGAGGAGAAAAATGACGATATACATAGCTAAAGGAAGAACCTCCATATGATTTTTATTGATTTGAAGAAGGCTTACGATTTAGTCCCACAGGTTTGCGACAATAATGTACATGAAGGGACTGCTAAATGTTTATGGAAGGTCTTCGACTTGATTAATCACCTTAAGAAGATTTTTATTCCATCAACATGGAGCTAGAAGAAGATTTTGCTTGCTTGGAGGATCTTGTGGCTACTTATCTTGTCTATCACGAGGCTTGCGTGTAGGAATACAAACGGTAGAACACACACACACATATATACAAATATAGTTTTTATCCTATCCTCATTCATTTTAAAATCTGAATACAGATGCACATACAAATTGACGGATATAAAAATGTGTTAACTTATAGATGGCTTACTCATAAAGTATGATAACTTTATAAAAATGTCAAACATGGCGAAAGAATGCATAAAGATTTGTTATGCACATTTATAAATAAATATACAATTATATTTATGCATTGAAATGGATATAATACATGTATATGTGGATATCAAAGTGATATTCATATATGTTTCCATTTTTAAAAATGGATGTGGATATAGATGTCATTATCTATATAAAACCGATGGTAGCGAATTAGATATAGATATAGCCATATCCGTTTGCATCCCTACTTGCAACTATAACTGCGAGGAGTGTTGATTATAGCAATCCAGTTATAACGGTGGATAGACATATAGGCCAGTGGGATTCTAAGCTGCAAATGTATTGAAAGTGTTGCTTGATTTTATTGAACTCGATATTGTCTGCCCGTACCACTATATTACGTCAGTTTTCAAGATCCCAGTGACCGTCAGGATAGGTTGGATGTGTTTTGGAGGATGTTGATATGCCTTGAATTATAATTCACAGGGGTGAAGCCTTATCCCCAAATGGGGTTGCTGCCCGTTTAGCAAGCCTTGTGTTTTTTGTGGGTGGCGTCAAAGGGGGCTAGGTGTGCCCCTTGCAGGGTTAGGGAGTCAGCACCCCTAAAGTAAATTCAAAAGTCAGGTGTATTTGTTCCATCGGATTTACACCTAGATCTGCTTGTAACAGGAGTGCCTATATTATGAACTCCCTAGGGTTACGTTTTTATCTTTGAGCTGTCTGTAATCCTATGTGCTCCATTTTTTATTTCCACAGTGAATATCAATCACTGCCTCCCAACTATATACCCATTATGAGTATTACTTGTAGTTCCGTGTGTTTGTCTGGTTACTTTTAGTGCTTGTTATCTTCAATGGAGAATATTCTTATGGAATGGTTCTACAGTTTGGGGATGGGGTATTCCTTCGGTTCTATGGGAGGTGGTTTGTGATTTGGTGGAGGAAGGTAGATTGGGAATGGATGGCCTCATGATGATGAGTCCTAACTTACTTTACTATCAGTGGCAGTAGGATTGTTAGACTGGTGGAGACGCCATTTGCTGAATTCTTCTTTCCTGCTATGGCAAGACCTTGGTGGTAGTTGAGAGGGCTAGGCTAGATTAAAGGTCTTTTTGTTTTGGGAAGATGTTATTATGGTGGTGTGTGATGTTGATTAATGTAGCTATCCAACAGATGTCAAGTGCAGATATCTAAACTTTAGTTTGTCCACTTCAGACCATCGAGTTGAGGGGTTCCTCCGCTTTCTCAGGTTATTGGAGCTGCACCTTTGAGTGGGAGCAGAGTTTGATATGTGGGAGTTGGTTAAAAGCTCCTTTTACGTGGGTTCAGCATCCTAGATACTTTGAGAATACTTCCCACATAATGAATACCTTGTCTGTGATCACTGTTGCACTTAAAGGGATTTTTGATTATGATGTCGTTGATGAGGAGAAAGATATCAGTCTCTAAGGTTTCCAGAAGCCGGTGGCATCAGTTACCCAGTTTGTGGCTCATTATAGGAGGATATGGATCGTTTCGTTTTTTCAATTGATTGTTTGTTCACTAAGGGCTGCTGTGTTGATCCATTGGCTGGATGCATTATTCTAGGAGGGTTTTGAAGCTCCTATATGTGGGACATCAAGCTGGGGGAGTTGGCTCCTACGTCCTGGGGTTGGATAGAATCTTTCACTTTATGGTGATTTCGACCATGTGGCTATAATGTAATTATGTGGCTCCTACGTCCTGGGGTTGGATAGAATCGTTCACTTTGTGGTGATTTCGACCATGTGGCTATAATGTAATTATGTGATCATTTTGGTCCATGTCCAACTTGTTTTGTGGGTGCATGGTGTTTGAGATAACTCTGTACACTTGTTCATATCTCATTAACAAAGTTGGATGGCCGCTAATTTCTAATACTCTTCCTTTGGCTTGAAGAAATATTGAACCCACATTCTCAAGGCAGGAGCCCATTGTTCACAAAAAGTATTGAAGAATTCTTCTTTAAACAAAAGAGTTCTGCACGAATTTTACAAATTGCTGAATCGACCATGTGAAAAACTTGTATATATGAGTTAAACAAAAATAGCAGATAGATCGCAATTTAAGAAGGGATCTCTCCTGGCCGACTTCTATTTAATTTTTTATTGCCCATGTTTTAATTATTTTTATTTATAACTCAAAATATAAAATTTCTTATATATATTTACTATTTGCTAATGGAAGGTGCAAATGAGATTACCATGGACGCAAACATTTTATTTATAGTAAATGGATGCTTGCATTCTTCACCACTTCAATGACATTGTCTTTTTAGGGTTGTCAAATAAGGAGGGAAACTGCTCATGGGGAAAGTATCTGCTGCAATAATGTGAGAGCCTTGTTTGATGAACTCCCCACACCACACCTAGTTGTCGAGATAACAGCATTCCCTGCTGGGCCGCTCTCAGATAGTGACTACACAAAGGCAGAAAAGCTCGAGCAGGTGCTTCGCACTGGTTCCTCCATTTGATCACTAAGTTTCTGATGTGCATCTTTGTATATTTGCTGATGTACATATGGCGGGTGAGAATCCCTCAGAATTTCGTGTGTTAAGGATGCTAAATCTAGCACGATGAGCCCTTTAATGCCTCTTTAGTTAGTACTTGACACTGAGTTTTACATCATTATTTAAAACTTAGGCTTGATTAGTATTGAAAGTTGAGCTTTGATGATATCGATTCGTCATTCTATAGAAATTGTTCACTGGCTTGCATACATTCTATTGTTCAGCTTGCAGATCATAATGCAGGTGGCTAGTGATAAATTGATGCATTTGTTCTGAAGGCTTCTGGATAATGGTTTTACGAGAATTCATCGCTAGCTCATTGGCTTGTTTCTGAAGAGGTTTTACATGACATGGATCTGGTTCCAGATTTTCCGTTGACATGCATACATTGATATTAGAGATGGATGGCAATAGCAATGCCGGGAAGCTAAGTTGGTATGGAAGAATTGCTGCGCCACAGGAAATTCTTCTCTATAAAAGTTCTCGTACGAGGTTTTTGAACATAACTTGATAGGCGGGAGTTGTAAGCGTGGTGAGGTGTTCAAGGATCTCGCACTAACATTACGAAATGCATTTCTCACTGGACTTGTTAAATAAGTTGAAATTTGATCGGGTATTTCTCTTGTATATTTATAGGTATTCTCTTGATTTCACGGGGTCCTAGTTTCTTTCTAGGTTTATGTTCCCTCAAAACTTCAAATAAATACCTACTAATATATTATTCTAAGACAATTTGGCTTATCTTTTACAACTACTATGCTTGAGTAGCACTTATATGTTATTTAGTTGTCATCTTTACTGCTATTGTTCTATGTTGATCTCTGCAAGTTCACGTTGGATCTTCATTGTACTTGAACCAAGTAAAAAATTAACCATCGACCTTTGGCAGGCCCACCAAAATGGCTCACTTTGGCAGCACTAGGGCTGCTAATCGAACTGAACATGTTCGTATTCGATTAGAGTTCGTTCGATAATAGTTCGAAAAATGTTCGTTTGTTTCTAAATGAACTGAACATGAACTTCAAATTTTTGTTCGATAGCTTAACGAACCGAACATGAACATAACATATGTTCGTTCGATAAAAGTTCGAGTTCGATATATATGTAGATATGTGTGTGTATTTGTATGTGTAACTTAGTATTTATACACTTAATAAATTTTGAGGTTAAAGAAATTACGGTATTTATTGGACTTTATACCACTTTAATTGAATAATTTCTTATTTTTGCTGCTTATCGAATCTTGTTATCGAACTCCCTTTTCGAACTTGTTTCATGTAAACAAGTTTTAGTCAAGTTAACTTATTAACGAACTGTTATCGAACCGAACTCGAACGTTCGTTTTCTAAACGAACTCGAACTCGAACATATCCTATCGAACATTTATCGAACCGAACTCGAACTCAAACTTTCGAACTTCCTTATCGAACCGAACTCGAACATAGGATGTTCGTTACAGTTCGGTTCGATTAGCAGCCCTAGTTATACCTCTCCCTTTTTGTGAATATCACTTGTGCCCCTGACTTCTTATCGTTCTATCACTCGCGCTCCTTTGTTACTTTGAGCAATAATAAGTTGAACTTAACCATGGTTTAATCAAACCATGGTGTAGTTAAGAGGGCATATCTAGAAGAAAAGCCCCGACCTCCCTATCACTCTTCCTCCCTCCTTCTCACCCTCCAACCCTTCCTCCTCCTCTGACCACCTCCTCCTCCAGCACCTTCTCCTCCACCATTCCCCCTACAGCCCCTCCTCTTCATCATCCCCGATCATTCGAGTGCACCCCTCTACTTGACCGCTGCGTAGAGGAGTAGCAGCAGCATGTCGACGACGAGGCCGCAAGTCATGGCCAAGTTATTGAACCCATCGGCACCATCCCACCCACATTCCAATAGGTAGAGGTGATGGAGGAGAGAGGAGGGGCAGAGGGAGGAGGTCGGGGCAGAGGGAAGAGCTTGAGACGGACGATGCGAGGGCAGGGGGAGGAGCTGGGGGCGGAGGGGGGCGAGGAGGAGCGGGGGCGGAGGGAGGGCGAGGAGGAGCGGGGGCGGAGGGAGGGCGAGGAGGATGGGCGGAGGGGGAGGCGCTAAGCGAAGCGGGGGCCGAGGAGCGGGAGCAATTGGGGAGGCGCAGGGGCAAAGGCACGAGGGCTTGGGAGAGGAGCTCGAGGCAGAGAGAGGCACGGGGACGGGGGAAGAAGCTCGTGGTGGAGGGAGGAGATCGAGCGCGAAGGGGGAGGCACATGGGCGAGGGGAGGAGCTTGGGGCAAAGGGAGGCGTTGGGAGCAGAGGGGGAGTAGCGAGGGCAAGGGGAGGCGTGGGGGTGGGGGGGAGGAGGAGGAAGAGGAGTAGTAGGAGGCTGGGAGGAGGAAGAGAAGGGGGAGGAAGAGGAAGAGGATGGGAAGAAGAAAGAAGAAGAAAGGGATGGACATTTCGATCCATTTTTTTTAAAATTAATTCGCGTTTTGTCGTCAAAGTTAATGTCCGTTTGCGTTGGAGATGGACGGCAACTAACCAGAAGGCCACAAGTGATAGAACGGCAAGAAGTCAGGGACACAACAGACATTCCCAAAAATGGGGGAGCATAACTGAAATTACAATATCTCAAAGGGACACAACTAATAAGAACCCTTAAATATATGGTTTTATAAGTAATAACACTAAATACTCAATGGTCTACTGGTAAAGGAGTCTGTGCCTATGAACCAGGGTTTGAGACCTTTGATACTTTTTTTCCTTCTTTAAACAAAGAATATTTCCTCAATTTTAAAATCATAAATTTATAAGTATCTCATTTATGCAAATGAAACAAGTATTGTTGTTTTCTTTGATTGTGATTTTTTATCTAAAAATATTTATAAAAACCACCACTGAAAATAATGATCTATTTGAAAAACAATATTATTGATAGATTTAGGTAACAATAAAATTATAAATTTATCAAAATTTAAGAATATCTCATTTGAAATTATAAACTCTATTAAAAATTATTTGAAAATAAAATATTTTTTTTCCGTTTTGACTATACTTAATAGATGTATATACTTGATCCTCCTTGAAAAATTTTATGATTCCATCCCTGGTTATATAAGCTCGAAAACCATTATAAATCTTACCAGAAACAACTAACTTATATCCCTTATCCTTTCTTTATCTTTATCCACTAAACAGAGAAGAGCAAATTACTGCTTCATTATCCCTCGGAAGTATAGCTCTGTACAAGAATATAAATGAGGGAACCATTAACTCCTTATCATTCCTTATCCTTATCTCTCTACCAGACGAGGCCGAAAGAACTTGGGGTGCTGCCTAGGGCTGCTAATCGACCGAACTGTAACGAACATCCTATGTTCGAGTTCGGTTCGATAAGGAAGTTCGAAAGTTTGAGTTCGAGTTCGGTTCGATAAATGTTCGATAGGATATGTTCGAGTTCGAGTTCGTTTAGAAAAACGAACGTTCGAGTTCGGTTCGATAACAGTTCGTTAATAAGTTGACTAAAACTTGTTTACATGAAACAAGTTCGAAAAGGGAGTTCGATAACAAGATTCGATAAGCAGCAAAAATAAGAAATTATTCAATTAAAGTGGTATAAAGTCCAATAAATACCGTAATTTCTTTAACCTCAAAATTTATTAAGTGTATAAATACTAAGTTACACATACAAATACACACACATATCTACATATATCGAACTCGAACTTTTATCGAACGAACATATGTTATGTTCATGTTCGGTTGTAAGCTGTCGAACTAAAATTTGAAGTTCATGTTCAGTTCATTTAGAAACAAACGAACATTTTTCGAACTATTATCGAACGAACTCTAATCGAATACGAACATGTTCAGTTCGATTAGCAGCCCTAGGTATAACTGATATTGCAATATCTCTGTGGGGCACAATTGATAAAAACTCTATATTTAAAATTCAAGCAGGGGCTATATAAAAAATGTACAATATTATGTAAGTGAAATGTAATAACCAAGGAGGTAGGGAAGAAAACTATTAGCATGTGAGCCACTGGTTTGTGCAATAAATGTTACTGTAAGTTGCTTACCAATAAAAGTTATTGATTTTCACCCCTTTACTGAGATTATGATATGCATGCACTTATTGGATCCTTTTGTACATATAAGGTTATGTACGTTGTCCATCTTGAGATCATACAACTGTTGGTCTAATTGTTGGATCATACGGGTTGGTGCTGGGTTGAATATCTCTTAACCGCATCATCAATTGACTATCGAGAAAAGATCTCTAGCCTGAGAAGGAGATGCCAATCCTTACTCCATAGGCTAATACCCAAACGACCTCTAGATGTAGGTCCTCTGTGTAGGAATAGAGTTTCGAAGGTGTTGGATAAGTTAAATAATTGACTTAATGAGATTGAAATAACAAAGATCTATGTTGTATAATGTCATAATATAGGCACACATCTTCTGACCGGAGACATGTGTATCACTATATGTCTGACTATGTACATTCGGCAGTCCATTAGGGTGATGACCTAATCAAGGTCTATACATCGATGATCTAGTGTGCACATAAAGGTATAGGAGTGATACGATCTCTCAAAGGGACCGTACATGTTCATTACTGAGTCAGAACACCTGAGTTCACTCATGAGATATTGGGATAAATCAAATTTCATCGATGGTCATCTCGTTTTGAAAACAAGACATGATTTGCAGGTCTGATATATGCTTTTGGAAAGTATATGATTGATATCAACTTCCAATGATCGAATGAGAAACTTATTGATAAAACTCTGAAAAAGATATTTCAAATGAGATTAGAATTTCATGTTTAATCATAGTCTTCTGGAATGCAGGATGTATGAGTATTAGAAAAACTCGAACGTGATGTGATCTTAAATTAATTGTATACCATGACACTTCCATTCCAAGGGAGTGATGAAATATGTTTAAAATTTAGTGACTCCACTCAATGAAATAGTTATTCAATTTTAGTCCAAATGTTGGACATTGTTTTAAATTAGATTCAAGTAAATTGAGAAGATAGGATACTTTGTTTGATATGATCAAACAACACTGAATGTCCTTTATATATGGATATGCGATCGAATCTCTATATCCAAGTCATTATACATGGGCAATACAATCACCCTGACCTTATCTCCAAGTATCTGTAGCGAAGGCACATAATTATGAAAGAGTTTATGGATCATTTTGAAAGAAACAAATTCCAATTATTAGGACAAGAGAGAAATTGAGATAATTAAATTGGATTTAATTATTCAAGATAAAATTATTGTGGATAGTGATATCCATAACATTTTTTTAGAATAGTGTGGAGATGATCTACATTATTATTTGAAGACTTATTTGTGGATAGAATTCATAAATTATATCGTTTATGTAATTGGATTCACAGTCTAATATAAATGTAAATATGATCTACGTTGTATTATGGTTTAATAAATATGATTTATTTTAATCATTGGCTTAATTTGTAAATATTACAATTTATTTTTTTAATTAGTTAAAATTCAAAAGCAAACATATAAATTAATTAATTTAAAATAAAAAGAAAAACGAAAATCCTAGTCCCATAAGAGGGTGGATGGCCATGGCTGTTACAACATGGTTGGACGTCCTCCCCATGGGAAAATATGACTCATGTATCTTTTATTTTAAATTTTAATACTATAGATGTTGTGTTTTTAGAATTATCAATTAAATAGTTGGCATTGATAATTTATTATCAATCCTAATTCTATTAGAGGTTGGTTGCTTTTAATATTTACCCTTGATCAATTGATTAGGATTGTAATTCTAATGGTCTGTTTTTGTATAAAAGGGGGGATGCCTCCTGCCTTTCTACATAACAGTAGGAAACAAAGAAAATCTCTCTCTCTCTCGTTATCCCTCTCTCTCTCTCAAGGTTGTCCCTCTTCTCCCATGGTTAAGAATGTCCCCTGCCCCAAGGCTGTTGATGAATCTGCGATTCGTCATCTTCATTCATTTATTTTAGCTTAAAATCCCTTATAAAGTACATGCATGTAACAATAACTCCATATTCTTACTAACTTGCATCTATGTAAATATTGTACACCTCTTACTAATTTTAACCTAAAATAAATAAAGAAAGAAAGGAAAAATAAAGGAAATAACAAAAGGAAGACTGTATACAGGCTGACCCGAACCCTGAGAGAAGCTCAAGACTTGACCTGATCGACCAGGAATAAAGTAGGAGGAGATAGGGCCCTTAAGTAAAAAATCGAAAAAAAAATGTGTGTGTTGTTGTAAATACTTTTCACTTATTTTGTGTATATATGTATAAAATTTCACTAATTTATTTGTACATTAATTGACCTCAAATCAAATGACTTTCAAAATCAAAGTTGTAATAAAAATATGTTTTAATTAATAAAAATAATTGCACAATTAAATCATGTACAGAATATAAGTAACCATACTTGAAAAAAGCCACTAAGCACTAATTAAAAGACCAATTCCGGTTCCATATGAACTCAAATTGAACCAATCTAACTTCCGTTGGATTCTAAATTAAATTATCTTTAAAATGGCTGTGATTTTATAATTTTTGGAGTTACGAGTAACAAGTTGGTTTTCTAGGGTGGTTTGTGCAATTTTCCCATGTATTTTGTAAATATTGTATTTGTATATATTTGTAAATTATTCTTACTAATTATTTAAAAATAAAAATAAAAATAAAAAAAATAAAAATCAAAAAAATATTTTTTTAAAAAAGAAAGAGCTAATTTCCTCATTTACCCTTGTATATAATGTCATATATGTATATAGTATATGTATATAGTTGCTATTTTTAATTAACCTCAATAAAAAATAAAAAATAACATTTTTTTAATTCAAATAAATAAAGTGACAAAAATTCAAAAAAAAAGATAATTTTGCAAATAGTTTTATCTCTTTTTATCTTTATCTCATTTCAATTTTCATCTCTCTTATCTCTTCCACCAAAAAATTCAAAATTTCAAATTTCATCTCTATCTTTTCTATTTATATGGCTCCTTTTCCCTCATTCTAGCTTGATCAATCTTTGGGAGAGGAGCCCGATCTCCGAGAGAAAATTTCGTCGAGAATGGTGCCTAGCCTCCGAGCCGTCCGGTGACAACGAGTCGGCCTCGTCGAGGCGATCACGGTCCATTCGCTCCTAAGGTAAGATCCACATTTTTTATTTTTTTCATCTAGGTTAATCGTCGTTTTATTTTGTCACATTTTAATTCCATTGTAATTTTGTTTCTCTAGATCTAAAAAAATTTCATCACGATTTGATCCGCTTCGACTCGATTTTCCATTTCATGTTCTCGATCTCCACGCGTTCTATTCTATCTTCCACGATCTATCAACTCCAGCCACGTACAGTGGTCGAAGAATTGGATTCGATCCTTTTCATTTTCGTCGAATCCCCGTTCATTTTCCGATTTGTAAATAAATAAAAAATATGTGTTTCTTTTTCTCTAACATTTGTTTTACAGGACCATTTAAATAAAAATAAAAAATATAAAATATAAAATATAAAAATATACTTTTATGTTCTGTTTTTAATTTATATTTCAGATTTACAAAAAAAATATTTTTTTACTATTTTCATTCAATGTACAAAGAATAAAATTTACAAAAAAAAATAAAAAATAAAAAATAAAGAAGAAAATTCGCTCCAGGCAGCCCGCGCTCCGACCGCCCCTTCCACAGATCCTCCTCCATGGCCCGCGCTCCCATCCGTCCAGCGCACGGTGCCTCCGCAGGTAGCAGCTTGCTGGCGGCCTCCTTCCAACCGCACCAGGCGGCCGCCCCTCCAACACCTCCGCACCGAAGCCCTCACCGCGCCTCCTCCAGCAGTGCCCTCCGCCCGAAGTAGCCGCGCTACCTCGCTCGTGCCGACCGTGCGTGAAGGGGAAGAAGAAGGGGCGGCGACCATGCCTTCAGCCGCCATCGTCCTCCTGCCGCCACTGTAGCCTCGCGGGCGCGGGCGCGCAACACGCGCGCCCCACCATCGCCTGCGTGGCGACTGCCCAGGCGCCTCGCAAAAGGGGTCGTCCACCTCCGCCGTCCTCCAGCGCAACCCCTCGCCGCCGCATTCGTCGCCCTCGCCGCCGCGTTCGCCGCCCCGTTCGCCGCCTCGCTCGCACCGCCCGCGCGTGAAGGGGAAGAAGAAGGGGCGGCGGCCAGCCCTTGGATCCTGTTGAGAAGAAACGAATTAACCTAGAGGGGGGAATATAAAATTGGCAAAATTACATCTTACCCCCTTGAAGATTTTCAAATATTGCAAAGACGACCCTGTGCTCCAGAAGGCCATGTGCATGGCACATGTTTAGTGGGTAAATTTCACATTTCTTCCCCGCATTTAATTCTTGTTATTTTATTAGTCCAGAACTTTTGCGTAATTAAATTTTAGTCCATGAACTGCAGAACAATAACTTGCTTGCTCTCTTTGAATGAAATAAATGTTATTTGTGATATAAAAATCTTGCAAGAATTATGCTATGCTCCTGATGTGGAATATCTTCCTAGTATAAATTTTTCGTTGCTTTTTTAATTTCATCTATTATAATTAAAAAATAAAAACATGTCATTTTCCCTGTTTGAAATTCAAAAATTCATAAAAATTTAAAAAATACTTAAAAATTCCAAAAAAACTGGAGTATGTTTCTTTCATTGTCTTTTAATTTCTGTCCAATTTTCGTGTATTAATTATTTATAAAATCCTAAAAAATTGAAAATACCAAAAATCTTGTAAAAATCATAAAAAAATCTACAAAAATCCAAAACTTGTGATTTTAGTTTTTGATTGTAGATATTTTCCTTTAGTTTGTCATAAAAATAATTGTCATGAGTTTTGGGCACTTAAAATATTTTTTAAGTTGCAAATTAGCCCAAGTTGTGCACATTTTCACATTTTCTCACTATTTGATTTTTAAAAAATAGAAAATATCTGAAAATTCCACAAAAGACCTCAAAAGCATTTCAAAAACTTTTAAAACCCAAAATTTTTTCTATGAATTTTTCTGAGCATTCTTCGGTATAATTAAAAACTACAAAAAATGGTGTGCATATTTCTTATGCTTTTGCATATTGTTCGTTATTTGAAAATAAAAAAATTGCAAAATCAAAATCACTAAAAATTTGAAAATCAGAAAATATAAAAAAAATAGAAATAAAAAAACAAAAAAAAGATTAAAAATAGATTAAAAAAATCACAAAACCAAGGATAGTTATCCTTTGAGATTCCTGTTTTCTCTCAATTGATTTTTGATTAATTGAATAACCCTCGAGATTTGTAGCCTCCCTGAGTTCGACCATGTCCGCTATACAGGTTAATAAGTAGCAAAATAAAAACAATTTGTTTGTTTGTCACAAGATTTTTGGGGATAGCAACGACCATATTTACCAATAATTTATCCGATCCTCCGAGAAAACCGTGTCAACAAAATGTAGTTAAGTCTATCTTTTGACCTGTTATTCTTGGTTGTAAATATCTGTTTATAATTTGCCACATTATTCCATTGTTCATATCCAGTCATATGTTTCATTTTTCTTTCTCATATTTGATAATTTTATTTTTACACATTCTCTTTTCTTTTTCTTGTGAGGGCCCGCGGAGCGAAGGAGACGATCCTAGGAGAGCCGAAGCACCCAAACGACGTGGAGTAGGCTTGATTCTTCACCAAGCCGTAGGATAGCGTGAGAAGAAGAGAAGAAGAATTAACAAAATTTTTAAAAAGAGAGAGATAGTTTTTCTTTTCCATTTGAACTCTGTAAAAGGACATTCATTTGTTGCAGGGTCTGTTTCGCCAAGTGCCGGTGCACTTGGGAGACCTCACCGGTTTTGTTTTCATCGCCTTTATTTTTCTTTATTTCCCGTGGATTTCGTGAGCTATCTCTTGATTGCTTTAATTAATTTGCTTGAGCCAGGTAATTAATTAGGTCCAAACACCCTAAACAAGAAAATTCCGTACCTATAGAATAGAGCGTAAATTGGACTTAGTCAAATTAACTTGTTCTTGCCCGTTAATAGAAGCTATCATCTAGGACGGTTCACTTGCAATTGCATATAGGATAGTTTATTTCAATTCTACGCGGATCACTTGCATATAGAGTGCTGGCGACAAGGTACGCATCTATAACCCCTGCATGCATCATTGCTTTTAATCGCGCATTGCCATTTCCGATCTCCTTCCTTGTTTTCACTCACATGAGTTAAACAGGAAATTGGAACTCAGTAGGCGATTCTTTGAAAATATTTTAACCAAGTGATAGCTGCTAAAATCGGGACTGCTTAAGAAAACTCGACCCTAAAAATACAAGGAAAAATCATTGTTTTGGGGAGAGTAACCCCCTCATTGTTTGGTTTGCTTGAGCGAGAGAGCGACCCGCACACTAGGATAGAGCCACGTCCAAACTCTTTTTAGACTACTATCTTGGGTTAGTCGTTCTCCAGTGAGGATATCTCCGGTAGCCGGTAAAGCGGCCCAGGACGTCCTTAACAGATTGAATTAATTGGGTAGCCGGTAAATAGTCCGCAATTCATACTGGCTGGGACAGATCTAACTTTGGGATTAGACCAGCCTCTTGAGAGCATTGGATTCCTAACAGCTCGCTCTAACTGCTTTGATAGATTGTATTGTCACCAGACTCTAAAATTAACAAGATAATTGACCGAACCTTCGCGGTCTTCACATTGAGTTGAGTTGGTGAACTGGGGGTTTGTATTGTATTTTCTTGCTAGCGATAAAGATCCTTCTGTGCAATTTGCGCCTTCATTCGCTTTCACTCTTGCATTGACCTTCGTGTTCATCCTGCCTATTGATTTTGAAGATGTCGGATCGGAGTATTTCTTGTTCGGACTCTGCGAACTCGTTCTACACTCCAGCCGTTCACCTTCTATTCAGGGAGACTCAGTTTTCGAATATTCCTCTTTCTCCACTTCACCCTTCACAACATCCATCAATCCATTAATTGAGATTGGCTTTAATCTCGAATTGAGACTCCATCAATTCTGAGTACTAATCGAGTATCATGCACATTTTTAGAGTCAGACACCGAACACTGATGCCACCAAAGGGAAAGGGAACCATGTCGGAGCAGAGCGAGATCAACAGCACCATGTTAGCCTCTATCCAGACAATTCAAGCCCAGATAGCAGAGCATGCTAATTTTCAGAACGTATTAAGAGACATGATTCTCGAGCTGAGACAGGAAAGGGAAGATAGGAGAGAGGGGGACAACAGAAACCCTAGAGGTGGGAATGGGGGAGAAGAACCTCATATAGAACCTGGGCTAAGCTACACTAAAAGATGCTTATAATCCAGGGGCAGGACGGACAAATTCTTGGATACAAATCCCTACGGTTCATGGGCATTTTGAGCTTAAGCCTACTATTTTACCTCTTCTCCCAACATTCCATGGAAATATTAATGAAGAACCTTATATACACCTCCAGCAGTTCGATCGCATTTGTGGAACAGTACACTACCCAAATGTCCCATTAGAGGTAGTACAGATAACCGCCTTTCCATTCAGTCTGATGGGAAAAGCTTTGTATTGGTTAAATCACTTGGGGAAGGTTGTCACTACTTGGGAAGAGTTGAGATCTGCATTTCTGAACAAGTATTATCCACTTGGACGACTCAACCAAATGCGATCCTTAATTGCTAATTTCTCCCATATGCCCCCAAGAGCCTGTTCACGAGGCATGGGAACGATTCAAAGATCTGACGGAGGAAATGCCCCCATCATGATATTCCAAAGACCATCCTTGTACAAAATTTTCTTTGGGGGTTTAAGCATTGAGAACCAGAAGTTGGTAGATGCCGCTTGTGGGGAGGTCACTTCAATAAGGACGAGGATGTCCTTTACCAAATTTTTGAGGAGATGGAGGAAAGTTCAGCAGCTCTCTCTTCCTTTACGTGCTTTTCAGAAGCACACCGTCACCACCCCTGCAGTACCCCAAAAGGACATCAATATGACAGTAACAAAAGAAGTGGATAAGGTGGATAGCACTGATCTGGCCATCATGGAAATCACCTATCCAAAGTGTAATTATTGAGAAGTGATCCCAGGAACTTGATAAGCTTCATGTGATCGAGCAGAGGACAAAGAACCTGGATAAGCTGGATGAGATAACAAAGCATCTGGAGCTTCTTGTAAATTCGATCAGCATAGTCCATAGTACGAATGCAGCAGCCAATACCTCTACTAGGGAGCAGACTTCTTTCACCAAGAAGAGTAGCGGAGGACCATCCACAGTTTAGCATGTCTACTATGTGCAGACACCTAATCATGTTCAACGACATTCACATCAGATAGTTCCGTATCACAGAAAGTAGCCTACATTCCTGAGCAACAGTCTCCACCAACCTCCACCTGGTATTCAGGAGGTGAACGGTATCCGGTTCGACCGTGAGCGAAACCAGCCCCATCCGTCTGGGAAAGGCCAGTTGGGTTCACAGCATGGTCAGAGACCCGCCCACCAGTTTCAGGGAGGAAGATAGCAGCAGTACCAGTACCAGCACCAACAGTTCCAGCCTTAGCATCAGTCTCCATCTCAGTTCCAAAACTGGAGACAGGGCCATCCTCAGCAGCAGTCTATTTATTTCCCTCATCCTAACCACCAACAGACTGCATATTATGGACAGTATTCTCCCCCTTCTCCTCATTATCAGAATCCGTGTGGGTACCAACAACCTCAGTACTATCAGCCTCAGCGACATCCACTCAATGAGCAACCTGAGGCCCCTTTAGTCAATCCAGTACTGGACCAACTTACACTGCTTATGAAGAACATGAATGAACTGACTCAGCGGATCGATGACTTGACCACCACCAAGACACTGATTCCAGCACGGGTTGAAGCCAACCCCAACAACATTAGATGTAAGGAGTAGGTAGACAATGGCCCACCACCCCTAAGACAGGTATGTCCCTTGATTTTACATGTTTATTTGACGCCATTCATCTCAGGAGCGGTAGGAGATTGCAGTCGCCTACGCAGCAGTTGGGGTTGGGAGATCGATCCACTAAGAGAGCATCATCTTCTACATCATCTCCTTCACCAGCAGTCGAGAGGCCCAGTATAGCAGCACCCACATCTGGAGTTTCACCGCCTTCACCACCACCTTCACCAGACAGATGCAGATCACCATCAGCAAGGGAGAATATACCAGTTGTAGATTCTTCCTCTTCACCAGCAGCAGCATCCCATTCTGTTTTAGATTCTGTTTTTTCTTCACCTAGATTGGACAACACTGTACAGACTGATTCCGGTTGTCCTCTTGTACATGATGATTATAGTTTGAATAAAGGAAATGAACATTTGCATGTTTATTCTGATTCTGCGCCATTTCCCTTCTGCTCTCATAGCTAAAAAAATCAAAAATTAAAAACAACACTATCTGATCCTGGAGTGGTTGAGATCTTACAGAACATCTTTTTAAAGATGACACTCCTTAAGGCCATGGAATACATGCCTACAGTAAAAAAGGGAATGAAAGAGGCATGTACTCAAAAGCGTCAACCAAGGAAGAACAGACGAAAGGAAACAGAGAAACACATTTTCACCATGGCCACAGTTCATGCCATCAGTAACCTTCCGCCTAAAAAGAAAGACAAGATAGCATCTCACATCTGTTGCCATATCTTTGATCAAGAATTTGATCGTACTCTTCTCGATAGTAGTTCCTCCATTAATCTCATGCCTTCCTCTTTATTAACTGAATTCCAGTTAGGGGCTCTTAAAACAACCAGAATGATCCTTCAGTTTGCTGATAGTTCGATTAAGAGGCCAAGAGGCATTTTAGAGGACATTATTGTAACGGTGCAGGGAATGAAATTCCCTGTTGATTTTGTTGTCATGGATATATACACACCTGCACCGTTACTCCATACCCCGATCATACTAGGTCGATTGTTCCTCCGAACGGCTAAAGCATAAGTTTATTATGGTACTAGAAAGATCATCTTTCACTCTCGTAGTGACAAGGTGAAATTGAGACGATCTCTGATCCTAGACCATCACTGCCACCAGCAACAGATGATACAGAGAAAGTTTATATCAGAGCCAAATGACTGTGATTTTCTTGTTGAATTCAGAGAAACAGATCTTTTCACGGATTTTATAGATACCCAGGAGTTCCTTTTCCATAAGGACTCTCTGCAAAGTACAGTCGACATGAGTTCCCTTGGTGGTCCAACTGAGACAGTTACCGATGAGCAGTTTGAGCAGAGTTCTGAGATCCAGATATCTGAGCCATTTGTTGAATTTCCTGATTTATGCACAGATGAGAGACATCTTTCTGAGATTATTACTGAGATATCTAAGCCGTTCATTGATAAGAGTATTGAACATCCTTATGAGCCATTCCTTTTTTAGCAGAGATCATTCATTACAGATCTATCAGATATTCTACTTGCTGAGCCATCAATAGCCAAGGTGGATAGTCTACAGAGCACGGATCACATACCGTCTACTGGTATTGTAGCAGAGGTTATCGCAGAGCCGATTCAGACCGCATCTGAGCTCAAGGTTTTACCATCAACGTTGAAATATGCCTTCCTTGCAGGTCCCCCCCCCCCCCCCCCAAATATTTCTGGTCATCCTCAGCTCGCAGTTGACTGCTGAACAAGAATCTCGCGTGCTAGAGGTTCTTGAGAGAAACCGCAAGGCCATAGGATGGAATATCTCGGATCTCCGTGCGATCAATCCAGCATTGTGTTCGCATCATATCTACCTAGAGGATGACTATAAACCCTCCCGTGAATGTCAACGCTGTCTAAATCCAAACCTAAGGGAGGTTGTCATGAAGGAGATCAAGAAATGGTGTGATCTTGGCTTTATATATCCCATTTCGGATTCCAAATGGTCAGCCCTTTACATGTGGTCCCAAAGAAATCTGGGATTACGATCGTAAAGAATGACCGCGGTGAGGAGATTCCGACCCGCGTACCTACTTCATGGCGTGTCTGTGTAGATTACCGATGCTTGAACTCAGCTACCAAGAAGGATCACTTTCCACTGCCCTTTATTGATCAGATTATTGAGAGGTTGGCAGGGAAAGAGTTCTTTTACTTCTTGGATGGGTACTCGGGATACAACCAAGTTGTTATCGCTCCTGAGGATCATGAGAAAGCTACTTTCACTTGTCCGTTTGGCACTTACGCCTTTAGACGGATGCCCTTTGGATTGTATAACGCCCCGCTACATTTCAAAGGTGTATGTTGGCCATTTTTACCGACATGGTGGGTAATTTATTGAAGTCTTCATGGACGATTTCTCAGTATATGGGGATAGTTTTGACACATGTCTTGCTCATTTAGATCGAGTTCTTCAATGTTGCTATGAGGTAAACCTAGTGCTCTCGTGGGAGAAGAGTCACTTTATGGTGACTAATGGGATTGTATTGTGCCATGTCATCTCCAAACATGGTATGGAGGTTGACCCGGCTAAGATTGATGTGATTTCCAAGTTAGAGCCACCGCATAATTTGAAGCAGTTGAGGTCATTTTTGGGACACGTAAGATTCTATAGGCGATTCATAAAGGACTTCAGCAAAATCACCAGACCTTTGGCTAAGCTTCTGTGTAAGGAGACTGATTTTGTTGTCGATGAGAAAATTCTCCTTGCATTCAATCAGATGAAAGAAATGGTTACTAGTGCTCCTGTCTTACAATCACCTGATTGGTCTCTTCCTTTTGAGATCATGACGGATGCATCAGATTTCGCAGTTGGAGCGGTTTTAGGAGAGAGAAGGGATGGGATACCATTTGCTATACAATATACTAGCAGGACTCTGGATGAAGCACACGGAATTATACAGTTATAGAGAAGGAGATGTTAGCAGTTGTGTTTGGGCTAGAAAAGTTCAAATCTTACCTCATCGGTTCACACGTTATTGTGTACACGGATCACACTGCCATACGATACTTACAGGAAAAGAGGGATGCCAAACCACGCCTTATCAGATGGATCCTTCTTCTCCAGAAATTTGATTTAGAGGTTCAAGATAAACCTGGAGTAAAAACGCCGTGGCAGATCACCTTTCCCGTATCACAGACACAGAGACCTATGAGCAGAACATGATTCCTATTTCTGAAACCTTTCCAGATGAGACCATTTTGTCTGTGGACTCACTCCCATGGTATGTTGATATTGTGAACTATCTTGTCTCCAAGAAAGTTCCACAAGATTGGCCGAAGTACAAGGTAGACAGATTTCTGTCAGAGATTCATTATTACCAGTGGAGGATCCATGCCTATTTCACGAGGGTGCGGATTGTATATGGAGAAGGTGCATTCCTCAGGAGGAACACATCAGTGTACTTGAGCACTGTTACAAACTAGAATCTGGTGAGCATCATTCGGGAAAACACACGGCAGCAAAGGTTTTACAGAGTGGCCTATGGTGGCCCACATTGTTTAAGGATGCTACAGAGTATGTTCGAGGTTGTACTGATTGTCAGAAAATGGGAGGAACTGTTGGTTCCAAAGATACCATGCCCCTGAGATATATACAGATTTCTGATGTTTTTGATGCTTGGGGTATAGACTTCATGGGCCCATTTCCTGTCAATCAGGGATTTCAGTACATCCTGCTCGTCGTGGATTATGTTAGTTGATGGGTGGAGGCTATACCCACCCGAGCCGCAGATAGTCGTATAGTGTGTTCCTTTCTCAAGGACCATGATGGGGGAAGCCATTTCATTAATAGAGAAGTAGAGAAGCTTGTGAAGGAGTACGGCATTGAGCATAGAGTTGTGTCTCCTTACCACCCTCAGACTAATGGCTTGGCAGAAATTTCAAATAGGGAGATCAAGATGATATTGCAAAAACTTGTACGTCCAGATAGGAAGAACTGGTCCTAGATGCTTGATTCAGTTCTATGGGCTTATCGGACGGCGTACAAATCTCCTTTGGGTATGTCTCCCTACAGATTGGTGTATGGAAAGCCTTGCCACCTGCCAGTGGAATTAATTCACAAATCTTTATGGGCACTCCGTGTATGCAATTTAGATTATGAGAAGGCAGGAAAGAGCAGGAAGTTGGATTAGAACAAATTACTGGAATTCCGAGACTTTGCATATGATAACTCACTTATGTATAAGGAGAAAGTCAAGCGCTGCCATGATAAACACACTCGAAGAAAGACTTTCTCCCCTGATCAGAAAGTTTGGTTATTTGATGCTAAGTTGAAGTTGTTTCTAGGAAAATTGAAAAGCAAGTGGTCAGGACCGTTCATCGTGAGAGTTGTGCATGATGATGTAAGTATTGTCATATCTAGGTTGTCATCTGACGCACAACCATTTGTTGTGAACAGACAGTTGCTGAAGCCATATCTAGATCATAATACATTCATGACCGTTGTTGATTTGATATCTGTAGTATCAGATGATGATCATTTGGTTCCATCTTCTACGTCTGATACATGATCATCCACTCCTCTTGTATATCCTTTCGTTTCACTCTTTCTTCTCCCGTTTTATCATTCACCCCTTTTTCCGTGTGTGTGTGTGTATGCTATACTTAGGATGTATTTTATCCTAAGTATGGAGGGGATTAATGATTTGTGTTGTTTATATTCGTCATGTTCATCACTCTTGTTGTTGCCTATATTTAGGGATACTCTACCCCAAGTATAGAGGGGTGATGTTGTTCATATCGTGTCTTTTTATTTTTGAGTCTGTACATTCTCTTCATTGGTTTTTCCCTTTTGTACACTCTACTATACTTAGGATTACATGATCCTAAGTATAGGTGGGGATCACCAACTTCTCTTCTTTTTATTCGTTCTTTGAGTCGTTGTAGCATAGGAGTCTTTTCACTTTTCTATACTTAGCACGAGTTATGTCTTCTTTTTTCGCTCTCTGATCACTGTGAGGACATAGTTCGAGCAAAGTATAGGGGTTTGTCGTATATATTGTATATATACTTTAGACATAACTCGTACTTTTAAATACGTTTTTTGGAGGGTTATGTGTATAATTTTGTAAAATCCACGTGTGTAAAAAAATAAAAAATAAAAGAGAGAACAAAATAATAATAAATAATAATAACAAAAACAAAAAATTCTTGTTTATACTTGTATATATTTTACTAACCCTTTTTCCTTAAAAAACTACAAAATCAAAAATCTATAAAAACTTGCATACTTCGAAAAAAACCTTCGTTCACATTTGCATGTTTCTTCAAAAAAATCCATAAAAAGTTTAAAATTAGAAAATTGTTAAAAAATGTTCTTTTCACATGTGCATCATTCCTTTTCAAAAAAACCCTCTTTGATTGTTCATATTTTGCATTTGCATGTGTATTTTTCAGGATAGTATTGACATTTAAACTATGTCTGGAATAAAATTGAAGAATGGAGCTTAGTTGGACGTTAATCCACCTAATTCTCAGAGGAACTTCACCGAAAAATAAGCTTTTAGAAGCTTCGGGTCTTTGACTTAATTCTTTGAGTTCCACATGACAATGTGCAGCGTTTGACTCTTAGTATTTAACCTGGTCTCTTCATTTTGGGTATAACTCTAGAATAGGAAATCAATTTGTACTCTCGCACTATGCACTTAGCTCAACTCAGACAGGATGTTGGAAGACTGTATGAGTTTCTTTTCTGGTAGCGTGGAAATCTAAAGACCGGAGTACGGGTTGAAATAAAGCTTCAGAAAAGGGATGGATGGCTGGGCACAATTTTTTCAAAGACCCCAAAACATGTACGGAAACAAAAAGATTCTATATCCGTACGGGCACACCAAGATCCAAGCAGAACCACCAAAAATCCAATTACAAAGAAGCCACTACTTAATAAATATCTGACCAAAAAGGTCCAAGCTTCAAGAAAACCTGCGAATCTTGGTGGAGACTCGGCTACACTGGCCAGCTTCACAAGGAGAGATGACTACACTGGCCACCCTCCAGTTCTTTTCTCCTTCTTCTAACTTCTCCTCCAATTCGATTGTGAACAAAGCGCGACAAACCTTAGAAGGAAATACCTGACTCCCCGAGGACGAGTTACTGGAGAGGAGATCTGCATGGTAGTCCGACATTGTGGATGGGAAGAGCTAAAACCTTTCACACACATGAGTCGATTGTTCAATGTTCATAGGGTATGCTTTGGGAAGAGGATTGATCTAAGATGACTTCTGAGCCGAAACTGTGACAATGATGTGTAGAACTTGATGGTTGTTGGTTTTAAAATTCTAAGTCTCATAGAAGTTCCGACACACTAATAATCCAACGGTCCGACAGAGCTCCAAACTACAATTTTATGAAGATAAGTTTAATACTCAATATTGTCCTACTTTCTTTATTTTCCCTTTCTTTTTCTTTTTCTTCACTTATCTTTCAAATAAATGTTTGCTAAGGGACTAGCAAAGGTAAAGCATAGGGGGATGATGAATCTACGATTCGTCATCTTTATTCATTTATTTTAGCTTAAAATCCCTTATAAAACACCTGCATATAACACTAACTCCATATTCTTACTAACTTGCATTTGTGTAAATATTGTACACCTCTTACTAATTTTAACCTAAAATAAAATAAATAAATAAATAAAGGAAAAATAAAGAAAAAAAAAAGGAAGACCGTATATAGGTTGACCCAAACCCCAAGAGAATGTCAAGACTTGACCTCATCGACAAGGAATATAGTAGGGGAGATAGGATCCTTAAGCAGAAAATCAAAAAAAATGTGTGTGTGTGTGTTGTTGTAAATACTTCTCACTTATTTTGTGTATATCTGTATAAAATTGACACTAATTTATTTGTACATTAATTGATCTCAAATCAAATGACTTATAAAATTAAAGTTGTAAATAAAAATGTGTTTTAATTAATAAAAATAACTGCACAATTAAATCATGTACAGAATAAAAGTAACTACACTTGGAAAAAGCCACTAAGCACTAATTGAAAGACCAATTCCGGCTCCATATGAACTCAAATTGAACCAATCTCACTTCCATTGGATTCTAAATTAAATTATCTTTAAAATAGATGTGATTTCATAATTTTTGGAGTTACGAGTAAAAAGTTGATTTTCCGGGGTGGTTTTGCAATTTTTCCATGTATTTTGTAAATGTTTTATTTGTATATATTTGTAAATTATTCTTACTAATTATTTATAAATAAAAATAAAAAATAGTAAAAATTAAAAAAATAATTTTTTTAAAAGAAAGAGATAATTTCCTCATTTACCCTTGTATATAATGTCATATATGTATATAGTATATGTATATAGTTGTTATTTTTAATTAACCACCATAAAAAATTAAAAATAACATTTTTTAATTCAAATAAATAAAGTGACAAAAATTCAAAAAAAAAGATAATTTTGTAAATAGTTTTATCTCTTTGTATCTTTATCTCATTTCAATTTTCATCTCCCTTATCTTCTCCACCAAAAAATTCAAAAATTCAAATTTCATCTCTATCTTTTCTATTTATATGGCTCCTTTTCCCTCATTCCAACTTGATCAATCTTTGGGAGAGGAGCCCGATCTCTGAGAGAAAATTTCGTCTACAATAGTGCCTAGCCTCCGAGCCGTCCGGTGACAGCGAGTCGGCCTCGTCGAGGTGATCACGGTCCATTTGCTCCTAAGGTGATATCTGCAATTTTTTATTTTTTTCATCTAGATTAATCGTCATTTTATTTTGTCACATTTTAATTCCATTGCAATTTTGTTTCTCTAGATCTAAAAAAATTCATCACGATTTGATCCGCTTCGACTCGATTTTCCATCTCACGTTCTCGATCTCCACGCATTCTATTCTATCTTCCATGATCTATCAACTTCGACCATGCACGGTGGTCGGAGAATCGGATTCGATCCTTTCTGAAGGATATTGAGAATCCTCAAGCGCATCACGGAAGCGTGACGATCGCATCGAATACGATCGGGGCGACTAGTCGTACTAGTCGCAAGGTGCAGCGGAATTTAAAAAATTTAAATCTAATGATGAAACCACATGATCACGAGAACACTTCTCGGATCGTTTCATCAAACCACAAAGTATAAGGAATACCTTTGTAGCGTGGTTGTGATCGCGAGATCCCAAATAAGAGATCCTCCTGTCTCAAGTCCGATCCACGAAGAACGCACTTGCGGGCACGATGATGAGTCGCGTCCCTCCCGCAATCCTCGATGAAGATCCAAGCAATAGATCCCCTGATTTCGTCAAGCGAAATCTGTCGTCTTCCTCTACAGCAAGTAGCCACGAAGAAGAAGGAGATCCTCGAGTCGTCGAAGGCGAAGGCGAGAACTTCTCTCCTTTCTCAACAATGGTGGTCGGCCACCCTATGGAGAGAGAGAGAGAGCACGAGAATGAGAGGGAGAGAGAATAGAGTTCTTCAACTCAAGAATGTTGTGTGTTGGAAAGGCTACCCTAGCCCTCCTTTTATACTAGTTTAGGACCCAATGGATCTCAATCCATGGGACACATGGATCCAAGGGCTATGCTTGGTCCATGCTAAATCAATGGCTATGATTGTTGTTGGTTAAAACCAACAACATCAATTTTAAATTAAAAAATGTTGCAACATTATCAACATAATTTAATTTAACGTAAACTAATTAAGAAATAATATGATAAATAAAATGGAGTCAACCAACCTCCCTAAAAAAGGGGGGCGTCACCCATGAGCAATTCATGGGTGACGCCACCTATGAATGGTGGTTAATTTTGGCTCCTTTTTATTTATCTTATTATTCCTTAATTAATATTCACCAAATTAATTCCCAATTAATTTTGTGAATATTTTAATCATGCCATTGAATATTATGTGAATCATATTCACAACCTAAACTAGTTAGTAAATTGCATTTCCAATTAATTAATAAATGTGAATCTAATCCACATTATTAATTAACAAATGCTATTCACATTGATTCTCTCTCTTATATATGTATATTATAAATCATATTTATAATACACATATATATCATGGATAGTGTCATCCACATTCTCTTAATCCTTGATAATTAAATCCCATTTAATTATCTTAGATAATCATTCTCACAATATGAATCTTATTCATATTGTACTTGATAATTAAATCTCATTTAATTATCTTGGATACATTCTCATAATATGAATCTTATTCATATTATACTTTGATAATTAAATCTCGCTTAATTATCAAAATCTTCTTGCTTGGATACTAAATTCATCACAGGAATTATTCTTGAACTCCTTCAAGAATATTGCGCTTTCTCCGTAGATACTTGGAGATAAGGACAGGGCGATTGTATTGTTCCACGTATAGTGACTTGGATGTTGAGATCTCATCTCAAATCCAGATCTAACGGACCTCTCATAGATGCTTGATTAAATCAAGTCCGTATACTTAATCTTCTCATTGCATCTGAATCACATTCAGATCAATGTCCAACATTTGGACTAAGATCAAGTTACTTCTCTACTGAGAGGAGTCACTAAAATCCAGACCTGTTTCATCACTCCCTCGGACTGGAAGCGTCATGGTTATACAATCGTTTATGATCACATCACCCTCAGATATTCCCAATACCTGCACATCCTGCATACTGGAAGACCAATGATCAACCTGAAGATGAAGATCTATTTTATACTGTCTTCTTCAGGGTTTGATCACCAAGTTTCTCAATCTTGGTCATTTGGGATTTGGTATCGATCATATGCTTTCCCAAAGCATATGTCATACCTTCAAATTCTTGTCATGCTTCCAAAGCACGACGACCATGCATGGAATTTGATCGGTCCCAATACCTCATGAGTGAGCTCATGTCTTCCGGTTCATAGGTGAACCTGTATGATCCCTTTGAGAGATCGTATTACTCATATGCCCTTATATGCACACCAGCTCGCCGGTGTATAGACCTTGGTTAGGTCATCAACCTACTGGTCTGCCAAATGTACATAGTCAGACATATAGTAACACATCTGTCTCCGGTCAGAGGATGTGTGCCTATGCTGTGACAACATTCAACATAGGACTTAGTTTATCTCGATCTCGCTAAGTCAACCCATTGACTTAACTAATCTGACACCTCCGAATCACTATTCCCATGCAGAGGACCTGTATCAAGAGATCGGTCAGATATCATCCTATGCGAGAAAGGATTGCCATCTCCTACTCAGGCTGGAGATCATCTCTTAATAATCATTTGACGGTGCTTGATGAGTCCTCTATCTAACCCATTAGATATTCATCCAAGCACCAGCCTCTATAATTCATTTAATGAATCAACAGCTGTATGATCATTAAGATGGCCATGGTACATAACCCTAATTGTACAGAGGGACCTATTATGCAAATTATTTATTCTTCATTTCAGATCAGGGAATGATACGTGCAATAACATTTATTGCATAATGGCTCGCCGTGGGCTCGCATGTCCAACAATCTCCCACTAGCCCAAAGAGCCATTAATGGGCTAATCATTAAAACCCACACTCATGTGACAATCATAGGCTATTTAGAAAATAGCTAGGTAAGCCGATCAGTCACTCTGTTCCCGCGAGACTACGCCAAGTCCTTTTACGGCACTTGCATATCCCCAGTAACAGTGCTCGCATCTATTGCGAATGTTGCATCTAATGCAACCAATACTCAATCTTGTCAGTCATAGTATCCTTGATACTACAACTTAAAGAAATATTATTACAACCAGTATGTAATTTCTATTATCCTTATTAGAATACCCTTATCCCTGGAGATCTCTATCTCCTAAGGTATTCGCAATTAAGGCCTTTTAGATCTCCATCTAAAAGTCTTAATTTCTTGAAGATAAGACTTAGAGATCACTATCTCTAAAGCCTTATCATCTTTGAAGATATTATTATTATTACTGCAATTAAGTGTTCTATCTCCATAGTAGGATTAGTAACAGTTTACTGCTCCCACTGCATGGAAGATATCTGGCTTCTGTACACATCTAGTATACTTTCAGCTTTCATAACTGATGCACAAAAGGGCAACCAGTTTTAGCATTCACTTCCTCAACTCTTTGAGGTGCTATCCCTTTAGATGGGTCAGTACCAAATCTTAAAGGTAAGAAAGCCTTTCTTGGAATTTCCAGAAAATGGAACATGTCCAAGGTGTACTACAAATGTGACAGTCCCAATACCCTCTTTTCTTTGCTTCTGAACACCTTCAGAACTAAGATCTAAGAGGCATCTTTGAGATCATATCTCAAGGTATGGAATAGCCAGATCACAAAACACTTATAATCATCCTAATATCATTCCAAATGATTAGGATATTATCTACATTTAGCACAATGAACACAATGGCACTCCCACTAAGCTTCACATGGTTCATCAAGATTCTATTTGAAATCATAACAATTATAATTTCATCAAATCTTATGTTCCAACTACAAGAAGCTTATTTGAGTCCAAAGATGGAGTTCTTTAGCCAGCAAATCTTGCATTCCTCAACCATGAAGCCCCGGGGCTACTTCATGTGAATATCCTTAAAGAGGTATTCATAGAGGAATACAATCTTGACTCACATCTTGAAGATGTCATAGTCAAATTGTGTAGCTAGGGTTAGCAATATTCTGATGGGTTTAAGCATGATCACTGAAAAGCAAGCCACATCGCAATCGATGTCTTCTCTTCAGTGTGTAGCTCATGGCTACGAACCGTGCTTTGAAGATCTCTACCTTCTCATCAGTTTCCCTCTTTCTATTGAAGATCCATTTACACCTTAATGGGTCTAACCCTTATAGGTGGATCCTCGAGGGTCCATATACAACACTTGTATATGAAGTCTACCTTAGACCTTTATTGCTAAAATCCATCTTTCCATGTTATGATCCTCAGGAGCTTCATCACATGAAGTCCGATCATTGTCAGACTTAACTGACACAAGGAATACATCCTCAAACTCATTTGAAGAGGTATTAGTGTTTCATCTTTAGTCGTCCCTTTTAGTTTCCGATTTCTGGAGCCTCATTATCTTCTTAAGATTAAATGAGTTCCTTTACTTCATTTTCATCTTGATTCTCAAGAGAGTCATCCTATAAGAATCACATTCTCAAAGATGAGATATTTTAAGAATCTCAAGGTCATAAAGTAGGTATCCAATACCATCCTTTATTTTCCTAATGACGTAGCACTCTCAAGTGCTAGATTCCAGCTTACATGCATGGAACCTTATTAAGGATATATATATTGTAGTCTCTACTACATATATATACCTAGAAACTAAGGGATAATTATGCTAAAATTCATCATTGATCAAATCATGTCACACATGATCTAATTGTATCTTCCTACAACTCCATTGAGTTTAGGTGTGTCAGGAGGATTGAGATAGAAATGATATTCATATCTCCATAAGATATTCTTTGAATTTATCTAATAGGTACTTGCTACCTTGGTTAGATCAAATTCATTTAATCTTCCTTCAAACTTTGGTTCTAAACCAAAATTACGAAATCTTTGAACATTTCAAAGGTTTCTCAGGTGAAGAGAAGAAATCTCATATCATACATGATCATCAATAGATATCACATATCCACAATGTTCACTATGATATAGATGATTCACATACATCAATATGTATGAGATCTCGAATACCTTGACATCTTACACCTTTCCCAAAAGGGTGTATTGGACATTTTACTTTGAATACAATATTCACAAGTATGTAAGATTTGAAATTTTAGACATTCTAAAGTTTCATATCTTACTAGTCTATTGATCTCATCAGCAGACATACGTCCAAAACTTGATGCTAAATCATTGTCAAATGATCTTTATCCTCCTATTGATCTTATAAGGTTTAACTTTCAGTATTAGAAATCTTAATGAACCATTCATTAAATTTCTAATTTAGTAGAGTCCACCAGATGCTAGATTATTATCTGAAATATATCCATCATAACTCTTTATGATAGGTTTATTCCAGAATTCATGTTTATTTCCAACATTTAGAAACAAACAATGAGTTTATTCTAATATCTTGGTCATAGAGACATTCTCTAAGACTAAGGCTCTCCCACTGAAATTAAGAAGTATATCAATCCAACAGAGATTGTTGCAACAATTGCATCAATGTCTATGTGGATAATTATAAACCTTAAGATCAAATTTTTTTCAGTCTTCTAAAACATGTGCAACACATTGCAAGTGTTGTTAGAAGATTGAGATACAATTATCAGACTTTATCTTATCAAATAAGCAAGTCAATTTCAATGATCAAATGTAGATATAGATTATTATGATGCACTATCTGAGTCCTTCTCTAAGGATTCTAGACAGACTTGATAGTCATACTATCAACACATAAAGTTATTGCAGTATAGGCATTCATCCAACTCTTTGGATGTCATATGGAAGCCACTGAAGTACAATCAACTCTTTGACTTTCCTTCTCACATGGGTCCGACCCACGCTTCCACTGTGCTCTCTTCATCTATAAACAACCATTGTTCAAGACCAAGGATCTCTTATGTTAAATTCAAAAGAATTCAATGTAAGAGCATTTCAACATTTATACATGCTTCATTAAATTCATACAATGTGAATACTATGAAGCTTCATGAATGACTAGAGTATAGACAGTAGAATGATGACACTCATCATGTCTACATCCATCTAGACTCCTAAAACATTGGTTCAGGTAGGTATTCAAATATTTTGAATACATCATCTCTTTCGAGCCACCATTCTGCATAATGCAGAGAACCATGTCATTCATGATTAAATGTTTAGAGCACATATGTATGCCAGAACATCTTCTTAGATTTTATAAGGATTATTCGACAATTATGATCACCATCGACATGTCACTTCCAAAGTACACTCGATGAAAGATCAAGAATATAGAGACATACAAATCCTAAGGTGGTGTCTTATTGTCCTTTTTAATTGTCACTCCTCATTATGTTGAGGAAACTTGCACATTGCAACCACATACATTATGTGTCCAATTTGCAAGCATAATATCTGGATCATGAGTCCAATCCATGATATTTTACTGGTTATTATTGAGTATAACATTGAGTGGGTTTAATGAAGAATTATCTGAAATAAGAAATTTTGCATAAGGGTATATATATTATATATACATATTTTACTTTGATTTAGGAATTTGAAATCAAATTTGTCTTGCTATGTCTACTATGAAAGATTATTCCCTAATCATCTTTCAAAGTAAGAGATATACTTACCGCTATATCTCAAGCAAGATCTGGGATCTCCTTTCCTATCATTGTCACATCCCAATAATATGAGAACCTGCGACTCTGATAAAAAGAAGCGGGAACACATTCCGCCTTGCAAGTCCCACTTGCATTTCCCAATTCGGTCTTTAACTCACGGGCCCACCACCCCTAAGGTGATGTTGACCCGCTGCTAATTGAACCAACCGTCAACAGGATTAGAACTCGCTATGCGCAATCCAATATTGCCCCAATAATATGAGGACTCGATATTGGGGTCACTACGCATTCGGCCTTACTCTTTCGAGAAGCAAAGAGCCCGATCCAGATGCGCTTGCATACAGGAGCTGTCACTTCGGACACACGTCTCCTACATACAATCCCTGGCGACGGAAAACCCTTCGCCTTGACGGGAGACCATGGATGTCACTTATGTGATCCTCCACCTCGTATTCAAATTTTGTAATTAATTATCGTGAATCATATTCACATAATTAATTCTTCCAAGGGAAATACACATCTATTCATAATAGAGTGTTTCATAGGATATAATTAATTTAATCACATTAAATCAATTATTAATCCTATTATCAATCAACAAACTTTGAATTTTACTTGAATAGTAGGTATAATCTCAAAGTACGTATTATTTCGAATTTTAATAATTAGAAATACATTTTGATTTCTCCTACATTATCCAATCCCTACCCGCTGTCATGGCCAGTACCGGCGAGAGTAGGACGGACCACATACGTTGCAACCCGCTACCCCAGCGATCTCCGACTAGACACCATATCCACCTCAGGAAAGGATAATGCCAGATAGATCATCATGTACCTTGAGATGCTCATCGGTCTTTCAACCGAAATTATACCATATAATATAGATCAAAACATTTTTGATTATATTATAAGGATATTTGCTAAACAAATCCCCAATCCTATTCAAGCAAGAGGGGTTTTTCATGTAAATGATGTCCTACAACTATTGTAGGATAAACTATGGTTTTCATGAAAGCAATGTTTGTTGATGAACCAATGATCAAGATCTAATATCTCATCATTGTGGTTTAGGCAAGTGTCATTCAATGAAATAATTATTTCTTTAAATATTTCACAAATATTTATCACTAATTATTCCAGAAAATTAACAATTAATTTTCATCATGATAATTGAATGACATATCACAAGGTTCAAGATCAAAAATGTTAATTTCCAGCAGTGACCCCCAATCACTAAAATTAACTTATCTTGATCAATTTAAAACCAAAAAATGCAAACTCAGTTTCCAAAGATTGCCTATTTGATTTATTGAAGAACCCAAGTAATAATTCATGCATTTCGAGGCAGATTAAAACCACAATTATCTCATTAATCACGTTTAAATCCGCAGTTCCCGCAACAGTGAATATAGTCATATTCAAAAAGTCATATCTTGAGCAAATAAAGTCTAAATTTAGTAAACTCAAGTCCTATGGTTTCCTTGTTTAATGGGGAACAAAATCCAAATGAAAATTTTGTGTTTAAACATTTTAAACAGTACAGAAAAATTCAATTAGACAGAGGTGCGAAAAACGAAATGCAGTAAAAATTTCGCAACCCTTTCAAGAACCAAATCGTCTAAGGTCCATGGATCATATCCAAACCCTTATTCGACCTATGGCTCTGATACCACTTGAAGGATATTGAGAATCCTCAAGCGCATCACGGAAGCGTGACGATCGCATCGAATACGATCAGGGCGACTAGTCGTACTAGTCGCAAGGTGCAGCGGAATTTAAAAAATTTAAATCTAATGATGAAACCACATGATCACGAGAACACTTCTCGGATCGTTTCATCAAACCACAAAGTATAAGGAATACCTTTGTAGCGTGGTTGTGATCGCGAGATCCCAAACAAGAGATCCTCCTGTCTAAAGTCCGATCCACGAAGAACGCACTTGCGGGCATGATGATGAGTCGCGTCCCTCCCGCAATCCTCGATGAAGATCCAAGCAATAGATCCCCTGATTTCGTCAAGCGAAATCCGTCGTCTTCCTCTACAGCAAGTAGCCACGAAGAAGAAGGAGATCCTCGAGTCGTCGAAGGCGAAGGTGAGAACTTCTCTCGTTTCTCAACAATGGTGGTCGGCCACCCTATGGAGAGAGAGAGAGCACGAGAATGAGAGGGAGAGAGAATAGAGTTCTTCAACTCAAGAATGTTGTATGTTGGAAAGGCTACCCTAGCCCTCCTTTTATACTAGTTTAGGACCCAATGGATCTCAATCCATGGGACACATGGATCCAAGGGCTATGCTTGGTCCATGCTAAATCAATGGCTATGATTGTTGTTGGTTAAAACCAACAACATCAATTTTAAATTAAAAAATGTTGCAACATTATCAACATAATTTAATTTAACATAAACTAATTAAGAAATAATATGATAAATAAAATGGAGTCAACCAACCTCCCTAAAAAAGGGGGGCATCACCCATGAACAATTCATGGGTGACGCCACCTATGAATGGTGGTTAATTTTGGCTCCTTTTTATTTATCTTATTATTCCTTAATTAATATTCACCAAATTAATTCCCAATTAATTTTGTGAATATTTTAATCATGCCATTGAATATTATGTGAATCATATTCACAACCCAAACTAGTTAGTAAATTGCATTTCCAATTAATTAATAAATGCGAATCTAATCCACATTATTAATTAACAAATGCTATTCACATTGATTCTCTCTCTTATATATGTATATTATAAATCATATTTATAATACACATATATATCATGGATAGTGTCATCCACATTCTCTTAATCCTTGATAATTAAATCCCATTTAATTATCTTAGATAATCATTCTCACAATATGAATCTTATTCATATTGTACTTGATAATTAAATCTCATTTAATTATCTTGGATACATTCTCATAATATGAATCTTATTCATATTATACTTTGATAATTAAATCTCACTTAATTATCAAAATCTTCTTGCTTGGATACTAAATCCATCACAGGAATTATTCTTGAACTCCTTCAAGAATAATGTGCTTTCTCCGTAGATACTTGGAGATAAGGACAGGGCGATTGTATTGTTCCATGTATAGTGACTTGGATGTTGAGATCTCATCTCAAATCCAGATCTAACGGACCTCTCATAGATGCTTGATTAAATCAAGTTCGTATACTTAATCTTCTCATTGCATCTGAATCACATTCAGATCAATGTCCAACATTTGGACTAAGATCAAGTTACTTCTCTACTGAGAGGAGTCACTAAAATCCAGACCTGTTTCATCACTCCCTCGGACTGGAAGCGTCATGGTTATACAATCGTTTATGATCACATCACCCTCAGATATTCCCAATACCTGCACATCCTGCATACTGGAAGACCAATGATCAACCTGAAGATGAAGATCTATTTTATACTGTCTTCTTCAGGGTTTGATTACCAAGTTTCTCAATCTTGGTCATTTGGGATTTGGTATCGATCATATGCTTTCCCAAAGCATATGTCATACCTTCAAATTCTTGTCATGCTTCCAAAGCACGACGACCATGCATGGAATTTGATCGGTCCCAATACCTCATGAGTGAGCTCATGTCTTCCGGTTCATAGGTGAACCTGTATGATCCCTTTGAGAGATCGTATTACTCATATGCCCTTATATGCACACCAGCTCGCCGGTGTATAGACCTTGGTTAGGTCATCAACCTACTGGTCTGCCAAATGTACATAGTCAGACATATAGTAACACATCTGTCTCCGGTCAGAGGATGTGTGCCTATGCTGTGACTGCATTCAACATAGGACTTAGGTTATCTCGATCTCGCTAAGTCAACCCATTGACTTAACTAATCTGACACCTCCGAATCACTATTCCCATGCAGAGGACCTGCATCAAGAGGTCGGTCAGATATCATCCTATGCGAGAAAGGATTGCCATCTCCTACTCAGGCTGGAGATCATCTCTTAATAATCATTTGACGGTGCTTAATGAGTCCTCTATCTAACCCATTAGATATTCATCCAAGCACCAGCCTCTATGATTCATTTAATGAATCAACAGCTGTATGATCATTAAGATGGCCATGGTACATAAACCTAATTGTACAGAGGGACCTATTATGCAAATTATTTATTCTTCACTTCAGATCCGGGAATGATACGTGCAATAACATTTATTGCATAATGGCTCGCCGTGGGCTCGCATGTCCAACACTTTCATTTTCGTCGGATCCCCATTTATTTTCCGATTTGTAAAGAAATAAAAAAATAAAAAATTATTTGTTTCTTTTTCTCTAACGTTTGTTTTGCAAGATCATTTAAAAAAATAAAAAATAAAATATAAAAAAATAAAAAAATATATTTTTATGTTCTGTTTTTAATCATATATTTTGGATTTACAAAAAAATATTTTTTTACTATTTTCATTCACTATTTACAAAAGAAATAAAATTTACAAATAAAAAAACAAAAAGAAAAAGAAAATTCGCTCCAGGCAGCCTGTGCTCCAGCCGCCCCTTCCACGGATCCTCCTTCGTGACCCACGCTCCATCCGTTTAGCGTGCGGTGCCTCCGCATGCAGTGGCTCACTGGCGGCCTCCTTCCAGCCACACCAGGCGGGCCGCCTCTCCGACACCTCTGTGCTGAAGCCCTCACCGCGCCTCCCCAGCAGTGCCCTCTGCCCGAATTTACCGCGCCACCTCGCTCGCGCCGCCCGCGCGTGAAGGGGAAGAAGAAGGGGTGGCGGCCACGCCTTCAGCCGCCACTGTAGCCTCGCGGGAGCGACCGTGCAGCACGCGCGCCCCGCCATCTCCCGCGTGGCCACTGCCCAGGTGCCTCGCAAAAGGGGTCGTCCTCCTCTGCCATCCTCCAGCGCGACCCCTCGTTGCCGCGTTCGTCGCCCTCGCCGTCGCGTTCGCTGCCTCGCTCGCGACGCCCACGCGTGAAGGGGAAGAAGAAGGGGTGGCGGCCAGCCCTTGGATCATGTTGAGAAGAAACAAAGAACCCTAGAGGGGGGAATATAAAATTGGTAAAATTGCATCTTAGCCCCCTGAAGATTTTCAAATATTGCAAACGCCCCTGTGCTCCAGAAGGTCATGTGTGTGGCACATGTTTAGTGGGTAAATTTTACATTTCTTCCCGCATTTAATTCTAGTTATTTTATCAATCCATAACTTTTACATAATTACATTTTAGTCCCTGAAATGCAGAACAATAACTTGCTTGCTCTTTTTGAATGAAATAAATGTTATTTGTGGCATAAAAATCTTACAAAAATTATGCTATGCTCCTGATGTGATTATCTTCCTAGTATAAATTTTTCATTGCTTTTTAATTTCATCTATTATAATTAAAAAATAAAAAAACATGTCATTTTTCCCTGTTTGAAATTCTAAAATTCATAAAAATTTGAAAAAATTGCTTAAAAATTCCAAAAAATTAGAGTAGGCTTCTTTCATTATCTTTTAATTTCTATCCAATTTTTGTGTATTAATTATTTATAAAACCCCAAAAAATAAAAAAATACCAAAAAACTTTTAAAATCATAAAAAAAAGTCTACAAAAATCCAAAAATTGTGATTTCAGTTTCTGATTGTAGATATTTGCCTGTAGTTTGTCATAAAAAATATTGTCAGGAGTTTTGGGCACTTAAAATATTTTTAAGTTGCAAATTACTCCCGATTGTGCACATTTTCATATTTTCTCATTATTTGATTTTAAAAATAGAAAAACATCTGAAAATTCCACAAAAATTCTCAAAAACATTTAAAAACTTTTAAAACCCAAAAAAATTTCTCTGAATTTTTCTGAGCATTCTTTGGTATAATTAAAAATTACAAAAAATGGTGTGCATATTTCTCGTGCTTCTGCATATTGTTCGTTATTTGAAAATAAAAAAAATTGCAAAATCAAAATCACTAAAAATTTGAAAATCAGAAAATATAAAAAAAATTAGAAATAAAAAAATAAAAAAGATAAAAAAGATTAAAAAAATCACAAAGCCAAGGATAGTTATCCTCTGAGATTCTTGTTTTTCTCTTAATTGATTTTCGATTAATTGGATAACTCTCGGGATTTGTAGCTTCCTTGAGTTCGACCATGTACGCTATACAGGTTAATAAGTAGCAAACTAAAAAAATCAGTTTGTTTGTCACGGGATTTTTGGGGATAGCAACGACCATATTAACCAATAATTTATCCGATCCTCCGAGAAAACCGTGTCAACGGCTGTTGAGGAAGAAGGTTGGATCATTTCTTTTGATTGCAAGAGTTACACGATTCATCCCTGCACCCACAAGTGTTGTATCTGTCGGATCGGACTTAGACAAGAGGTCTCATCTTTAGATGCTAGGGGATCACAAATTCTCTATGAGAGGTAATTCTATAATTGATGAAATGTATTAAGATTTTTAAACTCCATTGCTATCTACATTCATATGATGAATCTATTTGTTCGATCAGATGCGATTCGATCCACATGCTTCCGTGATGTGAGGCCTAAAAACATACCTTCAAGTGGTATCCGAGCCTTGGTCGAAAGTATTGGATATGATCCAGAGTCCTAGAAAGATAATGCTTCAGATATAGGATTGCAGGAACATTGTTTTTTCCACGATTATGTGATTTCGAATTATTTTTTGTGAATATTTGATGTTGATGCAATTAGCCTTAGTTATGAACGTGTTTTGGATACTAAATAATTTTTAAAATGTCTAAATATGACCTCAAAAGTCAGGCCAATAATTGGTTATGATCGCGCATTGACTCAGATAGAAACAGTTCCCGCAAGTGTGTTGTTTTGCATAAATTTTGCGACTGATAAGTATGAACTTTTAGCTATTAATTTCCTATCAGGAAACTTTATAAAAAAACTTTATTAATATAATAAATTGAACTAACAAACCACATGATTTTATTTCGTGTGATTCCGAGTTTGAGCCCAAGATATGTGAAATTTTGTGGACTAGGTTTGAAGGATTATTGACTGGGCCTCGTCTACCCTTGTTAATTCAACTGAATTAATAATCGAATTAAATTTTTCATTCATTGCAGTTGCGTAATCGAAACTTCGTCAAAAACACCACTCAAATTTAATGTATAATTTAATCCAAGCGGCAGATTTATTTTACTTGGGAAAACCTAAGGTCGAACTCAGGGAGGCAGTTGTCTCCTTACGTAAATTTTCAGTTAATCCCGATGTCAGATTTTCAGAAGAATATTTTTGGTTTTTTATGCAATTAAAGAAAATACAATGCAATTTCAAGCCAAATTTTAAGTTAAATATCAAAAGATAGTCAAATGAAGTCCAAAATTAATGAAACTTGGCCAGAAGATGATATGCGATGAGATTAAGCTACTGCGATTTTTTTTGGAATTTTTAGACTCTAATTGAATTAAATATAAATTTAATATGGACGCATAGTAGTTTTTGACAAATTAATTTTAACAAATACCAAGGCACATTATTTTTAGATAAAAAAATTATCCTAGATAGATCTTTGTGAGATGAATCCAGGAAAATTGATAAATCTAGAAAATGTTGTAAATTGGATCTATTAAAAAATCAATTGGGCAAAATACTACTTGATTTATTCATGCCTCATGACACGTGCAAATGCTATGATTTTTGGACACAGGGATGATGAGAAATGTGAAATGATGAGAAATGGACACCTGAATATGTGTGCAAATACAAGGACCAATTTGCAAAACATGAAATAAAATTGCTTAAATTAAAACATGCATATAGGGACTAAAGTGCAAATACCTATAATGCAGGGGGTATGGATGCCATTTTTCCACGGGGACACATGCTTCTTACGTGACGTGCCTGGCAAGGACTGATTTGAAATTATTGAAAGTTGCAGGGGCCTTTATGAAATTTACCCAGCCCTCACATGAGAGACATGTGAGGTACTAGGCTCAAGAGTCTTCAGAGGCTCGGACAGAGGCTTGGAGGCTCTGGAGGTTGGGTCGTGCTTCGGTTTCTCCGAGCCTAGGGTCGGGGAAGAGGCTCGGAGTGCATACATGGCGCGTGCTGGACCATTATATCTGGAGAGATCCAACGGTTGCGGGGGATGGAGACGTGGTGTGCCTAGGAACTGTCAGATCAAGATGATCCAACGGTGGTGGGCGCGGGGTGGCGTGGCTCGATCGGGACCATCCGATCAAGGAGATTGGATAATAGCTTCTTGTCTTGCTCCTCAGGTCCATCGCGTCCTGCGGCGGACTTGGCGGGGCTCCGGTGAAGAGGCCCTGTCTCTCATCCTCCCTCGTGGCCGGTGAAGCTCGCCGGCGGCTCCTGGTTAGCTCGGATCGGCCGTGGAAGTGTCAGGAAGCTGCCATGATGTCTGGAGGAAGCGGAGGCAGTCCGGAGGCCAGCGGCGATGAAGCTCGAAGGAGCTCCGGCGAGACGTCTGACCAATGAAGATAACATGCCTGCAGGGTTAGATTGTGCTAGAAAATAGGAGCTCGTGCTCATGGGAGTGCGTACATGTGCGAGTGAGGCCTAAGGGCAGAGTGAAAGGTGAATGGTGATCTTCCTTCGCCGTGAAGGCAGAGCAATGGTCGGAGAGGGTGCGACGTGTCGTGGGGACGAACGAAGGGGTGCGCGAAGATCAAAGCTCCAAGGCAGAGCTCGGTGGAAAGTTGGTGGAGAGCTGTGTCAATCGAGGAAGGCGGAAAAATTATGAGAAAAACAACTAGAAAACAAGAAGAAGATCGGAGGAGGAATGGAGGGGTCTACCTAGGGATTGGAAGCTCGAAGGATGCTCCAGGTCGTCGCTCGAGGGACGGTAGAGGGCCCGAGCTCAAGCAGCTCGTCAGAGGAGCTGCGGCACGACTTGGATACGCTGTGGATATCGCCGGAGGTGAAGACCTGTCGTCACTCGCTTTCACACTCAATTGTTGTCACCAATGGGTAGCTCAGAGCTCTAGGACACCTCTCGCTATGGCATATGGTGTGGAAGTTGGCCGGAGATGGAGTATTTATAGGGAAGAGATGGAGGTCCAGGCGATGGAGGTGTGGGGTTCGTGGGGTGTGTGGAGCAAAGAGGAAGGGCGTCATTGGGATCATGGGTGCTGGCGAGGATGGTGGAGCTCGGGGCTACGTCGTGGAGGTGTCAGTGGGTGGAGATGGTGGTCATGGTGGTGCCAAAAATAGAAAGGGGGAGGAGGCGTTGCGAGGTGGGGCGACGTGGGCGAGGTGCTTACGGAGGTAGATGACGATGCCTTGACCGTTGGATCTAGTGATCCAACGGCTCTGAGCGAGGTGCTAGGGAAGGGTCTGAATCAGATCCAAGTGTTGCAATCGAAGGGCGGCTGGAGAGCCATGTGGCGGAATGGGGACGTGGCACTAAAGGACGATGGAGATTGAATCTGAAGTGGGGATCGAACGGCTGGAATCACAGCGGAGATGAATGGCTGAGATGGGGGTGTCTTGGGAAAGATCCAGCGGTGGAGATGTGGCCACATGGAGGGCTGCAAATGAGACAGAAACCAACGACGTGGATGAGATCTAGGATGAAGATCCAAGGGTCGATTTTTAATCGGGAATGAACGGAGTAGATGGAATCATCGGGGCTATGATCGGGTGGTGAAGATGCAGCCACGTAGCGTTCTGAGGTTAAGTCGTTGTCGAACAGCGTGGATGAGATCTTGGGCCCAGATCAGACGGCTGAAATGAGTGGCAGAATGGATGTCTGAGATCTGGGGGAAGGAGGTGCCATCGGATGATGGAAAAAGAGAGGCACGTGGCGCGTGATGTGTAGGACCACGTGGTGCAACCAGAGGGCGCCACATGGCCCAATCAGAGTGGCTGAGGAAGAATATGAAATAAGAGGGAGAAAAAGGCCGAATTTGTAAAAACTCAAAACATGAAAGTTGTAGATCTCGATGTGATCTATAAGTTTCTTGTTGACCTAGAACGGAAACGAGGTCGAATAAAGTAATAAAATACAAGGGTACAAATATACATACACATAGTACACAATGGGGGGCCCAAAACCCAAGTTTTGCATACGAGCTCCGATTTAATTGAAATGGGTCTCATTTTGAAGGTCTCTGAATGTATATTATTTTAAAAGTGAGTAGACCTATATCGGAGGCTGTGTGAGAGAGATACGTGCATTCTAAGGTCCATGACCTCCAATTTGATTTGGGGTTTTATTTGTCAATTTTACACGTTAGTTTTTTTGGGTAATTTTATTATATTAGTGTTAGTAATATATACACTATATAGTTGGTTTTATGGGTTTTAGAGTTAGTGTAAAATTATACAGATAGATGACTTTTATAGATGAATTTGGCTTCTTATTTAGTGCAATTGTGGATGCTAAAATGCGAATGTTATCAATGCATGCAGGAATGCTAATTATGCAATATTGGGTGAAATATGCTCGTAATTACTCGGGAACAAGGCTCTATTTTCAACTTTAAGAGTGATGAATCACAAATTCATCAACCCCCTCTACTTAAAACTTGCTCGTCCCCGAGCAACTAAAATGAAATGCAAGAGTGAAATGATTTTGGGTTCCATACCAAGGTCATGAACAAAAGTTGAAAATGGAGCTTGACTCGACCTTTGGATTAATTGTATGATGGAACCTTATTGGGATATGAACTTAAGACCTACAGCCTTTAAGTTCCACAAGTCTTCTATTCAAGACGCCTTAATAGTCAGGTCAGAACAAATCCTCAAACTCAAATTTCTGATGACTGTGATTCTTACTTGTACTGTGTAAGTGTAAAGTAACTCTCCACATCAGAAATGGCTAAGAAGCAACCTCCTCTAACAAGGTAACTCTAATTCCCCGGTCCAGTAACTCTTTCCTCGAGGAGAGGGGTATTCCCTTCTAAGTTCAAGTGCGACCAACTCAAGAGGAGGGGGTGGAGAAAAGAATGGATGGTAGCCAGTGTAGCTACCTATCCCAGGATGTCTGACCAGTGTAGCCAAGTCATCCAGCTGCAGACTTCTTGCTAATATACATACTCGGACATGTGTTTCATTTTCACTCAAGCATGTCTTATTTTTTTGGAGTTCTTGCATTTTGTTTCACAAAAATATACAAGATGCATCATGTACATCATGAGTTTTTCCTCTTGAGCCAGTAGACTATCCCTCTTTTGAAGCATTATTGCAACCCACAACATTCCGTCCTTAGATGTCAACACAACCAGACTAGGTTGAGATGATATTGCGACACGAGTACACATGTCATGGCGTGTCTGTATCGATTACAGACATCTGAATACCACGACCACGAAAGATCACTTTCCCCTACCTTTTATTGATCAGATTTTGCAGAGATTAGCGAGGAAGGAGTTCTTTTGTTTTCTTGACAGGTACCTTAGCTACAATTAAATATACATCGCCTCTGAAGATCAGAAAAAAACCACTTTCACTTGTCCTTTTGACACATACACATTCAGTCACATGCCTTTCGGGCTCTACAATGCCCCCGGTAATTTTCAGCAGTGTATGATTGTTGTATTTGTCGAAATGGTGGGGGATTTCTTGGAGCTCTTCATGGATGACTTCTCGATCTATGGTGATTCATTTGATTCATATTTAGTGCACTTGGACCGAGTTCTTCAAAGGTAAGGCAGATCAATCTGGTACTTTCCTGGTTAAGGAGGGTATCGTGTTGGGGTACGTCATCTCCAAAAAAGGTATGGAGATAGACCCTGACAAGGTGGACGTTGATGAAACTCGATTTCATCATCTTAATTTGCCTTTTTTAACCCCCTTGCTTAAATGTGTGTCAATAAAAATCAGATAAATTCTTGTATTTATCAGAGTCATTGAATAAATTATAAACCACAAAAAAACGTAAAATTAAAATCCGTGGTGTTTTTAGCCTTAAAAATACCCTCAAAAATATTTTGTGCCTTTATTTGACCTCTTCTCCATTTTTGGTCAACATGAAACTTATAGATCTCATTGAGATCTACAACTTTCATGTTTTTGAGTTTTTCCAAATTCGGTCATTTTATCCTTCATTTTTTCAATTGTTTTTCGTAATAATCTGATTGGGCCACGTGGCTCATTCTAGTTGAGCCACGTGGCCGCATCCCCTCGCGCCAAGCCGCCTGATTCCAGCCACCGTTCGATCCACTTCCTCTCTTTTCATCTCCACCGTTCTTTGACGCCCAGATCTCGACCCTCCGATCTCCACTCACGCCTTCATCACCACCGTCTGCTACCTCTCTCACCACAGTGCGCCATGTGGCGTCATTTGCTCCGCCCGATCACCTTCTGAGCCTAGATCTCCACCACACATCCCCGCAGCCATTCCTATCCCTCCAATCATCGTCCAGATGCGATCTGGACTGCCCACCAGCGTCGCGCCAATAACACGCCATGTGGCGCTCTCATTCACCCTTCGATCACGTTGCCAGAGATCTAACCAAGACCGCTCGATGGCGCCCTCTTCTCGATCGTTGGATTGCAAGATCCAACGGTCGAATCGTCATCTCCTACCTCCAGTCAGCCCTCTCTCCCACGTTCACCACCTCGCAAACCATGCTCCCCTTTCATTTTTTCCCGAGTCTTCGTCCATCTCCTCTACGATCCCAGTAGCCCACGATCGAGCCCGATCATCAACCATCCTCGTGCAACACCTGGTCGCCCTCATCGTCCTCTTCACTACTCCATCTAGACCCCACAAACCACGCCGCCCGCACCTGGAACTGCCACCTTCGAGCTTCAAATAGGACATCCCCTCCACCATTCACGCCTGGCCACCTTTATGCGGGGCTCCGCCTAGCTCCTCTCTTCCTCCCCATGACAGGGGGAGGTTCGATTGAGGCGCGACAACAGTGCCAACCTCCGGTGTTGACCCGCCGCCTTCCATGGTGGCCTCGCGGCGCTCTTAGCCCGCTCGAGCTGCCCCACCTGGCTGAAGGGGTTCAGCGAAGACCCGGGGTTCAATTGAACCCCAAGCCCAAGCCTCCGACCACCATATTCTCCAGGTAAGCTTCTCCGACTTCATCTTGTATTTTTTTCTTTATTTTTAGCAATTTCTTAGGTTCTTACATGCACCCCCATGCTCTGTTGTTCATCTCATTAGCTTCGCCTCACCTCCCTCGTTCACGCGCTACCTCTGATCACTCTCCCTACCCTCCATAACCTCAGACCACCTCCGACCCAACTTCTCCGCCCTCCATGGCGGAGGAACTCCGAGCTGCCGCATTCTCCGCTCACAGAGCTCCCCACGTCACTCTCCTTCATGTCCCCATGCTTCGGCTATGGCACTAACGCTGCAGGTACTCTACATTGTTGAATGATCGGAGGGCTCGCCGGAGTTATCTTGGCGAGCGCCATCTCCACCACCGGAGAGATTAGAGCCTTCTCCACGTATAGCCACAGCTTGACTAGACTTTGAGCTCAATCGCCAACCAATCAGGACCAGCTGACGAGCTTCATCGATGTTAGAGGAGAGCGGCGGAGCTGGGACCACTTCGTCGGAGTCCTGGTTCCGTCGCCCGTTGAAGCTGAGGAAGAAGGCACAGGCACCGTTGGATGCTCCTACTCGGAGCTCATCCAACGGTGCAGGAGTGTCCACATCGCCAACCAGCAGATCCTCCAGGTACCGTCGGATCCTTGAGATCTGACGAGTTTCGATTGGCCACGTGTCAGCCTCGGACCTTCTCCGAGCCGCAGCACCAGACCCACAGGCTTGGACATCCCGAGCCTGTCCTGAGCCTATCCAGCGCTTCTAGATCTTCCGTGCCTGCATCGAACCAGAGCCAGCTCCTGAGCCTTGCCGAAGCTACACCGAGCCTCCTCCGAGCTTAGAAGTCTACCGAGCCTGGAGAGCACGTGCCACGCACGTGTAATCTGGGCAAATTTCACAGAGGCCTACCTACTTCTTCAATTTTGCAACCAGGTCCTGGAATCACGTCTCGACCTCGTGCACATTGGGTATTTTGCATTTATACCCTCACAGGTTTTCATAATTGCAAAAATACCCTTGTGTGTGTGGGTTAATTATAGCGAAGGTCCCGAACTTTCTTGTATTTTCATTTTAGTCCCTCCTAGGGACCTGCTTGCTAGTTATCTTTTTTGTTTTTTTACGTTTATGCCCCTTGATGAATCCACATTTCATCATCTTTATTCTATCATTTTGGCACCAAAAACCCTAGCAAATGCCTGTAAATAGCATTAATATCATCATCTTAGCATTCATGTATGTGCATCTACATAGTGTATAAAATGCTGTAACTAAGGCCAAAATTATAGAATAAATAAAGAAAAGAAAAAGAATAAAATATTGTAAATATTTTATGACCCAGAACCACCGAGACCTAGGCATCTTGATGAATAGGTCGACAAGGAATAAAGTAGGGGGAGATAAGGGCCAAAATACAGATAAAATACCTCTACATTCTATTCATTCTTTATTCATTTTGGGACCTATTTTTGGTTCCACTTTTTATACATCAAATAAAGAAACTTTGTACATGAAAGTTGTAGATAATTAAAAAGAAAAATACAAAATTGATTTCACAGAAAAATAATACACAGATAAAAAGTTATGGTCTGAATAAAAATCCATAATCCCAACTTCCCAGACCCGTATCTCACAAATGAAAACTCCAAATGCAGCATACTCACATTGTATATAGAATAAAATAAGCTATTTAATGGCGGTGGTTTCGCATTTGGCGGAGCTACGGTTTGAAAGTTGAGTTTTGGACCCACCTTGTATACTTATACTGAATAAAATATTCAATTTATTCTTTATTCATTATTTTTGTATTTTTATATTTTTATAATTGTGTAAATATTACTTATAATATATATGTGCATTAAAATCAGAATAAAAATGCAAAGAAAAATAAAAATAAAAATAAACATATATAGGTTATGCATGTACTATACCTATATGTATACATGTACAAAACACTCTTATATTTTATTAATTATACAAATTATATCAGAAAAATAAAATAAAAATATATTTAAGTGTATAAAAGTATTTTGTAATTTTAGAAAATCGTAAATAAAAATAATATTATTAAAAATACCTAAATAAAAATCAAATACTAAAGTATATAGATAATATACCTATATAGGGGTATAAAAGCAACTTGTAAAAATACACCTCATAAAATAAATAAAAATCACTGTAAAATACTTCACAAAAAAAAAGTTTTTTTATTTTTTTATTTTATAGTCAAAAATTAATAAAATCGTTTACTATTTTTAAATGATTTTACAATAATTATTTCCAGGCTTTTTCTTGGTTGGTCCACGTGGACCAACCAGGAGGGCTGGAGAGTTGACCTGGGTCAACTCTCTGACCCAGCGCCTGGTGCCTGTCAGAATGACTTTTTCCTCGTCTTTGACGAATTTTGGAGGCCACGTCTTGCATCCTTTCACGATGATGCCTCCTGCACTTTTTCTCCCTGATGTTTGACCTTGCACGCCCAATGGTTTGCTCGGGGAATGGACCATTCAGACGCTCCTGGCGTCTCGATCTTTGGGCCTCGACCACCATGTTTCAAAACACCTCCTGACGCCCCTCTTCCATTTTTGAACCGGTTTTGGAGAGTTGTTAACCTCCGAGAGCTCGTGGCTGGACCCCGGTGACAGAGGGCTGGTCCTCCACCTCGTCGAGGTGCCTAGCTGAGCTTGCCGCCCGCGTTCCAACCCATCTCCGGCCTTGCGGCCGTGAGGTTCCTACCTTGGGCTCCCCATCCCTTGAGGTTGTGTATTTTTCATTTTTTTAATAGTTTAGTTAGCTGTTGTTATTAGGTACAAATTCATGCATTCCGTTCATGATTTGATCGACATCTCGCCACTATCAACCCCCCTCGCCGGAGCAAGCTCCGGCGAGTTCCATTTTCTTCCGCCAGCCACGCCATCATCCATTTTTCGTGCTCGTGCTTGCCTGGGAACCACCTTCTCTCGCCTGACCCTTCTTTTGTAGGTTTCCGGAGCAAAGGACCCCCGCCTGGGGTCGACTTTTGAAGGTTGGAGCTCCGCCCAGGTCCGCCTCCTCCGCTCACCACTACTGGAGCCCCTTGGAGCTTCTGGATACCTCAGATCGATAGGGAGGAGACCTGGGAGGTTAGGGAGGTCATCGGGGTGAAGGAGAACGCGTCGAGGCTGAAGATTTTGGGAGCTCAACGTCAATCAGGCTGTGTTCTTCGGTCGTTCTTCCTCGTTGCTTCATCGCCGTCCGATTGAGTGGAGTTCCTCCAGCGCTACAGCATCCGTTGGATCTCCTCCAACTGACACCGTTCGATCTTCAGGAGGGGATCTAATCTGAGCCGCTGGATCGCGAAGGGGTATCGCGGGCTCCTGTGCTACCACGTGTTAAGTGGGTTTACACCCACCGTCAGATCACCCCTTTTGCTGGGCATTTTGCATCGTAAGCCCGACACCTTTTTGTATTTAAAAATTAACGCTTAATCATTCATCTACAGTTGTACAATTTTGTAAAAATTATACTTGGACCCCCACACGTGTGCTTATTTTCTTTCCAGTCCTCGCCTGGCGCACGTGCTTGTCACGTGCGTTTGGGCATTTTGCAAGGGGACCCCAGCCTTATTTGGTATTTAATTTTAGTACTTAAATTTCCAGCTGCAGTATTAAAACATATGGACATTTTACAATTAAGCCCTAGTATTTTGCGATATTGCATTTGTGCCCCCGCCTGGGACGCGTGTAACGCACGTGTGTCTGGGCGATTTTGCAAGGGCACCCTTGCTTCTTTGGCTATTGGTCTTTAGTCCAGAAAATATTTTACTCAGTTCAATAAGTTTGTGAAAATTTCATGATCAACCCTAGAGTTTTGTCTATTTGCAGAAAAGCCCCTGCCAGGCCTTTACTTTTTGCTCACTTGATCTAATTATTTGGAGCTTCATTTTAAGTCCAAAAATTCCACAAAAATAGGTTTAAGCTCCTGCTAACTTGTACTTTGTCGCTATATTTTTAGTTTTTGATTTTATTTTATTTTTATATTTATTAAAAATCAAAAACATGCTTTTTATTCACTGTCTAGCTTAGAAAATACCAAAAAATAGTAAAATACCTCTAAAAATTCCAAAAAAATTCATAGTGTCTATTTTAACCTATTTTAGTGTCAGTCCAAAAATCACTAAAAATCTCAAAAGAAAAACACTAAAAATTCAAAAATACATAAAAACTTCAAAAAAATCTATAAAATCAAAGAAAACTCCAAAAATCACAAACTCAGTTCCTGTTTGTTCTATATTTCATTCTCTTTATTCGAAAATTAGTGTGAAAAATTTTGATTGCTGTTTGCTAATTTTAATTTCCATTTTCCTCACAGCCAGCACATTTTCCACTGTTTTCCCTTGTTTCAGTATTTAAGAATACCAAAAACACCTTGAAAAATCCCCAAAAATCATAAAAACAGTAAAAAATCTTAAAAATACCAAAAACACTTTATTTCTAAATTTTTGGTTATTTTTTCATATTTTTATAAATACTTCATCTTGTCTTTTATTACATTGCTTTTAAATTCCAATATTGAAAAAAATATATAAAATATAAAATTATAAAAATTAGAAAATTCAAAAGCAAAATACAAAATTAAAAATTAAATTAAAAATAAAAAAATTAAAAATTAAAAACCCACAAAAATTTCCTTTGATTGCTTGCTTAGTGTAGACACTTCACACATTCACACACTCACTTGTGCACAATTATTTGAATTACCCTGCTTGCTCCCTGTGTTCGAACTCTCTGCATACTTGCCCTTTACATCATTTGTGCAGAGTTAAAAATAAATTTTAACTCCACATTTATTTCTAATTATTGATCTTTAGTGTGGGTTAATTGTTGATTAATTTCAGAGTTGATTGGTCGACACTTCGACTGTGTTCCCGCCTTGTGTGGAACATAAGACCGATCGATTTCCGAGATTATCAAATGGCGCCATTGCCGGGGAGCAACAGCGCGTAGTTCACTTTTTGCTTGTGTTGTGATTATTTGTCTACTTTTGCGGCTTTTATTTCTGCTTATTTTATTTTGGCTCATTTTTGATAATTATTGTTTGAAATGTCTAATCACCTTCGTGTTTGACTTTGTGCGAGGTACGCGGATCGAGGGAGGCTCTCTTTTCTAGGAGCGCCCGTGCACCCACGTGAGGCGGTGACGCTTCGCACCAAGGCGGACTTAGAGGATTTTTGAAGACAATTCCCGAGCCATTTATTTTATTGACCTTATTTCTTGTAATTTATTGTGTGAGAGAGACTATTTATTGTAATAATACAGGTACCCCCGGACATTTGGATTCGTGCGAGCCTAACTTCCAGGTGTCTGTTCACCTGGGGGCTCGCCGCGGTTTTCATCGGCTTTCTTCGCATTCTTTTTATTTTGTTTTGTTTTTCGATTTTATTTCTTTTGTGTGATTGAGCCTGTAGTTTTAGGATTGCTTGCGTTAGATTAAGGCCAAACACCTAATACCTTTGCATGCACCTATAGTCTCGTTTGGACTTAGTCAAATTTTGAACAGTCGATCATCACCTTCAATCCGTCGCGCCGCGAGCTCTCCTCGCAAAGCGCTTTCTCCTAAACTCAAGTGTGTTGAGTAGAGGAGGGGTGAGCCTAGACCGGACTCTAGGGTTGAGGATTGGTGGTCAGCTTGTGGTTCTTCCCGCTAATAGTAATTTCTGAAACTTAAGGTGATTTCATCGGCTTTTGCATTTGCATATAGTTAGGTTTCAATTCTGCTGAGCATCCTTGCATGTAGAGTGCTGGAGGCAAGGTGAGCATTTACGCTTTAGCATCCATCATTATTTGCCGCTTGCATTACTTTTCCGACTCTCCCTCTGATTTAGCCAACCTAGGTGCTTAAAGGAATTGACTCCTCGTTAGGCGCGAGCATTTCTCACTAAAAATACAAAAAAAGTGATAATCCATAAAATTGGGACTGCTAATTTTACTTGACCCTAAAACCGATCAAAAGAAAAATCTTGTGTTGGGGCGAGTAATCCCCTCATTGTCTTCGTTTTACATTGCTCACGCACACACTAAGGATTAGTGGCCAAATCCCATTCAGTCCCCTAAGTGTTTGCAAAATTTTGGACTTCTCACCTAACTCTAAAATAGACAAGATAAAAAGACCGCTCTTTGCGGTCTCTACCGAGTTGAGTAGGTGAATTGAGGGTTTGTATTCTTTTCATTTTTGACTGTGATTGTTTTGTGTGTGTCCTAGATCGCTTCTGCGCATTTGCGCCTTTTTCTTCACTCTCTTGACTTGACCTCGTGCTCCCCCGAATCATTTTCCTTTTGATTTCGAGATGGACCCCTGGAGCGCTTTTTATCTGGACTTTGCGGATCCCTCGCTCGCTCCATTCGATCCACCTTCCTTTTATCAGGAGGACCCGCCTCCTATTTTTTCTGATTTTTGTACATACCCGCCTCAGCCACAGTATCACGACTCGGAGTTCTATCCACACCCACCCCCACCTGTGCATTATCCATCTCCACCTTCACATCCACCCGAGTCTGACCTGTTGGAGTCACCTCCCGCGACCTCCATGAGTGTTGTCATGAACCTAATGCTAGAGCACATTGATTTGATGAAAGAAAATCTTGCCACTTTGAGAGAACATCGGACGAGTGCTCTTTTTGTCAAGGATACGACTTTACTTGTGGGTAATCATGGGAGCTTGCAATCGCCAAAAATACAAAAAAATGAGAAAAATTTAAAAATCCAAAAAGATTTCGGGAGACACTTGGTTGATTCATATTGTGAGGAAAGAGTCCATTTGTCAGAACCCTGGACCACACATCCATTCACACCTAGTCCCACCTTTGACCCTGAGGATGCCGCTGTACAGACTGCTCTTGGCATGCCCCGTATATATGCTGATTCCGACTTCCTCACTTGTATGGAGGAAGTCCAAAAATTCAAAAAACTGCTATCTGAACCCGAAGTGGTGGCTACTATTCATGAGATTATCCGTGCCCCACTTCAGCAGGCCATGACTGATTTATCTGCCCCTCTTCCCAAGAAGAGAAAGCGGAGGAGCAGATCTGAGCGTCACATTTTGACCATGGCCACTGCCCTCGCCATCACACACCGTCCCATTCCCAAGAAGAAGAACACAACTACCCCTTTCATCACTTGCACAATCTCTGACTATACTTGTCATCGCACTCTCCTGGACAGCGGTGCTTTGATTAGCATACTACCCTTCTCGCTGGTACAGTCTCTTCACTTAGGGCCTCTCAAGAAGACCAGGATGATCGTTCAGTTTGCTGATGGATCTATCAAGAGGCCGAGGGGTATCCTTGAAAACGCCGTCATTTCTATTCAGGGCACGAGCCACCGTGTTGATTTTGTCGTGTTGCCCATGGAGAACTCCACAGGGGAGCCATCTCCAATCATCCTGGGATGACCTTTCCTCGCCTCTGCGAGGGTCGTTATTGATTACGGATCAGGAGAGATTCGCTTCCGTCCTGTTGACGAGAGCGAAGTGTTGATCACCATACCCACAGTTGACCAGAGACCTGCACCTGATGCACCTTCACCGATTATAGCTGACTCTGAGGCCTGTGACTTACCTGATGCTACTAGAGATACTTCCTTAGCGATCCCTGATGAGCCCCGACGGATCCCCCGAAAGGGGAGGAAGTCGGAAAGCATGGACCTCACTAATCCTCCTCCTGGTGTGTGGCGATGTGTTGATGAGATCCAGAGTATTTATGTGATTGAACCATTTGAGCAGGGGGCAGATACCAAAATAATTGAGGACGTTTATGATGTTGCTCATTACTTTGAGAGACCTCATAAGGAAACAAATGACCCATGTAAGACTAGATAGGACGGACCTGTTTTGACTACTTCCACTGATGAGTCCGCTCCTGTCCATGTAGATTCTGATGGGCCAAAGGCCGAAGTTTATTTGATCGCTTTTCTTCAGAAATTTGGGCCTTTTGATGAGAAAGATGATCCGGTTGAGACTCTTGAGGACGATCTGAGTTCGTATACTTCCACAGATGATTTCGTTCCTTTTGATTTTGACCTGGACGAGGACTCGCAGGACGACTCCGATTATACTTCTTCCGAGGATGATGAGTTTGTCCCATGTCACTTTGACATCTACGAGACTTCCAAGGCCGGACCTAGTCGTACTTCTTCCACTCGTTCGTCTGTGCCTTCACACCATAGGACCACCAAGGGAGAACCGAGCCATACTGCTTCCATCGATCAGTTCGTCCCTTTCCGTTTTGATTCCACTGAGGGCCTTCATCGTGTTGACCCTGATCGGCTTCAGTCCGCTGTGGACCCCAATGTCGACTTGCACCACATCAGATCTATCCCTCAGCGGTCCCGCAAGAAGGTCTGCTTTCCACCTTCTTATGATCACCCATTTATGTTGTAGATTCTATCCCGTGACACTCTTTCCATCATCTCCCGTTTTTGCTCGTCTATCCATTTCTCGTGTTTGCCTTTCTTAGGACGTACTTTGTCCTACGTATAGGAGGGGTAGATGAGTTGAGTGTTCATTCTTTATTCCGTGTCATCACTCCTGTTGTTGCCTATACTTAGGGCTTCTTTTACCCTAAGTATAGGGGGAGTGGTGTGTACATCCGCATGATCTCTTCATCCATCTTCAGATCTCTTTTCTTATTTTCTTGTTTTCTTCTTTTCCTTTTCTATCTTCTTCATCTATCAAAAAGGTGTCGCCCTTGTAGACAGTTTTCCATACTTAGGACGTACTTTGTCCTAAGTATAGGGGGCGTGCACCCCGAGTTCTGTCATTTTCATTTCGATCCTCTCCATTGTCTCCTCTTCTTGTCTATACTTAGGGATATCTTACCCTAAGTATAGGGGGAGACAATCTGAGTACGATCTGTTCATTCCCACCCTTGACCATCCCTGCTTTGTGTACAGTCTGCTATACTTAGGATTATTTGATCCTAAGTATAGGGGGGACGGTTAACTTCTCATTCGTTGATTCATTCATTAGTTCTTTATTATTTAGACTTGCCTATACTTAGTACGAGTTATGTCTTCTCTTTTCTCTCGGATCTATGAGGACATAGCTCAAGCTAAGTATAGGGGGGTCGTATATACTACGTATATACTTTAGCCATAACTCGTACTTTCGTATTTCCCTAATAATATGGCTAATAATTCATTAAAATTCATTAAAAATCCTTAATGAAAAGATGTTATCATTCCTCAAATTCTTTTTGTATTTACTGATTAATAAATCAGGTGAAAATGTTTTTTGCAAAATGTTTGAAAAATAGTTTGACAACCTTTGTGAACATTTAGTGAGAACTATTTTGAAAATATTTTGTTACATGTTTTCAACCTTTGTAAAATTGTGTGGTTTGTAAAAATTTCTTTTCTTTGTGTGAAATAAAATGTTTGAAAAATGATTTGCAAATGGTTTGAAAAATGGTTGCAAAAATATTTTGAAAAATCTATCTATACTATTTTGAAAACCTTTGCAAAATGATTTTCAAATGTGTGTACATGTTTGCAAAAATGTTTGTACAAATTATTTTGGACTATAGTTTTCAAAAATTGTGTGAAAAGTTTGTGTCAAATAAGTTTGAGGAATACATACATCTCACCAAAATCCACTATATATGCACTTATAAAATTGATCACTTACCCTTGTAAATTCTTAAAATCCACTTCTTGTATATATGAAGAAGCACTCCCGTGTACATATTTTTCACCTAGTTTTTAGCCAAATCTTTTTATTTTTCAAAAATCCCAAAAAACATTTGCAAAACTAAAACCCAAAAACATCTGAAAAATCTTTTTGAAAAATACAAAAAAATGCATGCATCATCTTTTCAAAAATCCATAAAAAGTTCAAAATCTTGAAAATTGAATCACAAAAATATTTTCTGCATTTTGCATCGCATTTGCATAGCATTCGCATTTTTCGGATCGAGTTTGATTGTTGAACAAGTCTAAGTAAAATCCGGAGATTGGAGCTTGATTGGACCTTATAATCTACCTAATAACAGGAACCTTATAGGAACTGGGTTTGAGGTACTTCAGGTCTAGTTGACTTAATTCTTTGAGGATCACGGGACTTGGTTCAATGGATTCTTGACTGCCTAAGTAGAGTATTTCGGAGCACACGCACGGCTCTTGTTGATAATGACCTAACTTGGACACCTGCACCTTTCACATGGCTCAACTCAGTTGGAGTGGTGAGGGGATTGGATTTGCCGGTATGAGACGCACACAAGTGGAAACATTTGTCCTCCTCTAGGGAGGGAAGTGCACCCCAACCCGTCCAGTGATTAGGAAGTCTAAAGACAGGAGGCTGTGGGTTGCGATAAAGCTTCAAAAGAGGGATAGTCTACTGGCTCAAGAGGAAAAACTCCTTATGTAAATGCTGCTGTATATAGTATTTCAAAAAAAAAAGTTCAGGCATGTACAAAAATAAAAAGCCTGCAAAGTATGTACAAAGTCAATAAGCAAGCTTGAGTTCCAAAGTCAAATATGTGAGCCTGCAGCAGGATGACTTGACTACACTGGTCTTGCATCCCAGGATAGGTGGCTACACTGGCTACCGTCCATTCTTCTCTTCACCCCCTCCTCTTGGGCTGGTTGCCACTTGAACTTAGAAGGGAATACCCCGCTCCTCGAGGATGGAGTTACTGGATTGGGGAATCATTGGGTTGTCGTACTGGAGAAGTCAGTTTCTTTGCCATTCTAGTTGGGGAGAGCCACCATCACTTACACTGTACGAGTCAGACTCATAGTCGCAAGGGTTTGCGTATGAATTGAGATATTTCTGACCTGGCTATTGAGGAGACTTGGACAGAGTTTTGGGATTCTCAGGGACTGTTGAATTTCAAACACGGTTCTCACTAAGGTTCCGCCCGCACTAAAATTCCAAAGGTCCGACTTAAGCTCCCAACTTTGATTTTGTGAAGACAAGTTTGATAATTGAACTAAATCCAAGTTCTTCTTTTTCTTTTCTTTCCTTTTCTTTTTGCACTTATTGCATAAGTGTTTGCTAGGGACTAGCAAAGGTAAAGTATAGGGGGATGATGAATCCACATTTCATCATCTTTATTCTATCATTTTGGCACCAAAAACCCTAGCAAATGCCTGTAAATAGCATTAATATCATCATCTTAGCATTCATGCATGTGCATCTACATAGTGTATAAAATGCTGTAATTAAGGCCAAAATTATAGAATAAATAAAGAAAAGAAAAAGAATAAAATATTGTAAATATTTTATGACCCAAAACCACCGAGACCTAGGCATCTTGATGAATAGGTCGACAAGGAATAAAGTAGGGGGAGATAAGGGCCAAAATACAGATAAAATACCTCTACATTCTATTCATTCTTTATTCATTTTGGGACCTATTTTTGGTTCCACTTTTTATACATCAAACAAAGAAACTTTGTACATGAAAGTTGTAGATAATTAAATAAAGAAAAATACAAAATTGATTTCATAGAAAAATAATACACAGATAAAAAGTTATGGTCTGAATAAAAATCCATAATCCCAACTTCCCAGACCCGTATCTCACAAATGAAAACTCCAAATGCAGATACTCACCTTTAATTGTATATAGAATAAAATAACCTATTTAATGGCGGTGGTTTCGCATTTGGCGGAGCTACGGTTTGAAAGTTGAGTTTTGGACCCACCTTGTATACTTGTACTGAATAAAATATTAAATTTATTCTTTATTCATTATTTTTGTATTTTTATATTTTTATAATTGTGTAAATATTACTTATAATATATATGTGCATTAAAATCAGAATAAAAATGCAAAGAAAAATAAAAATAAAAATAAACATATATAGGTTATGCATGTACTATACCTATATGTATACCTGTACAAAACACTCTTATATTTTATTAATTATACAAATTATATCAGTATACCTATATAGGGGTATAAAAGCAACTTGTAAAAATACACCTCATAAAAATAAATAAAAATCACTGTAAAATACTTCACAAAAAAATAAGTTTTTTTATTTTTTTATTTTATAGTAAAAAATTAATAAAATCATTTACTATTTTTAAATGATTTTACAATAATTATTTCCAGGCTTTTTCTTGGTTGGTCCACGTGGACCAACTAGGAGGGCTGGAGAGTTGACCTGGGTCAACTCTCTGACCCAACGCCTGGTGCCTGTCAGAACGACTTTTTCCTCGTCTTTGACGAATTTTGGAGGCCACGTCTTGCATCCTTTCACGATGATGCCTCCTGCACTTTTTCTCCCTGATGTTTGACCTTGCACGCCCAATGGTTTGCTCGAGGAATGGACCATCCAGACGCTCCTGGCGTCTCGATCTTTGGGCCTCGACCACCATGTTTCAAAACACCCCCTGACGCCCCTCTTCCATTTTTGAACCGGTTTTGGAGAGCTGTTAACCTCCGAGAGCTCGTGGCTGGACCCCCGGTGACAAAGGGCTGGTCCTCCACCTCGTCGAGGTGCCTAGCTGAGCTTGCCGCCCGCGTTCCAACCCATCTCCGACCTTGCGGCCGTGAGGTTCCTACCTTGGGCTCCCCAGCCCTTGAGGTTGTGTCTTTTTCATTTTTTTAATAGTTTAGTTAGCTGTTGTTATTAGGTACAAATTCGTGCATTCCGTTCATGATTTGATCGACATCTCGCCACTATCAACCCCCTCGCCGGAGCAAGCTCCGGCGAGTTCCATTTTCTTCCGCCAGCCACGCCATCATCCATTTTTCGTGCTCGTGCTTGCCTGGGAACCACCTTCTCTCGCCTGGCCCTTCTTTTGCAGGTTTCCGGAGCAAAGGACCCCCGCCTGGGGTCGACTTTTGAAGGTTGGAGCTCCGCCCAGGTCCGCCTCCTCCGCTCACCACTACTGGAGCCCCTTGGAGCTTCTGGATACCTCAGATCGATAGGGAGGAGACCTGGGAGGTTAGGGAAGTCATCGGGGTGAAGGAGAACGCGTCGAGGCTGAAGATTTTGGGAGCTCAACGTCAATCAGGCCGTGTTCTTCGGTCGTTCTTCCTCGTTGCTTCATCGCCGTCCGATTGAGTGGAGTTCCTCCAGCGCTACAGCATCCGTTGGATCTCCTCCAACTGCCACCGTTCGATCTTCAGGAGGGGATCTAATCTGAGCCGCTGGATCGCGAAGGGGTATCGCGGGCTCCTGTGTTGCCACGTGTTAAGTGGGTTTACACCCACCGTCGGATCGCCCCTTTGGCTGGGCATTTTGCATCGTAAGCCCGGCATCTTTTTGTATTTAAAAATTAACGCTTAATCATTCATCTGCAGTTGTAAAATTTTGTAAAAAGTATACTTGGACCCCCGCACGTGTGCTTATTTTCTTTCCAGTCCTCGCCTGGCGCACATGCTTGTCACGTGCGTCTGGGCATTTTGCAAGGGGACCCCAGCCTTATTTGGTATTTAATTTTAGTACTTAAATTTCCAGCTGCAGTATTAAAACATCTGGACATTTTACAATTAAGCCCTAGTATTTTGCGATATTGCATTTGTGCCCCCGCCTGGGACGCGTGTAACGCACGTGCATCTGGGCGATTTTGCAAGGGCACCCTTGCTTCTTTGGCTATTGGTCTTTAGTCCAGAAAATATTTTACTCAGTTCAATAAGTTTGTGAAAATTGCGTGATCAACCCTAGAGTTTTGTCTATTTGCAGAAAAGCCCCTGCAAGGCCTTTACTTTTTGCTCACTTGATCTAATTATTTGGAGCTTCATTTTAAGTCCAAAAATTCCACAAAAATAGGTTTAAGCTCCTGCTAACTTGTACTTTGTCGCTATATTTTTAGTTTTTGATTTTATTTTATTTTTATATTTATTAAAAATCAAAAACATGCTTTTTATTCACTGTCTAGCTTAGAAAATACCAAAAAATAGTAAAATACCTCTAAAAATTCCAAAAAAAATCCATAGTGTCTATTTTAACCTCTTTTAGTGTCAGTCCAAAAATCACTAAAAATCTCAAAAGAAAAACACTAAAAATTCAAAAATACATAAAACTTCAAAAAAATCTATAAAATCAAAGAAAACTCCAAAAATCACAAACTCAGTTCCTGTTTGTTCTATATTTCATTCTCTTTATTCGAAAATTAGTGTGAAAAATTTTGGTTGTTGTTTGCTAATTTTAATTTCCATTTTCCTCACAACCAGTACATTTTCCACTGTTTTCCCTTGTTTCAGTATTTAAAAATACCAAAAACACCTTGAAAATCCCCAAAAATCACAAAAACAATAAAAAAATCCTAAAAATACCAAAAACACTTTATTTCTAAATTTTTGGTTATTTTTTCATATTTTTATAAATACTTCATCTTGTCTTTTATTACATTGCTTTTAAATTCCAATATTGAAAAAAATATATAAAATATAAAATTATAAAAATTAGAAAATTCAAAAGCAAAATACAAAATTTAAAAATTAAATTAAAAATAAAAAAATTAAAAATTAAAAACCCATAAAAATTTCCTTTGATTGCTTGCTTAGTGTAGACACTTCACACATTCACACACTCACTTGTGCACAATTATTTGAATTACCCTGCTTGCTCCCTGTGTTCGAACTCTCTGCATACTTTCCCTTTACATCATTTGTGCAGAGTTAAAGATAAATTTTAACTCCACATTTATTTCTAATTATTGATCTTTAGTGTGGGTTAATTGTTGATTAATTTCAGAGTTGATTGGTTGACACTTCGACTGTGTTCCTGCCTTGTGTGGAACAGAAGACCGATCGATTTTCAAGATTATCACCCCTGGCTTCACTCATGTATATCTTGAGCATCCGAGCTCCGATTGAGTCGATTTCAGTGGCGTTTTAAAGCTCTTTTCATTGTCTTCTTTATGGCATGCTTGTCTTTCAGATTTGACACTACGAAATTTGATGTGTTATTTTATTGGCTAGGTGTCTTGATTTCTATGTTTCTCATGCCTATTTTTTACATGAATGAAGAGAGCATTACCATTTCACCCTGATTTGACTTTTAATTAAATGGCTCAAGTATTTCTGATCTAGGGCATATTTTCATTGCATTTCATCGCATCTAATCGCATGATTAAAAATAAAATAAAAAATGCATGTTTTATATTTGCTTGATGCATTGTTGTTGTTTTGTCTTTATGCCTACATTGACCTATTGTTCTCTAACTCAACAATTAATAAAATCAATAAGAGTCTGAATATCAGGAGAGAGGCTCGTGTCCCTGAGTTCGACCTTGGTTACTTACCAAGTAAAATATAAATTCACGACCATACGATTTCATTGACATACCAAATCGGATGGTCTTTGACGGACCGAATCCAGCCCGGCTACGATGACATACTAGCGCTAATCCTGCGCTCATAAAGGGGTGGATTTCCGGCTCGTCAAATGGCGTCGTTGCCAGGGAGGCAAACGGCTTAGGGATTAATTTAAAATTTTGGATTTAGATTTTCTCTACTCGGGTAGTCTGACCCCCGAGCCACTTGTATTTATTCTATTTTTTTAGCAATTTTTTACTCATTTTTTTATATATTTTGTTTTTGAACTCTCTAACATAAATCTTATTTTCCTTGCGAGGGCCCGATGGACTTGGAGTGCATCGGAGGTCGACGGACGTGACGTGCGCCGACTGCTGAAGAGCAAGGAAATTCTTATTTATTTTTTAGAGTATTTTTATAATTATTTAGGTAGTTTGCTTCCTTATAGCGGCTCTTGTTTGAGAGCTCGTGCGTGTAAAGAGACTTGGACTTTTATTTGTGGTGTGTCGAGACCCGTTTCACTCTCCGGTGAGGGTAGGGCTCGACTTGAGTGGCAAATTAAGGATTTGGCACACAGTAGTTTAGCATCAAATTTGTTTGTGCCCATCGTAATTTAGGCTACACACATCTTAGAAGATTCACTTGTCTTATAAGATTCATAATGAGACGCGCGTAGACACGTACTACTTAGCTCAAATCATATCAATTCTTACCCGCTAATAGTATACTGCTTAGGTGCGCTTTTTCTCTATCTGCATGTATTTAGTGTAAACTTTACAGATTCAGTTTTGCATAATGCATGGAGAGTGTTGGGATTCACTGTAAGTATACCTTCTTCTGAGCATGCATCATAGTTTCACGTTTGCATTCTGAGTTCCGATTCCCCTCTTGTTTTACAACTTAAGATCAAAAATGAAATTAGGACTGAATGGTAGACGTGTTTATGTGTTCAGATTAATTTTCAAGTGATAACATGACTCTAAAATTGGGACTGAATTGAGCAGGTCGATTAAAATTAAATGGAATAAAAAGAACCCCTGTTCTCGGGCGCATAAAGCCCTCATTGATTGTTTTACTTGCAAGAGAGAGAGAGAGACGACCCTAGGATAGAGCCAAGTCTGGATTTCTTACTTACTACTGGTTCTTTCTTTTTAGGCGATTAGCTACTTTTCAGTGAGGATCTACGGGTAGCCGGTAAACGGTCCGGATTTCCTTAGCAGAGTGGGAGGTTTAGAGGATGCCTTAGTCCTCAAGGAACGGGTAGCCGTATTTATATGGTCCATACTTACTCCTATACTGGCTGAAAGTAGGTCCAACTAGTCGTAAGAACCGGGCAAGTCTGTAGGAAAATACGGGCACCTAACAGCTCGTTAATCTTTCCAAGATTGTATTCTCACCAACTAAAATTGACCAGATAATTCGGTCGAACTCTTATGGCCATCACGTGTTGAGTTGGTGAAATTGAGGGTTTGGATTGTGTTTGTATTGTGTGAGTTAACTCCGTACATTTACGTGCACAGTAGAACTAGCGCCTCATTGAATATCATGTTCTAATCAGTTCTTCTGACATCGAAGATGATCGATTGGGGGATATTTATTCAGACTTTGCGGATCTCTCGTTGAACCATCCAAGAAGTACGTCTTCACATGTCCATGCACAATTTGGACCATCTTGGACTCATGACCCTCTTGAGCCTAGGATCGCCCACTCTCGGGGATGGTTACTCTCAAACCATTCCCTTTCTCTCTTCCCACCTCACCGAGGAAAACCTTCGCCTCGGTGAGAATATCTTGATTCATAAATACTCTTCTAATCAAGAACACCTTGTTGATTCAGGACTTATAGAATATACAAGAAAAATGCCTCCAAAGAAGAAAGAAGATGAAGAAGAGAACCATGAAGACCCATTGAGAATGGTACTTGCCAGATTAGCTGCATCTGAGCAGCAACACGCACTACTCCGAGCTCAGTTAGGACAGCTAAATGTTGGGGTCGAACCACCAATGGATGCGGCGTATAACCTTGGACAATACCAAATTCAGAACTATATGAGTCCGGCAGAACCCACAGTTGATTTTGAGTTGAAGCCGCACTTTCTGAACCTGCTGCCACACTTTGATGGGAATACTTCTGAGGAGCCATATGCATTCCTTAGGGACTTTGAGCTCATCTGTGCTAACCTCCAACATCATAATGTTAGCCAGGATTATATTAGGCTCAAAGCCCTTCCATTTGCCTTGGGTGGAAAATCCGACTACTGGGTGAAAAATCTTGGATTACTATCACCACTTATGCCCAGTTCAAGGACATGTTTCTGAAGAAGTTCTACCCGCTGAGTAGAACTAATATGATGAGGACGCGCATTACGAGTTTTTCCCAGATACCCCATGACGCCTTTTGTGACGCTTGGGAAAGATTCAAGGACATCCTACAGAAGTGTCCCTGTCACAATTTAGATGATAACATCTTGGTCCAGTCATTCTTTACTGGTCTCAACCCTGAGATTCAGGGTTTAGTGAGCGCTGCCTATGGAGGCAGCTATACATCACGAGGAGCGGATACCGTCTGGAAGGTATTCGAGCAGATGGCTGAAACTAGCCGCTCACATATGGCCAACAGGGCCTATACATCGTCCCCCAGTTCACTCTCATTTGGAGGGGGAAATCAGTTGTAGTCGATCTCTCTCAGGATGTGATCCCTAGCACGGGACTCCTTGTAGACAAGCTTACTGTGGTCGAGAAAATCGACAGGAGGATTGATGAGTTAGACCGGAGCATCTCCAAACTTCCAAAACAGATGGAGGAGTTGACTGAGAAGGTACCTAAGATAAGGATACATGCCGTGACTGCACCCGCTGCTCCCGTATACCGAGTTCACCATATTCAGGAGCAGTTGGTGTCAGGGCAACCCCAGCCGTGGGAGCAGGACCAGTCCTATGCCCACTCTTTCCAGCAGCCACCTCCATTAGCAGAGATAGTTCAGGAGGAGCCTCCACCAGTTTGGGAGGTGAATGGAGTATGGTATACTCAAGACCCTGTCAGGCAGGGAAGTACGGGAGACCGATAGACCTACCAGCGTCCCCCGACCTTTCATAACACCGCATTCACCTCCGCACCACCTCCTTCACAGCAGAGCCCTAGATTCCAGCCACCCAGCAGCAGCGGTAGCAGTACCAGTAGTATGGCCGACAGGGCCATTACCATGCGGGCCAGCAAGGCCCACAATCTCAGCAGATACCCCAGCAGCAGCAGAGGTAGTACCCTGGCCAACAGGGTCAGTCTTCCTATTCTTCTTCCTAGTCTTATCCACTTCCTTCTACGTCTGGTCCTGTGGATATTCAGCAGCAGATACTCGACGAGCTCTGCTCCTACAGGAACAAAATTCATGACTTACGGGTGGATGTCAACCGCTTGTCCAGATGGCGAGACGAGCAGACTGCACCCTCTACCATTTTCTTTTTCCCATTTGTATATATTTACATTTGTTCTTTGTCTAAAAAAATTAAAAAAATGAAAAATTAAAAAAAGCACACCTTACAACACTAAAAAAATTCAAAAAAAATAAATAAAAAAAGAAAACTACAACAGCGACAGGAGCACCCACCACCGCCGCCCCCTACGGCCCCTCTCCTCCGTGCCTCGCCGGACACCATGCCTCGCCATTCCTTCTCGGGCCACGCGCCACTGCCGCGGCGCCAACTTCCACTCTCATCACACGGCCACCCGTGTCGGCCGCTGTGCAGGAGCGTCCACGTCGCCAACCAGCAGATCCTCCAGGTACCGTCGGATCCTTGAGATCTGACGGGTTTCGATTGGCAAGGTATCAGCCCCTAACCTTCTCTGAGCCGCAGCACTAGACCCGCAGACTTGGACATCCCGAGCATGTCCCGAGCCTCCCCAGCACTTCGAGCTCTTCCGTGTCTGCATTGAACCAGAGCCAGCTCCCGAGCCTTGCCGAAGCTACACCGAGCCTCCTCCGAGCTTAGAAGTCTACCGAGCCTGGAGAGCCACGTACGTTTGCATTTATACCCTTGTGGGTTTTCATAATTGCAAAAATACCCCTGTGCGTGTGGGTTAATTACAAGGAAGTCCCGAACTTTCTTGTATTTTCATTTTAGTCCCTCCCAGGGACATGTTTGCTAGTTATCTTTTATGTTTTTTTTGTGTTTATACCCCTGGCTTCACTCATGTATATCTTGAGCATCCGCGCTCCGATTGAGTCGATTTCTGTGGCTTTTTAAAGCTCTTTTCATTGTCTTCTTTATGGCATGCTTGTCTTTCAGATTTGACACTATGAAATTTGATGTGTCATTTTATTGGCTGGGTGTCTTGATTTCTATGTTTCTCATGCCTATTTTTTACATGAATGAAGAGAGCTTTATCATTTGACCCTGATTTGACTTATAATTAAATGGCTCAAGTATTTCTGATCTAGGGCATATTTTCATTGCATTTCATCGCATCTAATTGCATGATTAAAAATGAAATAAAAAATACGTGTTTTATATTTGCTTGATGCATTGTTGTTGTTTTGTCTTTGTGCCTATATTGACCTATTGTTCTCTAACTCAACACTTAATAAAATCAATAAGAGTCTGAATATCACGAGAGAGGCTCGTGTCCCTGAGTTCGACCTTGGTTACTTACCGAGTGAAATATAAATTCACGACCATACGATTTCATTGACATACCAAATCGGATGGTCTTTGACGGACCGAATCCAGCCCGGCTGCGATGACATACTAGCGCTAATCCTACGCTCTTAAAGGGTTGGATTTTCGGCTCGTCAGACATGATCAAGAAACTTGATCCACCAACCAACATCAAGTCAGTGCAATCATTTCTAGAGCATGCTAGATTTTATAGAAGATTCATTCAGATTTTTTCGAAGATTTCCCATCCACTGACTGAGCTCTTAGGAAAGGACATTGATTCTTTATAGGTCACAAGTGTCTAGAGGCCTTTAAGCTTTTAAAAAGAAAGATGTGTGACTCGCCTATTATGCATGATCCTGATTGATCTCTTCCCTTGGAGATCATGACTGATGCATCGGATTTTGCTACAGGAGACATATTGGGGTGAGTATTTCGTTTGCCATTCACTATGAGAGCAAAGTTTTAGGCACTGCTCAGAAAAACTACACTGTGATCAAAAAGGAAATGCCCGTCATAGTATGGCTTTGGAGAAATTCAGGTTGTATATCTTACGATCAAAAGTGACAGTATACATAGATCATTCAGCCATTAGGTGTCTCATTGAAAAGAAGGATGTGAAGGCACGTCTTCTTGGGTGGATATTATTGCTCCAGGAGTTTGATTTGGAGATCAAGGATAAACCTGGAGTTGCAAATGTAGTGGTTGATCATCTATCATGATTAGAGATGAAGGATTCCCTTGATGCAGAACTAATCAAAGAGACCTTCCCAGATGAATCGATCTGTGTTGTTGACTCACTTCCATGGTATGCCAATATAGTAAACTATTTTGTCTCCAAGCAAGTTCCCCATGGTTGGACTAGGAGTAGTATTAACTGACTGAAGTCATATTCAAGGAAATACCATTGGGAGGACCCGTTCCTTTCTTTGAAGGACCAGATTGTGTCTGGAGAAGGTGTATTCCTCATGAGGAATACTAGAGTGTCCTCACGTATTATCATTCTCTTGAGGCCAGATGACACCATTAAGGAAAAAGAACTGCTCACAAAAGTACTTCAATGTGATCTCTTTTGGCGGACCTTGGTTAGAGATGCTACTGATTTTGTACGGTCATGTCCTGTTTATCAAAGGATGGGAGGGACTATAGAGATGAGATGGACATGCAACCGATGATTTTCTGTGATGTTTTTGATGCATGGGGCATATATTTCATGGGTCCCTTTTCCAACAGCCATGGATTTTAGTACATCTTGTTAGCAGTAGATTATCTTTAGAGATGGGTGGAGGTTATCCCAACCTGAGCCGCAGGAAGTAGGACTATCTGTAAGTTCATCAAGGTTCATATTATTTCAAGGTTCGGGGTCCCAAAAGTTCTGATATATGATGGGGGTAGCCATTTTGTGAATAGAGAGATGAAATCATTAGTTAAGAACTATCATTTTGAACATTGAGTAACTAGTCCTTACCACTCTCAATTGAACATCATGGCAGAGGTTTCCAATAGGGAGGTGAAGAGTATACTTCATAAGCTAGCATGTCTCGTAGGAAGAATTGGTCCCAACTGCTGAACCAAGTTATGTGGGCCTATCAGGCGGCATACAAGACCCATTTGGGCACTTCACCTTTTAGAATGATTTACGGCAAGTCAAGTCATTTACCCGCTAAATTGATTCACAAGTCTGAGTGAGCAATAAAGAAGATTAATTGGAGTTGTCACTTATAGAGACCTGAATCTCAATGATCTTGTGAAGATCTGCAATCGAGCATATGACAACAACGTGATCAATAAGGATGAAGTTAAGAAATGGTATGATTCACATATTAGATGCAAGAACTTTATCCCTGGACAGAAGGTATGGTTGTTTAATGCGAAGTTAAAGATCTTCCATGGGAAATTAAAGTCCAAATGGACGGGTCCTTATATAGTTAAGGAAGTGCATGGAAATGGCAGTGTAGAGATATTTGATCTCACAGATGGTGCACCTTCCTTCTTGGTCAACGAACAACTATTGAAATATTTTGTTGAATCCAAAGAGCGCCTGACTCTAGTTAAAGTGATTGACTTCATGCCAGTTGATTCATTTGCAGATATTTCAGATACAACATGAAGTAGCAACTGAAAATATTCATATCATATAGATTCATTATCTTAGAGATGCATCTATTCTTTTTCATTCTAACTATTAACTTAGAGATGCATCTATTCTTTTTCACTCTAACTATATTCTTTTGTGATGGTGGATTCTTTACTTATTTTTTTCTTACTCCTTACTCAAGCTTGCGACAACCTAAGGGCTCGTTTGGAAAGCAGGTTACCCCTGGGGTAACCCGGTTTATCCCCCTTTTTCCTGGATCATGCCTGGGTTGAATTTCCATCACATATCAATGTGACATCACATCACATTCCTTATTCCAACCCTCTACCAACCCTCATAACTATCCAAACACCTACTATTCAACCCACCCCAAACTAACCCACCTCAACCCTTGAACCAAACGAGCCCTAAGTATAGGGGGGTATCCACCACATACCTTGTATATTCTCCTCAGTCTCTTTATTATATATTCACTCTTTATACTTAGCCTATTTTTTAGGGGGGACTGAGCCCTGCGATTCTTATTAACTTATTATTTTTGTACCCTCATTTGATGACTTCCAGTCTTACACTTAGGTTAGTCTCAACCTAAGTATGGGGGGGGGTCTGACCTATTGTTCTATCCCTGCTTTTCACCATCCTCTTCATGCTTGATATGAGTTATGTCTTTCATTCCACTTTGCACCATGAGCACATATCACAAGCTAAGTATATGGGGGTGTCTATATATTGCATATATATTTTCCATCACAGCTCATACTCTCACATATTTTGTATATTTATTTTGGGCTATGTATATGGGGATTTAAAACCTTTTTGTAAAAATAGTTTATAAAATGTTTGGAAAATTTATATATATTATACTTGGTTTGTAAAATATTTGCAAATTATTTTCAAAGGGGTACAGATTGTGTTTGATTTTATATTCATTATTTTCTATATATATATATACGTATATTCTTTTATAATAAATATAAAAAATGGAAAAAAAAATAAAAATCAAACTTTATTTCAGTTTTTTAAGAGAAATTTTAGTGTCTGAAAGGGTGCATTGGGTGTAACGTTTGGATTCTGAACTGTCAGATTCTTAGGTTATAAAAGGTTACCTAGTCTTTACAGAGTCAAGCATGGAGGAATGTCTGGTTTCAAATTCTATATTTTGGAACATCAAGTCGATGAAGAGTTCTTCAAGGAGAGTGATGCCACTTGAGGAAGATGATATTTTATTAAAAGAGTTAGATATGGAGGAACCTACACCTTCTCCTCAGGATATTCAGTCACATGAGTGTCACCTTATTTGTAAGTTAGATTTACCTTTTGTGTCTAGTTTTCTCTTTTAAGGAAATTCCAGAAGTCTGTTGCAGGATCTAAGGGCTGGATTTGTCTTCTCTCTATTTTGGAGAATTTTAGATCTTTCCCATGTGGATATGGATAGTACATTTGAGGAAGAATGGCATCATTATGAGTGATTCATTCTCCAATATGATAATGATCTTTCATATTCTAATTCTGAGGTTTACTCTGAGTTGAAAACAAGTTAAGCATAAGGCAGCCTGTGATTTTAAACCCCGAAGATTCAAAATTGATCTTTGAGAGTATGAAGTTTGTTGTGTTGTGTGGGTATCCTTGTAATGTCTTGTAAGTGTTTGTTGTGTTCTAGTATGTTGTGTCCTATTGTTGTCATTAAGGGCACCTATTTCTAATTCTTGTTAATAAAAACTTCTTCAAAATTCTTTGTAAATAATTAACTTATTAACTGATGTTCTTTCCTAATGCTTTCACTTTGCACTCAAGGCTTATTAAGATCTTTAACACTTGGTTTATGAGGTCCAAAGACTTATAACCTATCTTAATCATTAGGGTCTTAGACTTAATAATTCAAACTTCCCTAGTTAAAAAGATTTGTCTACTATATTGCATGCTAAATATCCTCTTTAAAGAATATGACCATCACTCACTTGCATGATGGCATTCATGATTGATATGAGTTGAGGCTTCACTTGAGGAACTAGGATTTGATATTCAAGTTCGGATATGATTTGATGATACTCAAGGATGGGATAAGAATAATGTTGGCTTCATGAAACCTAAGCATCAACATCTTAGCCAGTATGTGACATATTCCTCATACCAATCTCTTGACCAAAAACTAAGTACCATGTAGTATAAATCATTAAATAAATTTGTTGATTAGTATGTGTCAATCCTTGGTAAAAGCAGTGGAGCTAGTCAAAAATAAAAAGAAAAAAATGTATGTTGATGAAAAGATACGCTCAAAGCAATACGAAGTTACATTCATATGAGCTTACACCAATGGCGAGTGTTCCCAAACTTTAAGTATCTATTTAGACCAAATTATTAAGTTTTTATGAGTCAGACTAGTACTTCAAAAAAGGCTTTGCATCATAAGTGATAAAAGTTTGGGTGCAAGTATATTAGATACTTGAAAAAGATGCACCTTGTTGTATTCCCAAGATAACAAGTATAGACGGCTCAGCTCCTTTTGACGATCATGTTGATTAATAACAAAAATACATTATGTTGAGTTAATAAGGCACTTGAGAGATACCTTATTCCCATGAGAGGGAGAGAAGAAATGACACCATTCTTATACCTCCATTTTCTAGCATACCATCCACATTTTGAAGTCTGACAAACTAAAGAGACGGTGGATTGATGCAAGATTAGATTTAATCCATAGTGTTGAGGATTGGGTCTTTAGGAGAATCTTTGGTATTGGAACTTTAGGTGACATTTCGAATCTACTATGGTGAATGCAGTCAACACATTAATGTCATACCTCTTACATATATATGTATACATCGAGAGTCTAATAATTAGAGGAGTTAATTTCCTTTTGTTTAGGACTAGGTTAATCTTGAAGTCTTAAGATCTCTAAAACCGAGTGTTCTGATTTCTTAAACCTTTCTCGCCATATGCACATGTCAGGGAATTCACTAATTAATCTAACTCTCTAATTAATTCTTTATTTTTTAGCTCGAGGATGAGCTCAACTTAAGTATAGGGGGTGATGAATCCCATATTCATCTACATTATTTCTTTTTAATTATCTCTTTTGCTTAAGAAAAACAATAAAATAACTAACAAATAATATTAATTAATATGGTGTTGTGACTAAATACCTATAATTAGTGTACATTAATATACCTATTAGTGTACTATTATTTTATGTATTTATTATTTATTAAAAACCCAATAAAAATTAGAATAATATTGTATATATTTACTTTAGCATTATTTATAAAATAAAAATCCAAAAAAATAAGAAAATAAAATAAAATAAAAATAAGCAATTTAATTCATTAAATTACTTGCAAAAATATTTTATGTATATAGATGACTTATTTTATCTTTGAGTTCTATATAAAGGTTGTAGATCTCGATGATATCTATAACTTTCATTTTGATTTTTTAATCCTACCTTTAAATAATTGTTTTCGATTTATTATGTATTTATGTATTTATCTTAATTTTCATTGAGCCACATGGCGCCATTCCAACGCACCATGTGGCCCCCGCCTCTTCTTTGATGATGCTGGCTTCTGGGCCGTTAGATCATCAGATCCAATGGTTGGGAACCTTCCTTCAACCTCCATCTCTTTATCCCAACAATCGCATCTCTTCACAACTCTCTATCTTCATCATTTTTTCCCGTCAACCTCCGATAACCACCATTCCAACCCCCAGCATCTATCTCTTCCTAGTTCAACCTCCATCCTCTCCCAACTTCCATTTCATCTCCTCCTTCTCACGTGTTCTTCTGATCAACAACTGAAACTACCTTCTTAACCACCCGGAACCTTCAGTTTTCACCCAACAAAACTCCAACCTTTGGCCATGGCAATGGTTATCCGCCACTCTTGGAGTTCCTCTGAGCCCTAATCTTTGCCTAAGTGACAGATGGCATCTGATCGGAGTGCGACAAAGGGGGGTGATTTCTAGACGAGATCCTTGGTCATCGGAGACCAGGTTGCAGCACCTCAGGTGGCTGCTCAAGCTCAGATCCTGCAACCTCAGAATATGATGCGAAGAGTTGAAGCATAAGCTTCAACCTCATGCCCGTCTTCCTCATTAATTGTTCATCTCAATAAGCCACCTCTGTCTTCCTGGTCTTATTCTCAGTGATGCCCCTATGGCTCTTCTCCAGGGCATCGGGATTTTCGCTATGACCTTGCGGAAGTCTTGCGACCTTCAGATCAAGAGGAGAAGTACATAGGAGGGTTTGGAGCTTTGTTGGAGCTCCTCTACATCACCATTGTAGAAGGTGGAGAGGGTAGAACACACGTAGCAAATACCGTTATATATGATCATCTAGATCAGATTTAATGACTGACATTCATTCCTATCCTCTTCTCGAGGCATTGTTTCAAGCCTACGGGTTGGAGCACCTGAGACTACGCTGAGCGATCAGAGAGCATCTCATGCAACCAAGCCTAGTTGCCCGAGCCTCCCCAGGTCACGTGCAAGGCGCACGTGATGTTAGTGAATTTACAATCAAGCCTAGAGAATTCTTTATATTGCATATAAGTCCCGCCTTCTAGAAAAATTACATGAATACCAAGGTTGGTTTCTGTATTTTCATTTTAGTCCATTTTAGACTTATTTGTAATAAAATAAAATATGTTTTCTTATATTTATGCCCATGTAGTGTTTCATCAATAACTTGTGAACCATTGATCTAAACTGAATGAAAATGGTTTCGTTGGATAGCTTATTTCATGCTCTTCAATTCAATGTATTTAAATCAATTTTCTTCTATATTTCACACAATGAATTTTAGAGGATTCATTTTGTCTATTCAGACTTAATAATAATTCAAAATGGATTTGCACTGAGGTTGAATTTACTTTACTTGACATTGATTTCTCATTAATTCATTAATTGAACTCGCATGTAGTTAAATTTATTTAATCATGCGCATAATTTTATGTTGTATGTTCTTGTGTATCTATTGTATGATTGTTTGTCACATTAAATAATTGCATAAAAATGTGTTGAAAATTGCATTATCTTTGTGTCTGTTTGCATTGAGCTTGATCTAGGAATTGCATTGAAAAATTGCATTCATTTTATATTTAAATTACATCGTATTCACTTAATAAAAAAAACATCTTTGTGAACCTTGATTGATTATTATTTTGATTGGAAATCAAACCGCATATTTGTCTCCTTGCCTCCGACCTTGGCTTGCCTAAGTAAACTATAAATACACCACATAACTTAATTCACATTATTTGTGTGGTTTTTGAACTGCGCTTTATATCATCCCCTACAACAAATCATCATTCTTTGGAGTGGTAAAAAGCAACTTCTCAATCATTCGACAAACATCGTCAAGAATAATAAGTTATGGGGGGTGGGCAGGCGACGATGTATGGAAGGGAAATGGAGCCTCAATTAGGTTATAAAATCCTCAACCTAGTTTTTATGATTATTGGATATATAGTCTTCCTCCACCCAATTTGCCAAACTTGCATACTTTCTATGCAACATGCTTGCTATCAAACCTAGATCACGTAGACCTTGCAATCCTCTAGTTGTGTCAATCCTATCTTGAAGCCAAACAAAGGGTGCAGTGAAAGAATTATCCCACAAGTTCAGATTAAGGATAGCGGAACTCAAAAAACTCGTGCTAAGATTCTATGATGAAAAATAGTCCACCTATATCTATCTTGAAAGAGGGGAGGAGTGGGCCATGAGTTCACGCAAGATAGAAAATCCAAGGAAGGAAAGCTCATTCACCAGATGGAGCAAATCTGACTTTCATGAAAATGACAATCAAGAGAAAGATCGAGTTAGTAAAGGCTACCAATAAAATCAGAATGGTTACTAACAAAGGCCTTATAATGATGTTGGCTATAAAGCCAATTTTCCATTCTGTAACACCCCAAACATAGTACAACATCTAGTAATCACAAAGTGTGGTAGTAGCTTATAAGTAGTAGGGCTACTACTGGACACATGGGCTTAAGAACTTTGAAATGTGGTCAAGAGCTCTAGTTGGGCCCAAGCCCAATGAGTTGTCTGGGCTAATAATCCTCGATAACAGATCGAGTCTAGGGTCCGAGATGTTACAGATGGTATCAGAGCAAGTTCTCTCTAATAGTGGAGAGGGCTATCCAAGAGGTGGAGCCACCTCTACTATAGAGTTAGGAGGAAATGACTACTCATAAGGTGAATCAACAACTGTTACCGAGAATGGGTCACAAGTCATTGCGTAATGAGGACATTGTGAATATAAGCGATGGTGATTATAGAACCCAAACATAGTACCACATCTAGTAATCACAAAGTATGGTTGTACATTATAATTAGTGAGGGCTACTACTAGACAACCTGGGCTGAAGCATTTTGGCTTATAGTAAAAGGCTCCAGTTAGGACCGAATCCAATAAGTTGTCTGAGCTACTAATCCCCAATAACGGACCAGGGCTAGAGCTTGGGATGTTATACTTTCCCTCTGTCCTCCCATTAATTGGTGCTCCTCTCGTTGCAATTATCCATCCTCAGCCTATGAGATAGACGACCGATTATCCTAGAACTCATCTAGGGCTCCCATCAGAATCCTTACCTGATCCAAGAGACTAATCTAAGTCGATATGCCTTACGAAGTCAAAGGGAGCGACTTTGTTGTCACTCTAAAATAGAATATATTTTCCACTTCCCAGCTAGATAATACAAGTAATTTTACGACGTGCCTAATCCATTAGTTTCTTCCGGTTCGTGTCATACATCCAACATACACAATATTTTATGTTGTAATTACATACTTAGCAGAGGATCCGGTCTAGATCAAATGCATACGGATAGGGTTGGGCATCGGGTCAGGTGGCGTCGGATTTGAGTTGACCCGGCGCAAGCCCATTTAAGTATATGTGCTAATGGGTTGGGCCTAGGCCCATTTTATTTTAAAATTCCAAGCCCAAGCCCAAACCCGACCCAAACAAAATTGGTCGAGTTCAGGTCGGGCCGACCCAATTTAACACATATTTACACCAATATCACTTGTTCTGTTCTTCTTGCATTTATCTAGTTGTTTGTTATGCTTTGTGTGCATGTTAATACTTTAAGTACGCCAACTAATTCGTGGTTCTAACATTAGTTGTATGTTGGAAATATAAATTTGGTAAAAAATATGGCGCCTTAAACCACCATTCAATTCATAATATTCTATTGTAAATGCAGGGCACTGTGACCCAATAAATATTGGATTCTTACATTTGTACATGCTCTAACACTTAGGATACAGATTCCATTCCTGCATATCAATGTAATAATCTTGCATATTGATGTAATAATATCCTCAATCCATGCTAATACACACACACACACAATACACACACACAGACACACAAAGAGGGGTTAATGGGGTTGCCCCAAGATGGCTGCCCCGCGCCATTTTCGACGTTTTTTTTTATTTTTTTTTTCAAAAAATATCTCCATGTATATTCATCCCTATATCCCTCCTATATTCCATTCGAATTTCGTCAGAAATAGAGACTCCTACGGCCTCCATCCAGAAAGTTATTTTTTAACGATAACCGGATTTTTTAAATCAACACCATCTCGATGGAGGCCGTATGAGTATCTGTTTCTGACGAAATTCGAATGACATATACAAGGGATATAGGGATGAATATATATGGCAATTTTTTTTGAAAAAAAATAAAAAAACACCAAAATAAGGGGGCGGGCAGGGGGGCAGCCCCATTAAATCCATATATATGTATGGGTTAAATGGGGTTGCCCTGTGGGGGAGCTAGCTTGGCTCCTCCCGCGCTATTTCACCCGCTTTTTTTATTTTTTTTTAAATTTCTTTCATGAATATTCATCACTGTATCCCTATATTATGCCATTCAAATTTCGTGCGAAACAGAGACTCCTACGGCCTCCATCCAAACAATCATTTTTAACGGTAACAGAATTGCTAAAAACGACTCTTCTGGATGGAGGTCGTAGGAATCTCTGTTTCACACAAAATTTGAATGACATAACATAGGTATATATGATGAAAATCCACGGAAGAATTTTTTTCAAAAAAAATAAAAAAATGGGCGAAATAGCGCGGGAGGAGCCAAGTTAGCTCCCCACATGGGGCAACCCCATTTCACCCTCTCTCTCTATATATATATATAGGGTGAAATGAGGCTTAGGGTGAAATGGGGTTGCCTCCATGGGGGGGAGCTAACTTGGTTCCCTCCGCGTCATTTCATCTATTTTTTTTAAATTTTCTTTCGTGGGATTTTCATCAGTATATACCTATATTATATCATTCAAATTTCGTGTGAAACAGAGATTCCTACGACCTCCATCCAGAAGGGTCATTTTTAGCAATGTTGTTACCGTTAAAAATGACTGTCTGGATGGAGGCCGTAGGAGTTTCTGTTTCGCACGAAAATTGAATAGCATAATATAGGGATATAGTGATCAATATTCACTGATGAAATTTTCAACAAAAAATAAAAATAAAAGAAACAGGCGAAATGATGCGGGAGAGCCAAGTTAGCTCCCCCAAGGGGGCAGCTCCATTTAACCCATATATATATATATATATATGGGTAAAATGTGTATGCCCTGGGGGGGTCTAACTTAGCTCCCTCGCCCCATTTTCACATATTTTTATTTTTTTTGAAAAAAATCATGTAAATTCATTATTATATTATTATATTATGTCATTCAAATTTCATGTGAAACATAGACTCCTACGACCTTCCAGACATGGTCGATTTAAAAAAATCCTGGGACCGTTAAAAGATGACTGTCTGGATAGAGGTCGTAGGAGTCTCTATTTCACACAAATTTTGAAGGACATAATATAGGGATATAATGATGAATATTCATGGAAGAAATTTTCAAAAAAAAAATAAACAATAGAGAAAATGGGACGAGGGGAGCTAAGTTAGCTCCTCCTAAGGGGCAGCCCCATTTATCTCTATATCTCTCTCTCTCTCTCTCTCTCTATATATATATATATATACATATATATAGGATTTAATGGGGCTACCCCTTAAGGGCAGCCAACATGGCTGGCCACCCCTTATTTTGGCATTTTTTTTTATTTTTTTGAAAAATATCACCATGTATACTCACCCCTATATTTCTCATATATGTCATTCGAATTTCGTCAGATTTAGAGACTCCTACGGCCTCCATCGAGATACTGTCAATTTAAAAAATCCTACGACTGTTAGAAAATGACTGTCTGGATAGAGATCGTAGGAGTCTCTTTTCTGACGAAATTCGAATGACATATAGGAAGGATATAGGGATGAATATACATGGTGATATTTTTCAAAAAAAATTAAAAAATACCGAAAATGGTGCGGGGCAACCCCATTAGTCTCATATATATATATATATATATATATATATATATATATATGCATATATGTGAAAATGGGCTGCCATCTCGGGGCATCATGTATACTTTCATCACTATAACCCTCTAATATGGCATTCCAATTTCGTCAGAAATATAGACTCCTATGCCCTCCATCTAGAATATGCAATTTTAAAGGTCTTGAATTACTATAATCGACTTGTTCTAGATGGAGGGCATATGAGTACTATTTCTGAAATATGGTGCAGTGGCAACCACATTAAACCTTATATATATGGGTAAAATGAGTCTGCCCCCCTCAGAGAGCTAACTTGGCTCCCCCTACTCCATTTTTTTCCATTTTTTATTTTTTTTGAAAATTTAATCCGTAGAAATTCATTATTATTTTTCTTACTGTATCATTTAAGTTTCATGCGAAACATAGACTCTTAAGACCTCCATCTAGATAGTCATTTTCTAACGGTCACAGAATTGTTGAAATCGACCCCATCTTGATGGAGGTCGTAGGAGTCTATATTTCACACAAAACTTGAGTGACATAATATAAGGATATAGTGATAAAAGTCTACGGAAGTATTTTTTAAAAAAAATTTAAAAAAATGAGAAAATGAGGCAGGGGAAGTCAAGTTAACTTCACCTCGGGGCATCCTCATTTTACCATATATATAGTTAAATGAATATACTCTTTGGGAGCATATAAGAGCATGCTCCCACCTTTTTTCCCATATTTTTTTTATTTTTATGAAATGAAAGAATGAGAGATTTACTTAGAATAATAAGTAGAACACATATTTCAAATTTCATGTAAAATAAACATTCCTAACACTTCCATCTGGAAATTTCAACAATTCCGAGTCCGTTAAAATTTGACAGTCTTGATGGAGGGATAAAAGTTTCGAATTTTGAATGACACCACAGTGATATATTGTGATCTAAATTCTACTAGATTTCATTTCAGAAAATAAAAAACATGGGAAAAAAGGAATGAGTATGTAAGTTACATGCTCCAAGGGAGGATACTTCTTTTTCCTATATATGATTTAATGGGGCTGCCCCCTGAGGCTGGGGGCAACCAACATGGCTGCCCCGCCCCCTATTTCAGCGTTTTTTTAATTTTTTTAAAATATCACTATGTATATTAACCCCTATATACCTCCTATATGCCATTCGAATTTCGTCAGAAATAGAGACTTCTACGACGTCCATCGAGATAGTGTCGATTTAAAAAATCATGCGATCGTTAAAAAATGATTGTATGGATCGATGTCGTATGAGTCTATTTTTTTGACGAAATTGGAATGGCATTAGGAGGGATATAAGGATGAATATACATGGCGATATTTTTCAAAAAAAAAGTAAAAAATACTGAAAATGACGCGGGGGCATCCATGTTGGTTGCCCCAAGGGAGCAACCCCATTAATCTCATATATATATGAGTAAAATGGGGCCGCTCCTTGGGGGGAGCTAACTTGATTTCTCACGCCCCATTTTCCCTATTTTTTTAATTTTTTGAAAAATGGTTCCGTAGATTCTCATCATTACATTCTTATATTATGTCATTCAAATTTCATGCGAAATCGAGATTCTTATGGCCTCCATCTAGATGGGGGTCGATTTTAACAATTCTGCGATCGCTAAAAAATGACTATTTAAATGGAGGCAGTATGAGTCTATGTTTCTCATGAAACTTGAATGACATAATATATGGATATAGTGATGAATTTTTACAGATTTATTTCTCAAAAAAATAAAAAATTGGGAAAATAGGGCAGTGGGGGGCAAGCTAGCTCCCCACATGGAGCAATCCCATTTCCCCCTTTATATATAGGAGAAACTTCCAATAAGATGAGCCTTTCCCGAGTGCATGGAAAAGCCGCATCAATTAGTTATCTTTCCTATATATTTTATAATTTCTAACTCCATAAATTTAATAATAAATGTCAATATAATAAATATATCAAGAAGATTTGTGAAAATATTATTATATTTGATAAAAATTATTAATTACAATATAGATGCTATGTTTTTTAAAATAATATACCGTTATTATTTTACAATGTGCAGCTTATATTATACACAATTGTTACATACTTTACACATTTGATTGTGGTTTTTTAAATTTCTAGAAAAGGCAAGGACCCATATATATATATATATATATATATAGAAAAGGCAAGGACCCACATTTTAGAATCAAATGCTCATCTATGAACAAAAGGCATCTTCTAAGTGTTGTTAACTTAATTATTTCGATTTCCATCTATAATATCTATCAATCAACTCAATGATATGTCCAATATGACCGATATGTGCGATATAAGGCATATGAAAGAGATTTGTGTGATATAAGTATGCATTTGTAAGCTGTTGTTTTTTAAGAACCTGGATTTGATGATATCCATTTCCAATATGTATCAGCCAAAGAATCAACGCTAACAGTGAAATGGCCTATATGGCCGATATGCGCGATATAAGGGGCATATACGAGCAATATGTGTGATATAAGTGTGTATTTGTAAGTTATTTATTGTTATAATAACTTGGAAGATCTTAATTTGGAAAAAATGGTCGAAAAATGGCTTTTGAGACATTTTCGACATTTCCACTGAAACAATCAAATTTCCTGAAGTCTCATCGAAATTTCAGTTATGAGGGTGACCGAAATGAAATCGAAATCGAGATCGAACCTTGACACTGATTAATACAACATAAATCAAGTCCCCAATCGGTGCGAAAAGGTTTTACATGATTCCGACCGTGCGGCCTCACGGAATTGGATTTCTATATAAGCGGAGTTGGAAGAGGACTCGATTTTTTAACTAACTTGTTTTTCATATTTTTGGACTCAAAATTGATGGAAATATATTTGATATATTGACATCAGGAGTTGGACCTAATATTTTGGAAGTTAGGTCGCAATGAATTTTAAATCCAATTTATATGATGCTTTCTAATTTGAAGTACGATGGTTACTGCGTGCAAATTCAAATACGAAATCATTGTTTGTTTATTTTGGAAATACGCAATATTTTATTTCATATTTTCCTGATTATTTATGCACTTAAATTCTTATAATGCAATTATAAAAGTGTGTAATTAATTTGATTAATTTCATGAATTGTCTAGATTATTGCATTAAACACCTTTCGCAATTGAAATTGTTTTGATTTAAAGAATTGTCTAGATTGTTGCACTAGACCTTTTGAAATTAAAAGGAGTTTTTTTTGGATTCAAGAAGTTTCTAGATTGTTGCACTAGATATTTTGGGATATTAAAAAGGGTTTTAAATTCTTGAGAATTACTATATAGTATCATACACGGTTGAAAGATCGATGGAATCTCCTTAGTACAATATGCATCTATTGTGTTGTCTCGAATTGATTCGATGAAGGTGTCTAGGTCGTGGATATGCTAATGGGTTACTTAATTGACACCTTGCGTCGCTTTTGCAGTAGAAGCGCTCCTTGTTGCCATTATCTGTCCGACCTGGCTGGATCCGCTACAAGGAAATGTAGCATGAAGAGTCATGTCGTACTTAAACAACTAAAATTAGAACACTAAATTGTACTAAGTGATAGTGTAATACTATATGGTTACATCAAGTGCATAAAAGGATCAAACCCTATATAGGATTGCTTAAGTATCATTGTTTTAAATAGATTAAAACTAAGGCAATAAGCGTGTATCTTATCACTATCCCTTAGATTAATCGTGAGAATATAATTCGAAATGATTAATCATTAATTTAAACATGATATGGACTAAGTTATATTATGACATACACGGACTTCCGTCATTGCGAGGAACTTCGTCACTATGGGTTATATTTTTGGATATGCTCATGCGTGTTCATGACTCCAAAATACAAATAGCCATGGAATCAGGTTCTTCGTCTCAAAAGAGATGGACTGTATGCATAGTGACCTCAATGTTGTTCCCCATATTATTAAGGCGGCAATATATTGCGCATAGCGTATATATTCGCTCATTGACGATTGGTTTAATCGACAACATGCTAACTCCATACATGTGAGGGGTGTGGGTGTTAAAGATCGAACTAAGAATACAAGTTGGACTTGTAAGGTGGAAAGAGTTCTCGCTTCTTTCATCGTAGTTGCATTTTCTCATATTATTGAAGTGCAATGGAAATGGAAAGGAGACTCCAATCTCGTAGTGAGGCCTTTGGTTAGCCTGCCTTATGCTTTAAAAGCTAATAAGGGAAAGTATTTCAAAGTACAAAAAAAACGAGAACTCTTGATTTAAAAATATTAAATTATTTAATTTCCTTAATCAAGATATTAAAGTGTATTCTATTTTTTCTTTAATTTGAGATGCAATCTCTCAAGTACTTAACAATCTGCTTAAGGTCAATCACTTGATCGATCCAAATTATTAGAATTAGATCTATCAATTTGGACTCATACTTGAGACAGAACACATAGTGTATGTGCTCTCGTCTGTGAAGTATGAGAACCCTCAGACAGTGAGTTCAACAAGAAGTAGGACGATGATCATTCGATTGCTCGTTGCTACATTCATAGATCATTGTCTAATATACTTCAGAAGCAACTTAGAAATCAAATCTACTCATGGCATCCTCTTGAATATGAAAGAGATGTATGGAGATGTGAATCACACTCTTTCTACATTAAGATCCACTGAGGATATTATGAAGTAAGAATTTCCCTCTAGCGGTGTAAATGGTTGCACATGTTAAAGGGAAGTACTAGAGGAAGCATGGATCTCGGAAGGGTCTGATCCAAGAGAAGAAGAAAGGTCAAACTGTTGATTAATCTTTTAAAGCTTCAACACATCCGACACTCATAGAGATGGATGTCTACCATCACTACAATAAGCCATGATTCTGGAAAAGTAACCATCCAGAATACTTAAAGTCCTTAGAGAAGGACCAGTGTATAACTTTAACAAATAATAAATCTACATTCATAATTGAAACCAACTTACTCGTAGGACGAGAAGGAAGTTGGATTGTTGATTCTGGTGCTTCTGTACAGGTTTGCAATCGCTTGCATATGTTTCAAGATACCAAAAATCTTGATGAAGGGGAGATAGTCATCCAGATAGGATTCGATGCAACTGTTGCAGCGATCTCCACTGGGATCTGTAGACTCTCATTATCTAGTGAGAGAGTCCTAGATATTAGACATTGTCTCTACGTACTGTATGTTAGAAGGAACTTACTATCCGTATCTAAGCTGGTTAGACATGGATATACATTCCTGTAATAAACTTATCATAAATCGCTATGGTAATTTCATAACAGATGATTCTCTAACACCAGATGGATTCTATGAATTAAACATGCATGGATATGTCATGAATGTTAATTTCCATTGTGAATAGTAAAATCCCTAAACGATCAAGGGATGATGGAGATCATTTAACCATGATCTGACATCAAAGACTTGGACATGTGTCTCTTGATAGAATCAATAGACTCGTAAAGGACGAACTTTTGGATTTTCTAGAAGTCCATGATATACCAAATTGCGAACATTGTATTCGTGAGAAAATGTCCAGTGTACTCTTCTCTAAGAATGGTGAACGGTGCGGAGGTATATTGGACATGATACATACTAATGTATGCGGTCCCTGTCGTACCGCGACTTGAAATGACTTCATATTATGTGACCTTTATTGATGACCATTCACGGTATGGTTTGTCTTCTCGTTACGTCATAAACATGAAATCTTTGAAAATTTCAAAGAATTCTTGGCTTTGGTTGAGAATCAAACGGGAAAGAAGATAAAACAGATTTGATTTTACCGAGGTGACGAATACCTCTCAGATGAATTCAAAGAATACCTTAAAGAGAGGAATTATTTCAAATCTCACCCCTCCAGGTACTCCTCAACTCAACGGAGTTGCAGAGAGACGCAACAGAACCATGTTGGACATGGTAAGATCAATAATAGTAAAGCAAACTTACCTCTCAGTTTCTGGGGACATGTAATAGAGACTACAATTTATGTCTTAAACAATATTCCATCTAAATCTGTACTTAAAATCCCTCACGAGCTTTGATATGGTACCAAGTCAAGTGTATGACACTTGAAGATTTGGGGTTGTTTGATCCCTCTAAAAACGTAGATGCAAGCAAGCTGGAATCTCGCACTAGAGAGTGCTACTTCATTGGATACGTAAAGAATGGTATTGGATATTAACTTTATGATCCAGAAACTCAAAGGATATTTGTTTCTAGAGACACCAAATTTCTTGAAGGTGAATTTCTTAGACGTCAAAAAAATAATGAAGTTAAGGAACTAATCGAATCTAGTGAGATTGATGAAGTTCCTACACCAAAAACTGAAGAGATAATTGAGAATGACACGACCTTACCTTCTAGAAGGAGTTCTAGAGTTGTAAGACAACATGAAAGGTACATATTCCATGTATCAGAAGAGTCTGATGATGATCTAATTTCATTTGATGAAGCTTTGGGTGATCGCGACATGGATAACTGGATGCTAGCAATGAAGTTTGAGATAGACCCCATCCACAAGAATGGTGTATGGACCCTAGAATATCCACCTAAAGGGGTCAAATCCATTTGGTGCAAATGGATCTTCAAGAGAAAGAGGGGACCCGGCGGGAAGGTTGAGACCTTCAAAGCACAACTAGTAGCCAAAGGGTTACACTTAGAGAGAAGGCATCGATTGCGATGAGACATGCTCTCCTATGGCCATGTTCAAATCCATCAGGGCATTGCTTGCCATAACAGCATACCTGGACTATGACAACTGCAGATGGATGTTAATATCGCTTTTCTCAAAGGATACCTCGAAGAGGACATCTATATGGAGCAACCCCGAGGCTTCATAGCTGAGGAAGGAAAAGTGTGCAAGCTAAAGAAATCCATCTATGGGATCAAACAAACTTCTCGTAGTTGGAACATCCAATTCGATGAAACCATAAAGAGTTATGATTTCGTGCAGAATTCAGATGAACCATGCGTGGACAAGAAACTTAGTGGGAGCGTCGTCGTGTTCATTGTGCTTTATGTAGATGACATCCTTATCATTGGTAATGATACATGAACGATGACCAATGTTAAGATCTGACTGTCCAATACCTTTGAGATGAAAGATCTCGGAGACGCCTCTTATATCTTGGGTCTGAAATTGTTCAGGAACAGACAAAAGGTGATATTGTGACTGTCACAACAAGAATACATCAAAAAGATCTTGGAAAGATTCAATATGTATAATTCCAAGAAAAGCTTCCTTAAGACATGGTATTCACCTATCTAAAGGGATGGCTCCTCAAACTTTTGAGAAAAAGAAAAGCATAACCGGATGCCTTTACACATCAACTATGAGAATCCTGATGTATGCCATGATGTATGCTAGACTAGATATCTTCCATGCTATGGGAGTGGTAGGCCGTTACCAATCTTGCTATGGAGAGAAACACTGGACTGCAGTAAAAAACATCTTAAAGTACCTTAGAAGAACTCAAGACCATGTCTTGATTTATGGAGATAATGATCTCCAAGTCTCAAGATACACCAATTCAGACTTCCAATCAGATGTGGATGATATGAAGTCAACTTCAGGGTTCTTATTCATGTTGAACGGTGGTGCTCTGAGCTGGAGAAGAAAGAAGCAGGACACCATGGTTGATTTAACAACCGAAGCAGAATGTATTGCTGCATCGGATGTTGTAAAGAGGTTGTGTGGTTGTGCAAGTTCATTCAGAAACTTGGCATAGTTTCCTCATCAGAATCTCCCATTTCATTGCTCTGTGATAACAAGGGTGCCATATTGCAAGTGAAGGAACCCCAATGGCATCAAAGAAACTAGTACACAGAGAGGAAATATCACATCATTCGGGTGATCCAGAAGCGTGGTGATATCACGATCACCAAGGTTGCCTCTGCCGACAACATTGTTGATCCGCTAACCAAGCCATTGGCCCAAAAGATCTTCGACTAACATGTAATGAATATGGGGTTATGAGTTATACATGAATAACTCTGAGGGTTAGTGAGAGATTGTTGGACTTGTAAGCCCTTGACGACCCATAAATGTAGTAAAAGTTATTGTTTTATCATGTCCATCTGAAATATTGTGAATACACTTAATATTAATGTCCCTTTGTACAATTAGAGCTATGTACCATGGTCGTATTGAGTACCATGCAGCTGAGAGGACACAACTAACTTAAAACATGAGATATTCAATACAAGATCTCGAATATGAGAAACATATGGCTATCTTTCTTTAAAGAATGATTTTCAACCGACTTCTTGATGCATGTCCTCTGTATGGGAATGAAGATTTGGAATTGTTGGAATAATCAAGTCAAAGAGTTGATTTGATGAAATTGAGATAAAGTAAGACCTGAATCATATCTGTCACGATCACGCATACATCCTTTGACCTGAGATGGATATGCGTCTATATGCCTGAGTATGCACATTTGACAAACCAATGGGTTGGTGATCTCGCCAAGGTCCATATAACGACGCATTGGTGTGCATATGAATTCTTATGAAATTTATTATCTTTCGAAAGAATCATACATGTTTATAGTTGATAAACCGGGAGACAGAGCTCACTTATGAGATATTTTGGGGCCAAAATGAATTCCATACATGGTCGTCTTATTTATGGAATGAGACACCAATTCGAGATATAAATATTTACTTTTGGAAAGTATATGATTGATATTGTCGCCCAATTATAGAATGAGAAACCTATTGATATATTCCGAAGAAGACAATCAAATAGGGTTTGAACTTCGGATTTATCAAAATCTTTCAGTGTTAATGATGAGTGAGTATTAGGAATGCTCAGGGTTAAATCTATGGTAATAGATCATCTACCATGATACTTCCATTTCAAAGGAGTGATGAACATGATGGATTTTAGTGGCTCCATTTTAGTTATGTGATTTGTGTTTTAATTGGATTAAATTACAATTCATCCAAAATGGCATGAACCCTGAAATTGGATTCATATCCAGATTTCAAGTCACTATACATGGATAGTATGATTTCCCCGACATTATCTCCAAGTATCTGCATTTGTATCTCATGAGTCCTAATTGGATTGAGATTCACATCAGCTGATGTCAATATTGTTATACTAATTATTACATTTATTCATAAGGGCAATTTTGTGAGTAAGATTCACAATATATTTCCTTAATTAGTGTGAATATTGATTCACTATAATTAACATTTATATGGATATGATTCATATAAATATTTATGTAAATATGATTTACATAATATTTCCAAGGCATGAGATTTCGTGAAGTTGATTCACATTTTTTAGATGTAAATTGGATTTACATTTAATTTGTGCTCATGAATATGATTCATATGCTATGTTGATTATTTCCATAATTTCTTCAATATTGATAATATGATTATCAAGTTGATTAACTGATAAATAAAATGCAACAATATTGACTATTTTTAGTCAATGTGGACGTGTATCCTAAGTACATATGGCACCATATGCAAGAGTCCTATTGAGAATAAGACTCTCTAATTTGTTGCATTACCAATTGATAAATCAACAACAAAAAACACATTCCATATATGGAATTGGTTGGCCTTGTTTGATGCCACATGACACCGCTACAAAGAGTCCTTGAGAAGAACTCTTTGTTGATTTGTTGCTTGATTATTAATTAAATTATTTGGAGATGAAAAGGAGATAATTTGTATTGTTGAACAAGGACTTAGTCCTAAGCCCTTGATCAACAATCAAAGGGCTATCATTGCATGTGCCTACTTGAAGAGAAGACTCTTCAATAGGCATGTACAATGTGTATAAAATGAGAGCAAGACTCTCTAGTCCCTTAGAAATTCGTGCCCCTTGAGATATAGAAGATTCTTGGGTGTATACAACACATACACGCCTCTTCTTGTTGTCCTGATCGACGTTTGGATTGTTGGAAGTAACACGATTCATCTCCGCGCCCACACGAGAGACACTGCAGATCAGACTTGATTCTAGAGGTTTTTTATATTAGAAACTCACGCTTCAAAGGTAAACCCTGATCTATCTCTTTTTTTATTCATTGTGAATATCATAAATTATTTTAGAACTTGTTTCCTTAGAATTTATAATTTCTGAATGCACAAATTGTTTTGCTACCTTGTCTAGTTCATATGATGAACTAATAATGATTTAGCAAAAAGTTTGCTAAATATTCCGCGTTTCCGTGATGCGTAGTGAATAATTTTTTTTACTTCCTTCACCTCATGCACAATGTGGGAAGAGAGAGGCAATGCTCATATGGTAGGAAGTGAGAGGCGATAGTGGGTCATCTCGGCACACGTGGAAGGAGAAGAGATAAATGTGTATTATATAATGGTTAAAACGAGACTAGATTATGAACCGTTTTTTTAAATGCATTTTATTAGATTATTAGAAAATATTTTTTTTTGTAAAAAAATGGATGATTGAACAGGTGGCATGGTTCAATTGGTTCAGCCGAGTTTAAGCAGTCCAATCGGGTTTTAACCGGTTTTTATTTTATGAATAAAAGTCAGGTGGTTGGACCATTTTTCTTCCGGTTCTTGGTTTAAACCGGTTGAACCGGCACGTACGGTTCGGTTTTTTAAACCTTGATATAGAGACATATTCAAAGGAGTCGTATAAATGGTTCGACATGCTCAAATGGTGGCGCTCAAGGTTTGACACCGATCTTTTCTATTAAGTCAAACATGCTTTTGAAGAATTGTTGTTGTCTCTTTATTTGACACATCGACCAAAACATTGATCTATGAGTGGTAAAGGAGTGGCAACATTGTGTGTTATTATGAACCTTTAAAAGGGCTCTGATATGGTCATTGACGAAGACGTTACCACCACCAGATATGAGAACTTTAGGGATTTCTAAATCTCTAGTAATTAGATTTTTGAGAAACTCTACTACAATTTCGCTATCAGCCATTTGAGCAGGAATTCCTCCACTTGTGTACATAGTACACAAGCAAAATAATGTAGTCATAACCTTGATAGTTGATACCTTGAATGGACCCATATAGTCGACTACCCATTAATAAAAAAACACACATGCATATCAGTTGAAGCGACATCGTATCATTACGGTTTGTCTCGTCTATTATTTGGTACTCAAGGGATGATTTTACAATATCAGATGCATCTAAAATGATAGACGGTTAACACAAGCCATATTGGAATATTTTAGCTGTGATCTTTGATCCCTAATGGTGTCCCTCTTGCCTTCAATTTATGACAATAGTTGAGGATACCTTTGATCTTTTCCTAAGGGATACACCTTCTCTAGATCTCATCCTTTCCTTCAAAGGAGTAGATCTTTCCAGCGGTACAATTTGACAACCGAGATGAACTTTTTGAATTGCTTCTTTGTCGAATCTCCCAAGAACATCTTGCTGATCAAGTAATTCACGTAGTAGGCATTCCAAAAGGATGGGAATATTGTAAGTCTGGCCTCATCTGGGAAGGTTTCGATAATAGGAATGGAAGCAGTGTTTTTCCTCAAAGATATAATTCGTGAGAGACGATTTATTACTAAATTCATGACTCTAGGTTTCCTATTAATCTCAAGGACAAATTCTTGGAGTAGAAGTATCCAATGAATAAGACTCGACTTGACATCATTCTTTGTCAAAAGATACTTGAAAGAAAATAAACTGTACATACCATGACCTTGGATACTAAAAATTATGATTGAAAATTTCCCAATACATACTTCATGGCTAACATCTTTTTCAGTAATTGTGTAGTTATGTTGTGCTTCACTTATTGTCTTACTAGCATCGTGATTCTCTAACCTCTGAGCTAAGCCAACTCACATAACATAAAAGAAATCAAACAAAATAGTACATAGGAATTAAATAAACCACATGTATCTTAGTTAACATTTTTTGTTTTTATTTAATTATTATTTTTTAAGGAAAAAGAGGGTGCAATCCCAAGATTGGAACCCACCGCGATTTTATTGAACTGAATCAAGAGTACAATATTTTACATATTACAAATTACGCATTGGACCATAGGGAAACGAGTGCCCTATAGCATCCCAGAATACTCTCACAAAGAAAGGGGCATCCTGAAAGATCATCTCATTTTTGGTGCACCAAATAACCCAAAGCAGAGTGAAAGGTCCAACCTCGTCCTCTCTATAACTACCACAAGACGTCCTAATTGAACTCCAGAATGATACACCATCCACAACCCAAAGCCAGGGAACATCCGCCCCGCCCATATCGCAGTTGAGGTCGAGCATCCGAAAAAAGGTGGTCGAAATGCTCCTGATCAAGCCCACATCTATCGTACAAGGTCTCGCCGATATGTAGCAATCTGGCCCTACGTACCTTAGAGAGTAACCGCCTACGTCTCACCAACCATAAGAAAACCTTGATCCGCATAGATACCTTGCTAGCCCAAATAATTCTGTAGTCCCAGGCGAACTCGTCTTGAACCACCTCGTGCACCCTGACAAAGGACCAGAACACCTTTTTCACCAAGGATTTCCGCTCCTTCCAAATAAAGTGGTCCCTGCCCTCACCAAGTCCAACATCCACGACCGCCAGATCCCCCAAGAGTGCCACAACCTCATTGCATCTCTGCTCCGACAAAGTAGATGCGAAAGTCGAGCACCAAGAGCCCGCCGACCAAACCTGATGCACTGCAGCATTCCTGTCGTTTGCAAGGGAGAAGAGGCACGTGTATCTCTCTCTGAGTGGACCCAAACATGTCCAGTCATCCCCCCAGAACCCAAAACCATGATTGTCACCCACCACTGGCCTCACAGAGGCTTCCAGCTCCGGTAAAGCCCTGGAAATTCCCCTCCATAGTGACGGCGGCAGGCGGATAGCCTCCGCCCTCCATGAACCACGGGCCCCATAAATGCTCCGCACCACCCTGCAAACTAGGTCATCAGGCTCCCCCCCAAATCTTGAGGGTCCACTTAGCCAGCAGCGCCTTGTTCATGTGCTCCAAACTACAGACATCGAGGTCGCCCTCCTTAACTGTGTCCCCGCCCACTTGGTGCATACCCCACCCTCATGCCGCCGTCCGGCCAGAAAAAATGCTTCATCATCCCCTCCAACCTCTGCCGCACCCCTACAGGCATCAATCTTGTGGAACGGAAGAAAATCGTAATGTCGAATAACACATGCTTGAGGAGCACTTGCTTGCCCCCCTTAGAAAGCGTTCTCGCCTTCTAACCCACCATCTTGCTTTCTAACTTGTCAAGCACCACCTTCCAATTTGCTGCGTCCAGCCACCCAACAACTAAAGAGAGCCCTAATAGGTGGATGGAAAGGTGTCCCCAGGCAACTGAGAATACAACAAATCTCCCGAGCCTCTACATACTCCAAACCAAAAGCAATTACCATGGACGTGCCTCTTTTTATTCTATGTCCTAAGACCTCACTAAAGATATCCATAATGCAGGAAACTTGTCTCGCATGTTTCGGATCCCCATCAATGAACAAGACCGTGTCATTGGCGTATTGCAGAATAGGGATAGAGGCATCGTCTCTCATGTACCCATCACAAAAATTGTCAGCCGTGACCAGCTTCATTATCACATCCAACACATCTGCCACAGTCACAAACAGAAGGGGAGCAAGGGGGCACCCCTGACGCACCCCTCACTGAGGATGAAAGAAACCACCTTCTGACCCGCCATTCACAAGGACCTTCTGACCTGCCATCTCTTCACCCACCCAATCCATCTATCAGGGAACCCTCTTTTTTGCAGCGATCGCTAGAGGAAACACCAATCCACAAAGTCGTAGGCCTTAGAAAATCCACCTTCCAAAGGACCCCTTTCCTTTTCTCCCTCCTCCAATCCAGTACCAACTCCGACGCAAAGACCCAAGAATCTACCATGTCTACCGAGCACAAAGGCTGACTGCTCAGGAGAGATGATGTTCGCCAGGACACCTCGCAAGCGGTTCGCCAAGACCTTGGCCACAAGGAGGTAGATCACATTGGACAAAGCAATAGGCTTGTAGTCCTCCACACACACGCCCCTCCCGCTTAGGCAGCATAAAGAGTAACGCTTTATTCAACCGCTCGAAACCATGGTTGCCCTCCTCGAACTCCCACGGGACCGTCACCACATCCCCCTTCAGGCAGTCCCAAAACTTCTTGAAGAAGCGCATCGAGATCCCATCTGGGCCCTGAGCCCCATCTGCGTTCAGCTGCCATAGAGCCCGTCTAGTTTCCTCTTTCGAGAAGGGCATCACCATCCCCTCAACCTCCGATACCATGGTTTCCCTCCTTGGTTAACTATTATATTATTAATTAACTATTATATTATATATTATTAGTTATTATATTAGTTATTATCAATTTATTAGATTAGCATATAATTGGCATATATCGATTCATTAGCTTTAATTAATTATTAATTATTAATAATTTACTTTATATCTTAGTATATAATTGTATTTCTAATTGCAGAAGATATCAATAATATCAATAAATATTTAACATTCATTTATTTATATCATATATTTTTTATATTAATATTAAATTCTATTGAAAAATCGATTTTATTTACATTATATATTAAAATGTACATCTACCAATATTAGAATTAAGTTATTTTGGTTTTTTATTTTATATTCTATTTTTATTTATCCATTTAAAATGATAAAATAATAATAAGGATGTAACGGAACACTGTATGGTTTGCCTTCCTTTTTTCTTAATACCTCTACCACAATGTTTGACGCATCATTCAAATCTCAATTGAAAATGTCCAATCGGGTGGTTGCAGAATAATGATTCAATAACCTTACTCTTCAAAGTCTCAAAGGTTGAAAGACAAGTCACTAAAGTCAAACTCGTGGTCTTTGGCCAGAAGTTCAATTAAGATGTTTAATTAACGGTAATAAAATTATGGAAAAGTCTTGTATGAACTATTAATAAAAAATCGACATGTCCTAAAAAGGATCGAAACTGCTTCAATGTTGTTGGTAACTTGAGTTTTAAAATGATATATATATATATATATATATATTTTGGTATGGTCAACCTCCATTCCTTTATTGGAGATAACATGGCTCAACACTATTTGATGAGCCATCACGAAGTGACCATTCTCACAAAGTAAAACAAAGTCCACCTCAATACACTTTTGTAATACTCGGTTAAGATGTTTTAAGCATTGAAAAAAACTTACTCCACCATATCCACAAAATGGCAATCACATGCCTTTGGAATGTATAATAGCACTATATAAACCAAAGGATATTCATTAAAATACAAAAGTGCCAAACGTACACGTAAAACCTATTTATCTTGATCTTTATGTAGTTGTTTTTTAAAAGGAAAAAGGGTGTGACATTGTAAAAACGAGTGCCTAAAAACTTCATATTTACAAGTTAAATTTCAAAATACAAAGATGAAGGTTCGCGGAGAATCATGGAATGAGGTAACACATTTTCTGCATAAAACATCTCCCTAAAAATAACACCATTTCTCCCATGCCAAAGCACCCATAGGATGGCCACCATTTGAAATCTATCAGTCATGAAGATGACCCCAGACTAACCAATAGACTCCCACATGGTGCGGACATACTCTGTGGTGACACCAACCATACAGACCTCCACCCAGATGCTCCTTGACGAATGGCGAGAAAGGAACAAGTGGTTCATATCTTCTAGCTCCTCTTCATAGTGTTGTAGGATTCATTGGTTCCCTGAAAAAAGTTGGCCCCATGAACATCCGTCAAGAATTGACCTCTCCCATACAATTAAAGAAAAACCTTGATCCTCTATGAGATCCTCCACCTCCATATCTACCCTAACGTCAATAGAGCAATCCCATAATTAAAAACAGTCGAGGCATAAAGATCCTTTTAAACCTAGACGTGGGAGTGACTGCATTCCAATTTTTGGTGCAAGATTTTAAGTGCCGATATCAATGACAATTCCACAAATATGGGAAAAGGGTGTGCCTAGGGTTCTGAAATTGTGTCAAAATTTATTAAAATCAATTAATTTCAAAATAAAAAAGTTATTACTACTTCCTAAATTTATATAAACAATAATTCTACTATCATCTTACTTTTGATGGTTTAAACGAAGTTAATATGTAAAGTCATGTACCTTTATTATATTAAATTCATTATGTTAATCTTTTAGCTCAATAGAAGCAAGTTGATCGTGGTTCTGTTTGATCACACGGATTCGGTCGCAACAAGTTTTGGCATGGAGTTAGGCATCACTTGTGGTTCTGTACTGATTTGTTATTTGGGCCTACCCTTGACCCTGCAGTCGCTTGAGGGTTTCAGACTAGCTATCTGTTATTGAGAAGCTTAAGCGAAGTTAGCCGAGTGGAAGGCTCTATTCTATCACGAGGATGATGTTTGGTGCTGGTGAAGGCGGTGCTAGCAATGATATTAGTCTTCATGTCCTCCAATGTTGGGAAAAACCAAATGACATGTTCTATTCCATAAGCCCTAGGCTCTCTTATATAGGAGAGTAGCCTATGGGTAAATTACATAAAGAGGATAACAGAAAAATAAAATAACAAAGAGGTACAGTTAATCTATATGCGTCAACACTCCCCCTCAAGATGGAGCATAGATATCAATCATGCTCAGCTTGGACGCACACTTCTGGAATGGGCCTCGAAGTAATGCCTTGGTGAAAATATCAGCAGTCTGATTCTCTGATGTGACGTGAGATGTAGCAATGAACCCCTTCTGAACCATGTCACGTATGTAGTGACAGTCAACCTCAATGTGCTTGGTCCTCTCATGAAAGGCTGGGTTATTTGCAATGAACAAGGCGGCCTGATTGTCACACTCCAACATCATAGGAAGAGGTATATCAATACATAGATCTGCAAGTAAAGATTTCACCCACATCATTTCTGTGCTAGCCTGGGCCATAGCCCTGTATTCAGATTCAGCACTGGATCTAGCTACCACTGTCTGTTTCTTGCTTCTCCACGAAACTAGAGCATCCCCAACATAGACTGCAAATCCTGATGTGGACTTCCTGTCCTTGGGGCATCCTGCATAGTCTGCATCAGCACATGTCGTGATAGAGATCTCCTTTCCTTTCTTAAATAGCAAGCCTGCACCTGGAGATGATTTCAAATATCTCAGAATCATGTGTATTGCATCCATATGGGCCTGACGTGGTTGCTCCATGAACTGGCTCACACGACTCACTGCAAATGATATATCAGGTCTAGTGATCGTGACATACAGTAGTTTGCCTACCAGTTCTCTGTACCTTCTCTTGTCCACCTCTTATGTGTCATCATCATAGAGCTTCATGCTAGGATCCATTGGTGTCGTAGCAGGTCGACACCCTAGCATACCTGTCTCAGTCAATAGATCTGTAACATACTTCCTCTGTGACATTACTAATCCATATGGATTTCTAGCAAACTCCAGCCCCAGAAAATATCTAAGGACTCCCAAGTCCTTGGTGACAAACTCGGTCCCCAGCCTTTCCTTTGCCTGCTTAATGCCCTGCTCATCATCACCTGTAATCAAGATATCATCAACATAAACCATGATTACAATGATACCTCTAGCCGTCTTCTGTACAAACAAGGAATGATCAGCATTGGAGCGTTTATATCCTTGTTTCTCAAAGAGGTCTGAAAGCTTTTGAAACCATGCTCTGGGGCTCTGCTTAAGGCCATAGATGGCCTTATGTAATATGCATACCTTGGAACACTCCCCCTCAACAACAAAACCAGGTGGCTGTTGCATATAGACTTCCTCCTGCAAGTCGCCATACAGAAATGCATTCTTCACGTCCAGTTGATAAAGTGGCCAGTCTCTAGCAACTGCAACTGATAAGTGATAACAGGATCCGTAGAGTGGAATGACGCGCCACAGGGGAGAATGTGTCAAGGTAATCTACCCCATATGTCTGTGTGAAGCCACGTGCAACCAGGCGTGCCTTGTACCTGTCAATGGAACCATCTGCATTGTGCTTCACTGTAAACACCCATTTGCAACTCACCGGGCTGACATCTGGAGGTATAGGAACCAAACTCCAGGTTCCTCTGGATTGAAGTGCCGCCATTTCTTCTTCCATTGCTAGCCGCCATCTAGCATCCTGCAAAGCATCATGATGATTCCGTGGAATGTCTGTAGCTGAAAGTGCCAATGCAAACGTCCTGAAGTCTCCAGATAGCCTCTCAAAAGACACAACTGCTGATAATGGATATTTGGCACAACTTCTCTTCGGCTTGCGTAGAGCAATTGGAACATCCAAATCATCTGTATTCTCACCATGCTCCTGCAATACATCCTGCTGAGAAATGTCGTCAGATCCATCAACATTAATATTTTCATTACATACCATAGGCGAGCTAGTTGACGGGTCAGGACCATGAGCTGGAGGAGGCCTGCGGGTGTAATGGAATGGTAGTGGGGATACTAGCGGTGGCTGTGGTGGTGGCGGTGGTGGTGGCGGTGATGGTGGTGGTGGCGGTGGTGTTGTTTGTGGCAATGGTGGTGGTGGTTCCATTAATACGGCATCAGGAGATATAGGTGGTAGCTGCATGTCTCCAGATGCTGAAAAGTACATAACAGATTCAAAAAATGTAACATCTGCACTGATCATATACCGCTGACGCACAAGATCAAAACACTTGTACCCCTTTTGAGTTCTGGAGTACCCCACAAAGACACACTTGACAGCCCTAGGAGAGAGCTTGTCAGTACCAGGCGACAACTGATGGACGAATGCGACTGACCCAAACACACGAGGAGTAAGAACGAACAAATCCTTGTCTGGATAAATGAGTGAAAAGGGAATCTGTTCATTCAAGACAGATGAGGGCATACGGTTGATTAGGTAACATGCAGTAAGAACTGCATCACTCCAGTAGGAGTAGGGAGCATTACTCTGTATAAGAAGGGATCTTGTGACATCAAGAAGGTGACGATGTTTTCTTTCAGCAATCCCATTTTGTTGAGATGTATGTGCACAAGAGGTTTGGTGAATAATCCCTTTTGAGGAGTAGTAATTGGCCAAAGTGTGGGTGCATAACTCTAAAGCATTATCACTTCTTACAAGTTTGACATATGTGGAGAAAACATTCTGAATTTCATTTAGAAAATGGATAATAATATTTCCTGCTTCAGATTTATTTTTCATAAGAAACACCCATGACACTCTCGAGAAATCATCCACAAAGACAATATAAAACCTGTGTCCCTGATGATCAGGAACACGACTCGGACCCCAGACATCTATATGAAACAACTCAAATTTGGAGTTACTACTCCGACCTGGACGACTGGGAAAGGACGACCTGTGATGCTTTCCCAACTGACATGCCTCACACTGGATAGGTGTGTGAGAGAGACCATAGGGTAGAACTCGACACAACTTCTGAAGCGGTAAATGACCAAAACGCAGATGCCACAGGAGAGGAGATACTTGTCCAGCAGGAGAAGATGTGGTTCCGGCAAATGGGGTCTGGTTCAGACGGTAAAGGCCTCCTTGCTCATAGCCATGACCATTCACGTTGCCCGTACGGATGTCCTGAAAAATCAAAGAAGATGGATCAAAAATAGCTCGACAATGGAGATCCTTCGTAATCTGACTAATTGACAACAGATTCATAGAAAAATGCGGTGCATGTAGGACATTCTTAAGCTGCATAGAAGATGTCAATCTAATGTCCCCCTGACCCGTGATAGGGGAATGCGTGCCATTAGCAATCACTACTGTCCGTCCTGGAGGGATCTGAGTGTATCCTGTAAGTAGACTCTGGTCGCCACATAGATGATGTGTAGCGCCCGAGTCCATGATCCATGGCAATGTATCAGATCTACTACTGTGGAGTGCAAGTGTACTACCTGAAGTACTAGTAGATGCAGAGGCAGAAGCAGCAGCATGAGTATGACTCTCTGTAGTCGGTGCTGGACCAGATGGTGGGATGATGCCCCTGAGGCGGGCAACTAGATCATCAAATCGTTGATCCAAGGTAGCAGCAGATGGTGGCTCTATCTGCTCAGCGGCTCGCGCAGATGCAGGGAATCCGTGCTTCGAATAGCATGTGTCTTTATTATGTCCGACTCGGTGGCAATATGTACATGTTGGCCTAGTACGGCCACCCCTTCCACGAGGTCCACGTCCACGGCCCTGTTGATGAAATCCGCGGCCTCTGTTTGCCGCCATGGCTGAGGAATTCTGACTCGCAGCTGCTGAAGGTACTGTGATCCTACTCAATCTGTGAAAGGCTTCCTCCATGGGAGGAATAGTCGAGTCTGCCAAAATCTGAGATCGTGCTGCCTCATACCCTGGATCGAGTGCAGCGAGAAACACACCCACCATCGTCGCATTCCTGTATGTCTTCTGCTGTTCTGGCGTGGCGGTAAGAGGCATGAAGCTATAGAGCTTCTCGAACATCCCTCTCAGTGATGTGTAGAGAGAATGTAAAGGACGGCCATTCTGCTTTATTGTGAATATATCATGTTGCAGTTGCAGGATCTTCGTTTCGTTCTTTGCCTGAGAATATGTCGCCGCCAGGATATCCCACATGTCTTTGGCTGTGGGTTGATGTAGAATGTCATTGGCAATTTCGATAACCAATGTGCCAGATAGCCAGACCTTGGCATATGCATCATCTGCCTCCCATGAGGCATGGACTCCAGTCTTTTCTGCAGGCTCAGGTTCGGTAAGAATGTGCTTCTTACCTGTAGACTTCATCATACTCATGAACTGCATTGCCCACAGTTCATAGTTCGTACCATCCATCTTGACAATGGGCGCTGTACCACGAATTGCGCCAATAGACGGGATGTCTGCCTTGCTTTCTGACATACTGGAGACGGAAGACTGGAGTGACTGACAGAAGATAATCTTTGTCTACAATGACATAGACGGGATTAGTTGCATGTGTAGACGTCAAGCAACTATCCCCATGAATATGTGCGCGCTACGGTCTGGACACGCGCAATCAATCACAATGACGCAAACTGTGGTCTGGACGCACGCACAGAGTTCACGCGCAGGGGTGGCGAGAACACGCTACTCGCGTGTACAGCTGGGACGAAGAGACGCACAGATGCGTACGCGATGCGCTATGCGGTGCGCTGATGCAATGCGCACGGATCTCGCGCACCGATGCAGGGCTGGAGTGCGCGCAGGCGCAGGGCTGGAGGGCTGGAGGGCTGGAGGGCTGGAGGGCTGGAGTGCGCACACGCGCGCACAGATGCGCACAGGCGATGCGCTACTAGGGCTGGAGTGCGCGCAGGCGATCGGAGAAGAAGACCGCCACATGCGATCGGAGGTGGGCAGCGTCGAGTAGAGAGAGAGGAGAGAGAGAGGCCGACGGGTGGGGTGGGCTAGGGTTAGGGTTTCGAGAACTCCGGTCTAGGACTGTCGCTCTGATACCATGTTGGGAAAAACCAAATGACATGTTCTATTCCATAAGCCCTAGGCTCTCTTATATAGGAGAGTAGCCTATGGGTAAATTACATAAAGAGGATAACAGAAAAATAAAATAACAAAGAGGTACAGTTAATCTATATGCGTCAACATCCAAACTATTGCTAGTCGAGATACACCATCGTCTAGAGAAAAATACACGTAGGTTTTTATGGGAAAAATGGATAGAACCAATTGGGAATCCATCTAGTTGACTAGGATACTATCATGCTGCCGAAAGAGGAGGGTGGTCTCGGGGTTCATCATTTAGTGATTATGAACAGAGCCTTGCTTCTGAAGTGGATTTCTAGGTTTTGGGGGAACAATGAGGACTTAGTTTGTAGGCTAATTCGTAGCATTTATAGCGTTCATGCTCAACGATCCTTTTGTCCCCACTCATATTTTTTCTTTTCCTCATCCAGGAAGGGAATTTGCACCCCCTCCGCAGTTATCTCAGTTTTTTCGTTCGATCGTGTGGGACAATTGAAACTTTGCTGTTTGGAAGATGACTGGACGGATAGGTGAACATCGACCACTCGTTTCCCCTGCCTATTTTCTCATGACAAATCGTAGTACATTGGTTTTAGAGAGTTGGGAAGACGGTAGATGGCCTCCAACCTTTCAGTCAAACTTCTCTGACCATTGCGTGCATGAGTTCATGCAATTATTGGAGGAGATTAGCAGTCTAGCTGGGCCAACTAGTGACAGAGACCATTGGGAATGGAGATGGTGATTCATTATGAGAAGAGCATATGGAACCTTGGATTGACAGTCTCAACATAGCCCCGAAAACTTGATTCAAGATTGCAGATATATTTGGGATCTTAAAATCCCAACACGTGTAAAATTTTTTCTTTGGTTGTTGAGACGTGGGAGAATCCTTACCAAAGAAAGATGGTTCGGACTTTTTTAGGGCAACTATCATAACTGCTCCCTCTATAGGAGGGAGATGGAGACGATTGAGCACCTTTTCTTTTACCATGACAGAGCTAAAGAAGTTTGGGAGGAGTTGGCACTTGATTGGCTACATCTTGGAAATCCCTTGGTTTTCCGGAACTCCCTCTTTGGCACGCGTTTTCACTCGAATAGGGCGGTCCTTCTTCCTGTTGCAACAATATGGCCTCTGCGGTTATCACATAATGTGTTTTGTTCCCTTTAGAGACTTTCCATTAGAGAATGTGGTCATTTCTGCTACGAATCACTTCTAGTCATGGCTCTTGTAGTGTGGTTTTCTCCTAATTAATAAAATTTATGGGCCATGCACCTTCACGTGTTTTGACTTTTTTATCTTAAAAAATTCATTATATTAATACAATGCTGACATGTTCATATATTAAAAATACATGCTATTACATTAATACATCAGTTAAGAAGAAATGAATAAGAATACAAGTCCGAGGCTAAGTAATTAAATTAAGAAAAAAAACCAACTGCTCATTTATAAATTGGAGTAAAAAATAAGGTTTTAAAATCTGGATCGGACGTTGAACCAATCAATCTTCGCTTTGGTGCAACCTGCTCAGATCATTGGTCCAAATTGGTTGGACCAACGATGATATTAGCATGACATCATCTTTCCTATCGACTTGGAAAAAAAATCGAATCGAGCTTAATTTACTAATCCGACCGGTCGAACTAGTATCTTGAACCGATAAAACCTGCTACATATACATAAGTATGTATGTATATATCAATGAAGTAATCTTTTAAATGTTAAATCTTTTAATAGAATAACATGATTGTCTATTTCAAGTAAAACTCTACAAAAGTTAGACACATTTTCTAGCATTATATATGAATACAATATTCTAGTCATTTATGTATAGTTGCTTCTAGAAAACTACTCTAAGAAGGTAGGGGCACATCTGATATTTCTAAAAAGAGAAGGGCATGACTGATATTGCAGAAGTTAACAAGGGCACAAGTGATAGAAACATATTATTTAATTATGTAAACCTTTATTTTTTTGAAAATTTACCGAACCATCAAAACTGGACCAATCCAGGTCAACCTGGCCCGACCACCCTGGTCAACCCTGTCTGACCACCGGTTGGACCCGATTTTTTATTTTCTTTTTTTAAATGAATTACTTGAAACCTACCGAACTGACTAGGTCAGGACTTGTTCCCGGTCCAACCGACCTACCGGTCCGATTTTTTAAACTCTGGTCAAAAGTAAGAAAATGCAAAGAACAAACAATAAGGACAATAAAAAAGTCTCCTTATAGAGTTGCAACAACTCTTGACATCTCCAAGTCTTAAGTATGTCCATAATAGTGGCATACCCCATCATATCATCCATATTGGTCGACATTTAAATGTATCTCAGAAAACACACACTAATTTTGGTATATATCATCGAAGTTACTAACATGCCGCTAACATCCGGAAATGGGAGCGATGAAAAAGTTGGAGAAATGGCACATGCTATTGGCATGTCATGACATGTGAATCCATACTAGTAGGGCGTATATTCAGTTGTTCTAGATGTATCTCCTCTCTTGAGAAGTTGGAACTTTTAGTCTTTTTAATTCTTGAGAGATGGCAAGACAAAAGAAGGTGCCATGTATGGACATGTTTCCCTGGCATTTTGTTTCAGCTAGTAACATAGATGTTTTTTAACAAGTGTTGGCTCACTTTTGGCGGAGAGGGAGGTGATTAAACATGGATTTCTTCGAAGTAGAAGTTATATGAGTTTCACACTGGCTGAAGGCACTAAATACAGTCGAAGGCTATACATATACGCAAGAATAGATCACTAGATTTGGGAATATGGGGTTGTTTAAAGAAGGCTTATCAGGTCATGTTTACTCTCTACTTATGGGAATTCAAGGTTGGTTAGGGACTATTGTCTAGTCTAGAGGATGAAAGATCCTTTATAGCTAAAGATCTTTATGAAGCTTATGCCAAGATCTAGAGGGAGGTTGTTTTAAAGCATGTTTATTCCCTAATCTGAGGTCACCTGCCCACTTGTCTGGGGGAGTTGGAGGATATCGAATAATTGTCCTCTTGTGCAATGGTCCTGTAGGTTCAGATAAGTGTGTGGAGCTTGGTTGGATACTTCCTGTATCGAGAACCTTTGGAAGAGCATGGGCGATCGGGTCTGTCGAAGATGGAGTGAGCTAAGCCTTTTGCTTTTCTTTGGGAATCGTGTCTTTGCTAGAAGTGCTTTTATTTTTTTGGGAGGAGCATTCTTTATGTGGAGAGTGTAATTGCTCAAGTGAAGTCTCTTTAGAAGTTTGGTCTTTGTGTTTGTAACTTTTTATGATTAATGAAGTTCACGGGTGCACCTACCACAAAGGGTGGCTATCCATCGTTCTTTTGAAAACAAGGTGATAAGAAGTGGCCTACGTACATAATGTAACAAAAATTGGAATGGATATTTTTTCTAAATGAAGTGCAATGGATAGCTTGTGAGGGTAGTGCAATGTGCCTATCACATAAAAGATCATGGTTTAAATCCCCCCTTGTGAGGGTTGCGTTAGGTAGTTAACAACCAACGTAAAAAATAGTCGAATCTTTCAACATGGATTTGAGCAAGAATCCATATAGCTGACCCTACTTACAATGGGAGAAGGCTTTGCCATTTTTTAAGTGCAATGGTAACGAGCTTCTTGAGTATTGTAATAGTACCTTTTTTGTAATGCACATGCACATCTGATCATGTAAAGCATCACACAGGCTTTCCCAACTTGATGAAGCATGCCACAATGCAAGTGACTTTAAGAAGTTTGATAAAACAATAATGATTTTTTTTGAAGAGGAAAAGGGTGACGTTCCAATCCGGGATCCACAACAAATAGTACATATTACTTTAATTATAAATTACAACGCATTAGATATTCCAGGATGTACATAACACCTTGCAGTGTTTAATTAAACAATAATGATGAATACTATGAGACTTCTCCTTTGGCTTTCCAAAAAGATACCATGGGATTTTTAAAGTCGTGTATTGCATGTTAAATTTAAATAATCTTTGCGTAGAGTTGGAAAAGCAATGAGGGAAATCAGATATATGTATAACAGAGGGTAAACAGTATGTGACATGCCTCATGGGTTGGGGCTGGAGAAAGAAGGTTGTGGAAAATAAAATGGAGAGAGTGGGGTGGAGGAAGAAAGCGCTGGGAAAATAAAATGAAGGGAGATAAGGAGAGTGAAGAGATGGTATGGCAAGCCTCTTAGGAGCAGATAATGAGGTGAAATGAAATGAAGTGGTTAAACTTAAGAGGAGAGTTTAAAAGATAAATGGATTGCAATATAGTATTAGTGTTCAATCACAGCTCAAATTCTTTTCTAATCTCATTGATAAACCTTTACATACGAAGAAAAGAAGCCATGCATGGCCATTTTAAAAACACCATCAAAGAACTCATAAAGAGCAACATCATACAAACTTGACTAGAACATGGTCCTAAAATATGCATGACTTCAATTTTAATGTAGCTTTTCTGAAACATGCGGAGAACTTTAACTAAAAACAATGCTTCTACTACATTTACACGGATCTGTTTGCAACAACGAGAGAAAATCCCAATTATTCCACTATATTTTTGAAGGGAGGTTTAACCTCGCACATTACGGAAAACCCAGAATAGATGATCAAATCCGAAAACAAGAGGCTCATCATATGAGCGATATAGCAATCACATGCAATTTTTTCTATCCCAGTGTGAAACCACATCGAAACAAAAAAGATTTCCGCATAGTTTCGTAAACCACACGAGAAAGGGATTGCTACCTTTGACGCGTGTACTCTCTAACGTAAGAGACCTCTTGAATCAAGTCTGATCTATCGAAGATGTATGCACAAACAAGAGGATGAATCTCGTCGTCGTGGGACATAGATAGATGGCTCTCTCCTTCTCAACGCAGATGGTGAAGATGAACACCTTGGTGTCTATCATGTGTACTTTGTTTACTCACAAGCACAAAGTAGACAAATGCTCTTCTTCTATTGGACATGCTGACTGGGACATGGATCAACGCGAGGGAATAGCCATGTGGATGGAGAGGGAGAGGTGTACAAACAACTATGGGAGAGGAGAGGCGAGGGAGTCCTCTTAGGGTTTTTCTGTTGTGAAGAGAAGAGAGTTTGTGTTGCGAAGAGAGGCTCCATCCTCTCTTATATAGGAGAGTGGGAGGCCACAATGGGGAGATAAGAGAGAGGCTTTCTTCTCTTCTTTTATTAGGAGCATGGTTTAGAAAAGCGTGCTTTGGGGCGCAAAAGGCAGTGAGGCGAAGCTACGCGACCCATTTTAGCTTTGTGGTGCATGCCTCGGGCTCCTTTGGCGAGGCGTATGCCTCGCTCAGTTGAGGTAGTCGAGGCGTAAGGCGTGAGGCATGAGGTGTTCCCTGAGGCTTTAAAGGTTTCATAACATTTTTTTTAAAGAAAATCATTGTCTCATTGGTAGTTTCAGATGCTTGTAAAGGTTTAGTTATTTATACATGATGAATGCTTAAATTTGACCTCTTTCATGTTCATATTTATTATTACACATGTCGAATTATTTCAGTAAACTCTTAACACTACACCCTTAAACATACGAATATGAAAATCTCGTAACAAACATTACTCATAAGCTTACCGTTTAAGGAGATGTCACATAATGAGCTATGTAATGTACTGAGCAAAACAAACAAGATAGAATTTTAAGGTATCTCAGCGTTGTCATAGTCTATATGTTAGTCGCATATAACATATACGTTTCATCGAAGTATATTTTATCACAATTTTTACATATTATAAATGCTTTAGTGACAACTATGTTATATCTAATATCTAATGCCCCATCTTCGCGGCATCCCTTTCTGATCAGAGGTTCGACGAGTTCCTGGTGTTACTGGATTCCCTACGGGAGGTGCGTCCGCCTGGTGTGGACAGGGACCACTGGGCGTGGAAGGATGGCTCCTTCTCGGTGAGAGGGGCCTATGGTGCAATTTCTAGACCTCCCCCGGCTGGCTCGGAGCTGCTTTCCAGAGATTGCTCGCTGATCTGGGGTCTGAAGCTCCCGGAGCGGATTGGTTTCTTTTTGTGGCTCCTTAGGCGTAAGCGACTGATGACGAGGGATAGATGCGTGAGGCTGCTCGGGGTTATTTCTGATAGGTGCCTTCTATGCAACGCGGCGATCGAATCGACTGAGCACTTATTTTTCTCGTGCCCCGTGGTAACTCAGGTCTGGCTCGATTTGGGACCGGCATGGTGCAGCAGCAGTGACTTCCTCTCATTTTGGGATTCGGCCCATGCCAACCTTCATAGATCACGGAGGGAGCGGATTATCCCGATGGCCATTCTCTGGGCGGTTTGGAGGGGAAGAAACGACCTTCTTTTTTCGGGCCAACGTTTTTACAAAGAAAATATGTGTGTAAGTTAATCGGCTGCTTGACGACTGGACTCTGTAATGGGTGTTCTAATGGGTGGGGTGCGGTGCTTTTTGTCTCGGTTGTTCCTGTTATCTTTTTCTTTCGTTTTTAATATATTTTGGGGCGGACACCACTGAGTGTTTCCCACTTCCTTTCAGACTTCAAAAAAAAATCTAATATCTAGTGACAATTATAGCTAATGACTTCCTCTTTAATTGGATGGGAATTTAGTAAAAAAGGTATGTCGAGTTGTATATCTTTTCTTTTGATATTAAAATTTCAACATTATAGTGTTGTATATTATATGTTAGTCAATTACTATATAATTTCATTAGTATTTGTAGTATTTATAGGTATGTTACTTTATAATCTGAGGCTTACGCCTCGAGGCTACATCTCCCCTCGCATCAATGGAAAATACCTCTTTCCGCTTTTCATTTTTTCGAATCTTGATTAAGAGTTAATGGAGACAATTGATTTCCATCTATTATTTCTTTATTAAAATAAGCTTCATTTTTTGAAGATAATATTGCACATTCTCGCCTATAATATGAATCTTATTGATATTTACCAACATAATAAAATGTATATCCTATTATGTTGAAATCTAGAATAGCGGAAGCGATAAACATGAACAAAGCGATAAACATGAACATTTTACGTGGAACTCTACTTCGTGAGGGAGCGGGATGAAATCAAGGGAGAAGGCCTCAAAGGGCCGGATCTTCTATTGAAGTTTCTCTCAATGAGTACACGGGGTGTGTGGCTTCTTAATAGCCCCACAGTCAGACTGGAGTCCCACCACTCATCCATGTGTGACTAAACATAAGTGGGTAATTGGATCTAGGAGAGATCCAATTACCTTTCTATTACATACTCCAACACTTCCCCTCAAGCTGGAATAGCGCCAGGGAGGGAATCCGCCTCCGCCTGGAGAAAGCAATGAGGCGTTTTATGTGGGGCAAGAATGGTTCAGACAGAAGAGGCTTGCACTTAGTTGGGTGGGACGACATCTCTAGGCCGAAAAGCGACGGGGGTCTGGGCATTAGGCGCTTGGAGGTGGTTCGTGATGCTTGGCTCCTCAAGTGGGCGATGAGGCTTCTTGGCCGGGACGAGAGTTTCCTGTTGCAGTGTCTACGCGTAGCCGCTGGACATGCTTTTGCAATCGTTTTTGGCGGCCACTCCCTGGGTCCCTCCCATCCTTTCTGGCGCGATATCCTGTCTGTTTTCAACTCAAAACGCTCGCTGGTTGCCCCGGCTATTGGCGATGGGAGATCTTTTCGCTTCTGGACTGTGGATTGGTCCGGGAAGGGCATTCTTAAGAATCTTTTTCCTCGTCTCTACGCGATGGCCGGGGATAAGCTCGCTTCAGTGGCCTCTTGCTGGGCCGATGGCGTCTGGTGCCCTATTTTATTGGGCAGGCTTTCCGACCAGCGCCTCACTGACTTCACAGTTTTGATGACTCTTCTTGCGGACGCTTCTTCGCCTTCTTCGGGCCGTGATCATTTTGTTTGGTTGGACGGGACCTTCTCCTCTCGAAAGGCTTATCTCTCTGTTCTCCCCCCTGTTTTGAATGCGGATGCATCTCTTCTTCGCCACTGCAAGCTCATTTGGGACCTCAAGATTCCGGAGAGGATTGGCGTTTTCCTTTGGATTCTCAGACGCGGAAGATTACTTACGCGTGACCGATGCGCCACCATATTCCCGAATACCTCATCTTCCTGTGTTTTGTGCGGTCTCGACATTGAAACCTCCAGCCACCTCTTCTTGCTCTGTCCTTTCGTGCAGGCCATCTGGGATGGCGTGGGATGGGTGAATCGCTCCTCCATGCTTGATTTCTGGGAGAGCCTTGCTGCTGCTTCGACTCACCCTAGATCGGTTAGAATTGTCCCCATTGCGCGTATTTGGAGCATTTGGCTGGGAAGAAACAACTTGATTTTTGCGGGGCAACGTTTCTATAAGGAAAATATATGTATCGCTGCAAATAACTTCTGTACGGACTGGTTATCCATGTAACATTTTTTTTTCTTTTTGGGTGGCGGATGGTATCTCTTGTACCATCAACCTTGACCTTCGTTATTTTCCCCGCTGTAAGTATTTTCTACCTTCACTATTAATAAATTGGGGCGAACACATATGAGTGTATCCCCCTCTTTTGAGTGTCAAAAAAAAAAGCTGGAGTTGAGAAAGCTGCAATCAAGCTTGTAAAAATCGGCTGACTAGGCCGACTATTCAACTCGATTAATAGACTCGGTGGCCTGGCTGACTCGACTAGGGATAGTCGGCCCTTAGTCGGGTAGAGAGACTAGTCAGGCTGACTAATCAGGCGCGTTTTGCAAGTGGATCAGGATATCCAATTGTTGAGGATGCAAGTTACTGGACGCCTCTTCGAAATCTCACGCTCTTCGAAACCCGAAACCCAAAAACTCTCTTCGAAACCCTCTCCAAGCGATTACCATACCTCCTTCGATCTCCAACTCCTCCGATCGTCCCACCTCTTCTGGTCGCTCCAGTCAGCATCGCGATCCTCTTCTCCTGCTCCAGCCAGCTCGACGTTCCTCTCCCCCTGCTTCAACTGGCATCACCGACCTAAAAGGTTAGGGTTCCCATTTTTTGCAATTTTTTTATAATATCGTGGAGGATAACTTGATAGACATGTTTTTTTTTCAATTACTACATTCTCTGTGTTTGGTGAACTCTTCAAAATTCAATGAAGACAACCACTCCAAACAATCATAAAGATCTCGTTCTTTAGGACTCGACTTTGTTTATTTGTAATGCATATGTCTGCATGAATAGATCTTCCTTTTGATCTTATAACATATCAATATGCCGAGTCAATATAGTTAAACATAATCAACCATTACTGTCCATTTGGTAGGATCAAAATCTCTTTATTCAGCTTTTAGACTGCATGATCTGTAGCATCTGGAATTTTAAAATTGACAAGCACCTGTCCTGAAAAATCCAAATAATTCCATATATTTAGGTCTAGAAGGCAATTAAGATCTATATTTTAAGATTTTTGTTCGAATACTCCATGTATTCAAATATTCTTAACTAATTCTTCCATTTCGTTCTTTAACATGAAATGGAGCTAACATTAGCCCGTGTTATGTAGCTAACATTTGTTCTTAACTTGCTTCTTTTTTCTTCTTTTCTTTCAATTGCTTCTTTTTTTAGCTCTTATAAAATTGAAAATAGCTAAATCTCTACAAATTTATGAGAGCATACAACAACAACAAAGCCTTTTCCTACATTAAGTAGGGTCGACTACATGGATTCTTTGCATCTATTCATATCTATCTTGGGTCATTCTCGGGGTTATATCAAAAAAACTAAGATCCCTTCGTTTAGTCTCATTCCAACACTTTTGGGGCCTTCCTCACCCTCTCTTAGCCGGCTCAACATCCCAAAACTCGCATCTCCTAACCGATGCTTTAACTGACCTCCTTTGCAAATGGCCAAACCACCTTAAGCGGTTTTCTCGCATCTTATCCTCGATCAGAGCTACACCAACTTTCATTCTGATTCAAGGCCTTAAATGTCGATTTCGGTCACCATTTCGGTATTGACCAAAACAGAATTTCGATGGAATTTTGGTGGAATTTCGACTGAAATTTCGGTCATTTCGGTCATTTTTTGTACTTGGACCCCCATATTTCGGTCATTTCGGTCGAATTTCAGTTTCGACTGGATATCGATATTCGACAGAAATTCGATCGAATTTCGTTGAAATTTGAGGCCATGTTCTGATTGCATCCAAGGTGGCAAAAGTCGGTAATCGGTACTCAGTCGGTCGGGTCACAGATTAATGATTAATCAATAGTCGGACGACTTATCAGATTTAGTCGAACTTTAGTCAGCTTTGAATTTTATAATTATTTTAAATACATAAATATTTTTTTATACATATATTTACATAGATTTTGTACATTTTTATACTATCATAATAAAATAAAAGAAGTAATTGAATTTAAATAAAATATTACGCATATTATAATAAATTTGCTTATAAAAAAAGCAAAACATAAAAAAGTGTGGTATCTCCAAGGTAAAATTGGTCGACTAGTGTGCCTAGTCAGAATTAGTCGGTACTCTGTCGGCCATCCCACTGAAGACTAGTCAGATCTACTAGTCGGACCAGTCGGGCGACTTTTACACAATGATTGCATCATTCCCAATCCGATCTTTATGTGTGTGTCCACACATCCACCTTAGCATTTTCGTTTCTGCTACTAGCATTCTCTGTACATGTCTATGGTTCAGAGGCCAATATTCAAATCCATAAAGCATAACATGTCTCACGGCTACTTTGTAGAACTTTCCTTTGATTTTCAAAGGAATTTTCTTATCACAGAGAGCGACAGAGGCTCCTCTCCACTTTAGCCAGCCTGCATTTATTCTGTTAGTAACATCTCCATCAATTTCCCCATCATGTTGCAAAATAGATCCCAGGTATCTAAAAGAATCTCTCTTCTGAATGTTATCGTCACCAATCTTTACCTCGATTCCTTCATCATTGCTTCCATCAAAAGTGCATAAATTTATAAGAGTATGTGTACAAAAAATAATTTATATATTTAAAATAGTAAAAATTCAAAATCGACTAATGCCCGACTAAACTCAATTAGTTGACCGACTATCAACTAATCTTTAGTCAGTGATCCGACCGACCGATGACCGATTGCCGATTTTTGCAACCTTGACTGCAGCTTGCAATAAAAGAAAATATACAATATATCTTCACACGATGCATCAGATAGAGAAAGGGATGGACACTCTACTCGGACGAGGATAAAATCACTCCAAGAACCACTACTGGTAGAAGACCTCGCTCGAAGACTGGTCTGCGACTTTCAGGTCATCGGGAAAGAGCCTCTGTCGTGCCTGTAGTAGTCGCTACGATATCGGGTCATGCATGGAGAAGAGACACTGTAGAAGAAGAAAGTCCAACACAGAGTAGTAGTTGATACTCGGTGAGCAGTCGTCTGGAGTGTCGGTCTGTCAGTCGGAGACGTGCAATAGAAGTCTTGTAGATACATTTCAAGAAGAAGAATGTGCCCTCTCACTCCCCTTTTCTCCCATACTTGATAGAATAAGAGCATGGATCATCTAGTTGGGAGAAACCAAATCAAAACATGCATTTTTTCTTTTTTTTCCTCAGCTTTTCTCCTTTTCTTTATTCATATGGCTTCTTTTTGTACGACCTTTTTTTATCTTCAAAAAACTCATGGCCTAATTTGGGTTTTGGGCCCCCTAAAATGTAACTCAATTGGGCTTTCTTCCTTTAGGCCCCTTTCTCATTTTTAAAGTGGGCCATCCTGCTATAGCATGCACCGATTGGGCCTGAAAAAAACAACAGCCCAACATGGGCCTAGAATAAACCTCTTGCTGCCTTCTCTCCCCCATTTTCTTCTTTTTTTCTCCAGCCCAATTGGGCCTAAACTCCCGCATGTTTTTTTACACAACCACTTGGGCCATCCCACATTTCATATTTCTACTCTTTTTTCAAAAAAATAAACCTGAAGGGTGTCTGCCCTTAACAAGGTTACGACAAGGGTTCTCAATTGGGAACCCATCGTCAAGCATTGGAGATGTAGAGAAATGGGGGCCACGCCTGTGGTCTCAAGATGGAGTCGCCAGTGGGAGGGGGTCTCCTCCTTCTCTGATTGATGCCGCCTGTGAGAGGGGGGTTTCCTCCTCAGATCGCCTCCCATATGGAGAGGAGCTGCCTGCGAGATGTGGCTTGCATACACATAGGTGCAGGATCGCGAGGAGGTGCGGCTTGGGGTTGCACGATGCCACTTGGAGTAGTAGGCACCGCTTGGAGGGGCTGGTGGTGCCGCATGAAGCGGTGCTATTGGGGTTTGGAGGTGTTGCCGCCGGCTACAACTAGGAGGGGATAGGAATTGTTGCATACTCGATGGAATCGGGGAAGAGCGCTACCTCCGGTTGGGACTTCACCAGGATCTTTGAGAGGATGATGCACGATTGTGAGAGCCTTGAACTACTTGGGCTGCCAATTAAGGTTAAGGCAACACCGTTAGGTGGTTGGAGGTGCTATCACTAGGGGTTTGAATAGAACAATGTTGGGGAGGGAGTTTTACATAAGGAGGTGTGTCGCCTATAAAGGAGTCTCGTTGGAGATAGATCTTACGGTGATCTGTAGCTTCAGGCGTGTGACCTGTTTTCTTCAATTTGCTTTTTCTCGTGCATGTGGGGATAGACCCCCTTTTTTGTCGTGGCTGATGGCAACACCGCCTCAAGAGGATGGCTGTACAATGATGGAGTTTAGATTTGGAGAATCGTTTGTTGTTGCTTGCTACTGCCTAAACGAAAGATGGGTACCGCTGAAGGGCTCGCGTACACGCAATAGTGCCCCAACCCGGAGATCGAGGGTTTTATGAGAAACCCATCAACAACATCTCGAACAATAAATCTGATGCAAAACATACGATGAATAATATATGCCCAACATCTATGCAACACGAATATTTAAAGAACAAAATAAAAAAATTTATCTCGAAATCGAAGAACACCAAGAATGACTCGCTCTGGTACCATGTTGAAATCTAGAATAGCGGAAGCGATAAACAAGAACACGACGATAAACATAAAGATTTTACTTGGAAACATACTTCGTGAGGGAGCGGAATGAAACCACAGGAGAATGCCTTAAAGTGCCGGATCTTCTATTGAAGTTTCTCTCAACGAGTACAAGGGGTGTGTGACTTCTTATATAGCGCCCCATAGACAGATCGGAATCCCACCACTCATCCATGTGGGACTAAACATAAGTGGGTAGTTGGATCTTGGAGATATCCAATTACCTCTCTATTACATATTCCAACATATTTGTATTTATACAATAGTGAATGTGATCCTCTTCACATTAGTATTAATTTATATGTGAATCATATTCACATAATTTATAATATAAATATGAGAATCCTATTATCAATATATTTTTCAACATAAAATGCGAATGACATTCACATTATTCCTCAAATTAAATGTAAATCATAAAAAATAGTAAAGCCTTATCCCGCTATAAGTAGGGTCGACTACATGGATTCTTTCTCAAATCCATGTTGAATGATTCGATTGTTTTTACATTGGTTGTTGACTACCTAATGTAACCCCCACAAGAGGGGATTTAGACCATGGTCTTTTGGGTGGTAGGCACACTGCTCTATAACCAGATCATTTAAGTGGGTACAAATTAAATGTAAACTATATTCACATTAATTCCAATAATGTAAATCATATTCATATTAATTTATGCCCATATGCGAACCAAATTCACACATTAATAAACTTATTTTCTTCGATTTGCGACTCCTAATCCAATTATGACCTTTGTGCTTCATTCATGGATACTTGGAGATAATTGTAATAGATCGCGTATAGTAACTTGATATTTAGATTAAGTCTAATATCATAGTTCAGATCACTTTGAGATATCTGATCGAGTAAGACATAGAACCAATTCACTAATTGATTCTAAACAATTTTAGATTAATTTGCAACTCTTGGGATATAGACTTGATTTTATGAATTGAGATATAATCTAATTAAATCTTATTCATTTGATCTCTAAGTGGAGTCACTAAAATCAATCTGATTTTATTGAAGAATGACCTAGGTTGGTAAGTGGACTTCTCTAGGATCCAATTACCACATCATGAGGTTTAGTCCCACATCATCTATTAGTGGGTCTCTGGTCTGTCAGGATATAGAAAGAGCCTCGCAACCTTGTAATCATTGAGAAAATATATTAGAAGAATCCACCGTTTGAGGCGTTTTCCCGTGGAACCAACCTGCCCCTCATGGAGTATGGTTCCACGCGAAATCTTTGTCCTTCATTGTTTATTATTCTTGCACACACTATCCCCTTCCCCCACAACACCACCAAATCCATCAAGATGCCCGACCAACGCTGATGTTGGCCCACAACCCTCTCCAGACCTGTGGTGGTGCCCCTCCTTCGAGCATGTCATCACACGACAACCCCTATGGAGGGGGTCTCCCTCTATGACCTCCAGGGCATGTTGCTCGCATAGGCCCAGCGCGAGAACCTTCAGGCGATACCAATACCGTATGCCCGATCTCCGGCATCATGCACGTGGATGCAATCTTGCCAACATCACCCTCAGCGTGATGCCTCTTCCTCGTCGTGCGATGGCACACCAACCTCTATGTGATACAACTCTCGCAAGCCCCTCTGCATGCACGCGTAGGTGATCATCCCTGCAGTAGTAGTCCCTCCATCAACGCCCCCTCCCCAGCGGTCGGCCACCCCCAGTGTTCCTTTTGATGGTGGCAGCGATGGGTTTCCTTCAGGGAATCGTAGTCATGCTTAAAAGCATACATGGGGTTAAAAAAGAGGAGAGGTCGACTGCTAATGTATTCTAAAAAAGGGAGGAGTTTTTTAAAAAATGAAATGAAGAGAAGACAACATTCGAAAAAAAGGAAGAATGGCTCGAAATATGGAAAAAGGGCCTGGGAAAAAAAACAAGATCGATTGAAAGAGAGAGAGAGAGAGGAGAAATGCCAAAAAAGAGGACAATTTATGAAAAAAGGAAGAATGATTTTGAAAAAGGAAAGGAGAATTTATTTAAAAAGGGAAAAAGGGAAAACGAGAAAGATGACGTTTTTTTTGTTTAGCCCCTTTTCGTCTGTTCTCCCATCTTTGTTAAGTACTATCAAGTACGAGAGAAAGAGGGAGTGAGAGTAGGGCATGTTTATTGCCCACTAACCCCCATGGGATCCATCATATCCCCCACGGGTTCTCTAGCTCCCACAGGCTCCATCATAATCCCCACGGTGGGTTCTCTAGCCCCTACGGACTCTGTCATAACCCCCACATGTTTCACTCAGTGCATATCAAAGCACATCTTCAGCCTCCACGACCCTTCTTGCATATGTAGCCCCCACAAGCTTCAACTACACATTCCCTATAGGATGTAGGCTCAAGATCTTCAGTTCATCCTCACCAACATGACATGAGAAGCATCGTCCTCAGCTGCAACTGACTGAGTATACATTGAGTCATTAAGGTATGTAGTGTCATGTATTTCATCTTGTGAGTGTGTGCCTTCAATATGTTTATCCAAGCTGAGCATTACATGCTCCAAGTTGAGGGAGAGTTGAAGAATGACATAGGTAGGTAATCGGACCTCTCCATGATCCAATTAGCACAACATTAGGTTTAGTCCCACATAACCTATTAGTGGGACTCTGGTCTGTCTGTGGACGTATATAAAGATTAAAGAGCTCAAGACCCCTGTACTCATTAAGAAAACATACTAGAAGAATCCATCCTTTGAGGCGTTCTACCGTGGTTTCATCCCATTCCTCATAGAGTAGGGTTCCACGTAAAATCTTCGTGTTCATCATTGTTTATTACTCTTGATCTGTTTATTACTTCCACATTATGTTTTTCCATACATAATGGAAGCATCATGGTATACAATATGTTTATGATCATGTCGACCTCGAGCATTCGCAATACTCATGCATCCTACACAATTTTTTTATATAAATCATGCATCATACATACTTGAAGACTTGATCAACCCGAAGTATTTATCCTATAATTGGACATCTTCTGGTAGGGTTTATCCATAGAATTCTCAATCAATCATTGAGCAACAATATTAATTATATTCTGGCCAAAAACATATAATAGAATTTTTGAATTCTTATCACGTTTCACAATCAAGATGACCATTGGTTGACTTTGTTGTCTTTCGATTCGGTAAATATGAGCTTATACAAGGGTGTGTTGTGGAAGGTAGATTTTTCTAAAGCCTATAACATAGTGGATTGGTGTTTCCTTTGAATAGTGATGTCGAAACGTGGCTTCCCCGATACCTGGATCTCCAAGATGAAGCCCTATGCCACCACGACATCCTACTTTGTGCTTGTTAACGATACCTGAGGGAGGTTTTCTCCGGCCACAATGAGGAGTTAGATAAGGCTGCTCGCTTACCTCTATACTTTTTGTGATTGCAACTGATGTTTTGATGTATATGGTTGCACATGTGTTACGTAATAAGTTTTCGCCCGATTACACTATTGATGATATTTCTATTCCTCTACTGCAATATGCTGATAACACCATCTTCTTTATCGAACGGGGGGCAAAGAGGAGGCTAAAGGCATGGCATTGACTCTGAAGATTTTGACGAACTATCTGGGCTTTCTCTTTATCATGGCAAGTTGACTGTTCTTCCATTTGGTATTCAGACAAGATGCGCGAGACTGTTGCGCGGAGTTAGGTACCGAGTGTGGCTCTCTACCGATCCGCTACTTAGGCCTTCCCCTGATGGTGGGTGGACTTAAAAAATGTCTGATTGGCTGTCTATCATTTGAGAAGATGGAGAAAATACTCTCAGGTTGGAAGGGAGCTACTTTATCATGTGGGGGTCATTTGATGCTTGTGAAGGCCGTTCTCTCGACTATTCTTGTATATTTCATGTTGTCCCATCTTTTACCTGTTGGTATCATGCGGCAGTTGGAGATTATCAAGCAGTAATTTCTTTGGGGCAAGTCGGGCCATGATGGATCTTGAGTGCACCTGGTAGATTAGGAAACTGTTACTTTGCCTAAGGAGGTTGGGGGCCTTGGGATCTTATGCTTTGAATCCATGAATGAGTCTCTTCTCCTAAAATGGATCAACATGATTTGTGACAAAAGTGAAGACATTTGTTGCAGACTCATTCGTACCATTTATGGCATTAGAGTTTATGGAGCATTACCTTAGCAACAAATTTTTGACACTCGACTCTGTGGAAAGACATCAAATCAATGCTGCCCCACTTTCAGGAGCTTTTTTGTCTGGTTCTTGGTGATGGTAATTCTTTCTCTTTCTGGATCGATAACTGGACAAGTGAGGGACCTCTCTTCCAGATTCCCCCGCTTGTTTTCTTTGGTTGTTAACCGTAATGCAAATGTGCTGGATTGTTGGCTAGATGACAACTGGATGCCTTCATTCGTGGCAGATTTCTCTGACCAACGCTTAAAGGAATTCTTTCTGCTTCCGGAGTCCCTCAGATTGATAGGCCTGCCACTGGGCAGGATCACTGGATGTGGAAGAATAACTCGTTCTTGGTCAAAAGGACATATACTTTGGTTCTTGATTGCAACTTTATCTGAAAGCTAAAGCTACCAAGTAGAATTGGCTTCTTTATGTAGATGTTCCGTAGAAAGTGCATCATGACAAGGGACCATTGTGCTAGACTTTTCGGAGATATCTCCAACAGATGCCATCTTTGTGAGACGTAAATTGAGACAGTAAACCATCTTTTCTTCCACTGTGTGAAGTCGTCCCCAATTTGGTTGGAGTTTGAGGCTGGCTGAATCTTCAAAATATGGACATGTTTTGGAACTTTTTATTTGAAGCAAAAGATCGACCCAGAGAAGACCTCTTATGGCCAATTGCAACTACCCGGACAATTTGGTTAGTTAGAAATGATAACACTCTTTTCTTTACTACATTTTATCATGAAAATGTAATTTTCCACTCTAAGACTATTCTTGAGTCTTGGCTACCGTAAGTCTTCCTATTTTTATTCTTTGCCTTCTGATATATCTGGGGGTGACACCATAGCGTGTTTTCCTATTTTTTTGGTCTTTAAAAAGTATGAGCTTCTATGATTCTTTTGAAAGATAGTACATCTCATATTCCCTTGTATGCATGCTAGCTTGCATGTATATAGACATTGTTAGATCATCAACCTATTGGTCTACCAAATGTACATACTTAGATATATATATATATATATATATGTGTATCTGTCTCGTATTAAAAGATGTGTGCATCTCGATCTTGTCAAGGTAACCCTTTAACTTGACTCATTTGACACATCGACTCTCTATTCTTATGCAGATGACATACATCAATAATGTTAGTCGAATATCTATCTTTACAGAAGATTGCCATCTTTTTTTATTCTGGAAATCCTCTTTGAATCACTTTGTGATGTCAGTTGTGTCCCCAATCTAAATCTTTAGATCCACAACACTACATCAACATCTATGATTTAATTATTTAGTACAACATCTCTATGATACTCAAAATGACCATGGTATGTATTCCTATTCGTGCTGAGGGACCTTGTCATTAATGCAAACTTAATAGTTTCTATTTCAAATATAGAATGATATAATTGACAATAACATTTATTACATAGTGGTTCACCATCATGGAAGGTCGTATCGATATCGATATCGTTTCGATATCGTATCGATACGATATTTCGACGTTATCGATGATATATCACCAAAATATCGCCCATACCGACGAGCCTTTTTGAAGAAAATGCCTGAAAATCGGGATATATCGCCGTATCGGTGCCCATATCGGTCCCATGTCGATATCGATATATCGGCGATATATCGTTGATATATCGCCGATATTTCCTTTCATGCTCACCATAGACAGACTTGCATAACAAATCTGGTCTTCCGCTGTGTTTAATCTGAAAATCATCCCATCAAGGAGCACCTTCTTGCTAATATGCTTTATTTCCACTGTAGCATTCAAACTGGTCAAATTTTGGAGAAATAATTCTTTGCACTAGTTATGACTGGATCTCTTCTTGCTGTAAGAAATTTAATGGAAGTGGCTTGCAGGTAAACTCGTTTTGGTAGAACCATAGAGATAGGTCATTTGTCTTGCGTTATTATTATAAATTCCATTAAATTAGATCAAAATCTTTTATTGTTAAAGATTGGATTGATAGGTGATGAACAAAACTCTGATGAGGGTCTAAAAATATCCTCACAAGAAGTGAAGATAAATTATCATTGAGGCGACCGCTCACTAAAGTCGAGATCGATCAACAATCAACCCACAAATAAATAGAGAAAAGTAACGCAAAAACAAGTGGATCAAAATTTATTATGCCCTACAATAAAATGTGTATAGTAGTCAAGTACAAGTAGGGGTCGAACACAGGGAGAATGAGGGATAGATAGCAAAACTGGCTAGAGAAGACAATAAGTGTTTTTGGACTTTTTAGGGTATTTTGAGTTTTTGTGGGAGTTACTTTAATTTTAAAATTTTTGTTTTTATAATATTTTTTAATTTTGAATTTTTGAATTTTTTATTTTCTTTTTAAATTTTCCGATTTTTAATTTTTATAATAAATAATAATAATATAAGTATATATAGAGATGTATATATATAGATAACTATTAAATTTATAAATATAGCTATAAGTATTCAAAAATGACAAAATAAAATGTTTTTGTTTTGTTTATATTTTTATATGTTTTTCGTATTTCTCTTATAAGTCTGCTATTTTTTTGTATTTTAAATTGAATTAATTAGGCAAAACATTGAATATTTTAAATAGGCTGGATTGTTTTGGAAATTAAAAATAGCTAAAAGCCTCAAAATTTTCCAACATTATTTTAATATATAATAAATATAGTAGAGTGAATTCAGAAACAAAAATAAAATTAGGATTTTCAGAAAATTCTATAATTTTTATAAGGATTTTGAAACTTTTTATTTTTAATATTTTTTTTATTTTTAGTGATTTTTGGTCAGTTGGTTCAAAATAGGGTAATAAACAAAACATATTTTTTTTGAATTTTTCAAAATATTTATATATATATATTTTAATTTTCTAAGCTAAACAGGGAAAATAACTCTATTTTTGAATTTTAAGAAAAAAATTAACCTTAAATAGCTAACCAAAAATATATATACTAGATCTATATATCAGGTGTTTATGGTAATTTTCTAGGATTTTTTGAAGGCCTGAAGCTATTTTTAACAAAATAAAATTAACATAAAGAAAATGCAACCTAGTAGGGACCTAAATGCAATTTAGGAAAAGTATTCTCCAATTATAGAGCCCCTCAAAGAACTCTAGGGTCAATCATGTAAAAATCCAAGAATATATTCTATTTAACACGTTGGTAGGGGTATAATTGTAATATATAAAATATGCAAGGTCTTTTTTCAAAGTTCCAAAAAATATAACACATGAATTAAAAATTACATGGCTGCTTCGAAATAATAAAACCCTAGGGGCCCTTCTGCAAATTGCCCTCACCTCTCGCATACAGTCACGTGAGACGACATGGCGAAGGATCTAAATCCAATATCATTAAACCTCGGGGCCCCTTTTGCAAGAATTACAGAAATTATATAATTGCTTGAAAATATTACACGATTAAATAAAAATAACCAAAAAAGTGGGGGTTGGATGTGCAAATAACCCACCACGTGCGCTTGATCGTGTGGCTACAAATTCCTCACCTGACACACATCACACCCTCGTCACACGATGATGGTTGGGGCCTTGGACGTCTGAGATTAGATCCAAGAAGGGGATCCAACGGTGCGGGCTCGCTCAGATCGGACGTCACTTGCTTGCGTGGAGCTCCTGCTCTTGATCAGACTGCTGCGGATGATGGTGAAGAACACGGGAAGAACTCGCCCGTGGTGAGTTTGGATTCGTCGTAGCGTGCGTCTCCGGCCACCTGGGACACCGTCGATAGTATCTACACGCTCCTGCAAGCCTCCTGCAACTCCTAGATACTTCAAAAATGTCTGGGGTTCACTGGTAGACCCCTGGAGCTCGTGGAAGAACCTAAGAGTCGATACTCAAAGATTCTAGGCCTCAGATGGCCCCTTCCAGCCACTGTACTTGCAAGAGAAGGAAGGCAGAGCTCTGGGGAGCAACTGGGATGTTATTGGTAAGGGTCGGAGGGTGGAACGACAAGGGGCGGTGAGGTCCGGTGAGATGGAGTTGGACCTCGGCGGACCAGATCAAGGGTCGATTTGGGTAAGCTAGGTGGCGTGAAAGACGGAGAAACACACGGGTAAGGAAGTGAGATGAATGGGGTCAGTCGGAACAACGAGTGACAACGAAGAACAGAGGCCAGATCGTGGAGCTCCGGCGAACAATTTTTTGGATTTTTCGATGATTCTACAAAAAAACTAAAGGGACTAAAGACTGACCTATGCTACTACTAAACTTCCGAATTGAAAATGCTGGAAATAGAGGCTCACCGGACCAGAAGAACGTGAGTTGGACCTCGCGGCAGAGCAACTCCGACGAAGTGGCGGATCAGTCGATTCGGGCCCAATCTCGCTCGCAAAACCCATGGACAACTACCTAATGTCACCAAGAATATTGACCAGATCTAGGGTGGTTAGGGTTTGAGTAGGGAAAGGAGGATCAAAATTCAAATGGGGCATAGGCGATGCTATATACTTGGTGATCTTTGACCCCAGATTGTACTCGAACCGATGCATCACAGATCGAGAAATCGTTTCTACATGAAAGAACAATAGTCGAGGAACAAAAGTCGTGAAGGAATCGACTCTGGAAGATGCAAGGGTCAATGGGAAAAATTCGAAGAACGTTGAGTCCAACTCTCTGACAGGAGAAGCAACTGAAAAGATGAGGAGTTGACTTGGGTCAATTAGGTGCGTACCCTGATTGGTCCATGTTGACTCACTACATGACAAAATAGGCCAAATGAATCTTATTAGTTGAATTTTAAATAATAAATGGTTTTATTAATATTTGGTCAAAACATGAAATATATTTATTATTTTATTATGATTTTTATTTATTTTTACAAATTAACTTATTATAGGTTTTTTTACAAGTATATTTATATGTATATTTACCTATGTAATGTGTATTTTATTTTTATTTTGTATTTTAGATTTTATTATTTTATATACATAATTTATATATTTATAACTTATTTTAATATACTCAAATATATTTTATTGTATTTTTCCGAGTTCATTTGTACACTTAATTAAATATAAGTATTTATTATATATGTATATGTACAGTGTATTCATCTATGTATAGAAGTAGCCTTATTTATTTTACTGTCTTTTTGGTGATTTTATTTTATTCTAATTATATACTTATACTATAGAGAATATTTACAAAATTGTAAAAACATAAAATAATGGAAAATATAAAGAATAAAGAAAATGAATATTTAACTCGGGTTTATTATACAACATGGGACCAAAACTTAACTTTTGCATCTTAACTCTAAATTTAATGAAACCACCTTCATTAAATAGATAATTAAAAGGTATATACAATTAAAGTGATTTTGATGCATTTTGAATTCATATGGAGAAGATATTGGTCTGAGAAGTTTGGATTTTGGATTTTTATTCTGAGTGTAGAATGTGCAATATGAATGAAATAATTTTTGTATTTTTCTATGTACTTTTATCTACAACTTTTATCTACAACTTTTATGTACAAAATTTATTGATTTGAAGTATAAATAATAAAGAATAAAATAAGTCCCAAAAGTGTTTTATTGGACATTTATGAATTAGGATTTCTTTCATTTATTATCCCTTATCCCCCCTGCTTTATTCCTTGTCGACCCAGTCACCTTGATGCCTAGGTCTCGGGGTTTAGGGTCACAGAATACCTTTGGCATTTTATTTCCTTTTCTTTTTTTCTTTATTCTTTTATTTGTCTTTAAATACAGTATTTTATACAATATTTATACACTAAAGAATAAATGTTAATTCATGCAAAATAATGATATATATATATGCATGTAGCTAGGGTTTAAATACCAAAATGAAAGAATAAAAGTGATGAAATGGAGATTCATCAATAGGGGATATTTATTATTGGAGGACGCTTCTAAAAGTTTCCATAGCTTGACAAGTTACTTAAAAGGAGGCGAGTACTTAACGCATGGGATTGCCTTCATCATTTAAATGAACTACAACATAACTTTAATCTTTTTCTAATTAATGAGGTACCCCTGTTTACGTATCTCCTCTACATAATCGTATTTATGTCATACTGATTGTTTCATTTGGCAGACGATAAAGAAGCTGCTGACAAGAGGAAACTAGTGAGCAAATGGCATGCCACGACGAAAGGAACTCTTAAAAGAAGTTACAGAGTGCCATCAAAATCCGAAGGACGAAAGCTTCTAAAAGCAATTGCAGCATTGCTCTCGGATGATGACCATTTTGTTGATGCTACCTCTCACAAGGTATACAAATGTTCTCACTGAGCCTCATTTGCCACACTTGCTATCTTCTTTTAAATATTTTCTTATGTTATTCTTTTGGGAGTCCATGTGAACATAACAACCACATTATACAAGCTTGTAAAGAATTTTGTAAAAGTATTACTTGAAAAATTTGAGACTTATGGATACCGTATATTATTTGTAATGTTCTAATTTATTATATTTTTTAATTTTTCTTTATGAATATATATTCTTTAGCTATGCCTAGCATTTCCTAATGATCTCTGGCCAGTTATGGCGGATCAGTGAAGGGGACATCATGCATTGAGACCTTCACAAAATTATTGAGCAACCTCATTCATAGGTCATTTATCATTGAGACTCTGTCCAGATTGCTTGAATCAAAATCCTCATTAATTATTCAACCTACACTATTGATACTTCAGCTTTTGACGGAGTCATTGCGACATATGATTTGGGACCATGCAACGATTTGACCGAGTGACTTGATCCTTTGTGCAAGGTGTCTTGAGGTGGCTCTCATCCGGGATGGATGTGGTAGGCCTCGATTCTTGAAGAACATGCACGAGGTGTTGTGGAGGACATTGGGGGTGGATTAGTTAGATATTTGACATGGATTATATTCCACTGTTACTTTGAGGCTTCGTCCTTCAGGATGAATGGAAATTCTTTATAAATTGAAAACACAGTTCGAGGACATGTGTGTGATCTCATAAAGAAAAATGACTATGATGGCAATGTGGTTTATTCGAAAATGCCTCTCTTTAACATGGAGCTCCTAGGGGTGTCGTTTTGCCTTTGGTACCCAAACTCATGGATGTCTTGATGTAACACTTTTTTATGGTTATATTTGGTGTTTATGGGGCAATGGAGGGAGGGGGTTGGCTTTTTTACTACATCAGGCTTCTTTTGGAGATCTGTAATCCATGCTCGTTGTGACTTTAAAGACACAAGGCACTCCACAAAATTGTAGTAGCTTTGGCAAGAATGACGCTGACAATCCATGTCACCATCAGTAATAGGGGGTGCGAGAGGCCCAATCGAGATTGTCGTTGGCTGCGAAGATATACTTGTTGGAGATGCATGCTTTGACGAATTTAATACTTTATTCGATTTGTAAATTCCCAAGATCGCATGGATGTTTCATCTCGTTTAAAAGGCTGCACTTTCGTAGTATGGCACTTATATCTTCCTAGGTCAAATAAATAACTGTTGTCTATGTGTCATTCTAAGGTCATAATGATGACATCATTAGGCTCCTACACTCTTGGTTAGATATGTGGGCCTTTCATATTTGAATTCTCTTGCATTTTCAAATTTGAGTTATTACCCATGATGTTAGGATTTTTTTTGTTTTAGAGGGGCTTACGGGAGCTGTACTTGCATGATTTGTGTTGGAACGATGAATGCAACCGGATTCGGATAATCTTTATCTGTCGGCCATCACTGGTTTTAAGTGAGATGTATTAAGGATGAGGAATGTCATGTGCATGTTACTCCGATGTATATATAGACTAGATGGAAGCACTATTTTCATAAGCTTTTCATTGGTGAATGGAATAAAGAGGTCACTTTGGGAGGTCTAGCTAGTAGGGAAAGTTATCTGAAACGTGCAAGCTATAGATGAATACAAAAGAAGTAGAGGAGGCTTTGAAGGTTATGAAACCTGGGAAATGTATAGGACCTTAGACATTTGTAGAGAAGTATGGAGAGTTCTAGGTGAACATGGTTCGACTTGGCTCACAAACTTATTCAATGTTATTTGACAAAACAAAAAAATGCCTAAAGAATGGAGGGGAAGCATCATGGTTCCTTTTTACAAGAATAAAGAAGACATTCTAAATTGTTCGAGTTATAGAGGTATCAAACTGATGAGTCATACTATGAAAATTCGGAATGTGTGATCGAAAGAAGGTTGAGGTAAGTTTCCAAAGTAATAGAAAATCAATTCGGATTCATGCCAAATTGCTCAATAATTGGAGCTATCCACCCATTGAGGAGAAAAATGACGATATACATAGCTAAAAGGAAGAACCTCCATATGATTTTTATTGATTTGAAGAAGGCTTACGATTTAGTCCCACAAGTTTGCGACAATAATGTACATGAAGGGACTGCTAAATGTTTATGGAAGGTCTTTGACTTGATTAATCACCTTAAGAAGATTTTTATTCCATCAACATGGAGCTAGAAGAAGATTTTGCTTGCTTGGAGGATCTTGTGGCTACTTATCTTGTCTATCACGAGGCTTGCATGCAGGAATACAAACGGTAGAACACACACATATATACAAATATAGTTTTTATCCTATCCTCATTCATTTTAAAATCTGAATACAGATGCACATACAAATTGACGGATATAAAAATGTGTTAACTTATAGATGGCTTACTCATAATATGATAACGCTAAATGTTTAATTTTATAAAAATATCAAACATGGCGAAAGAATGCATAAAGGTTTGTTATGCACATTTATAAATAAATATACAATTATATTTATGCATTGAAATGTATATAATACATGTAAATGTGGATATCAAAGTGATATTCATATATGTTTCCATTTTAAAAATGGATGTGGATATTGATGTCATTATCTATATAAAACCGATGGTAGCGAATTAGATATAGATATAGCCATATCCGTTTGCATCCCTACTTGCAACTATAACTGCGAGGAGTGTTAATTATAGCAATCCAGTTATAATGGTAGATAGACGTATAGGCCAGTGGGATTCTAAGCTGCAAATGTATTGAAAGTGTTGCTTGATTTTATTGAACTCGATATTGTCTGCCCGTACCACTATATTACGTCAGTTTTCAAGATCTCAGTGACTGTCAGGATAGGTTGGATGTGTTTTGGAGGATGTTGATATGCCTTGAATTATAATTCACAGGGGTGAAGCCATATCCCCAAATGGGGTTGCTGCCCGTTTAGCAAGCCTTGTGTTTTTTGTGGGTGGCGTCAAAGGGGGCTAGGTGTGCCCCTTGCAGGGTTAGGGAGTCAGCACCCCTAAAGTAAATTCAAAAGTCAGGTGTATTTGTTCCATCGGATTTACACCTGGATCTGCTTGTAACAGGAGTGCCTATATTATGAACTCCCTAGGGTTACGTTTTTATCTTTGAGCTGTCTGTAATCCTATGTGCTCCATTTTTTATTTCCACCGTGAATATCAATCACTGCCTCCCAAGGATATACCCATTATGAGTATTACTTGTAGTTCCGTGTGTTTGTCTGGTTACTTTTAGTGCTTGTTATCTTCAATGGAGAATATTCTTATGGAATGGTTCTACAGTTTGGGGATGGGGTATTCCTTCGATTCTATGGGAGGCGGTGGGGTATTCCTTCGATTCTATGGGAGGCGGTTTGTGATTTGGTGGAGGAAGGTAGATTGGGAATGGATGGCCTCATGATGATGAGTCGTAACTTACTATACTATCAGTGGTAGTAGGATTGTTAGACTGGTGGAGACGCCATTTGCTGAATTCTTTTTTCCTGCTATGGCAAGACTTTGGTGGTAGTTGAGAGGGCTAGGCTAGATTAAAGGTCTTTTTGTTTTGGGAAGATGTTATTATGGTGGTGTGTGATGTTGATTAATGTAGCTATCCAACAGATGTGAAGTGCAGATATCTAAACTTTAATCTGTCCGCTTCAGACCATCGAGTTGAGGGGTTCTTTCTCAGGTTATTGGAGCTGCACCTTTGAGTGGGAGCAGAGTTTGATATGTGGGAGTTGGTTAAAAGCTCCTTTTACGTGGGTTCAGCACCCTAGATACTTTGAGAATACTTCCCACATAATGAATACCTTGTCTGTGATCACTGTTGCACTTAAAGGGATTTTTGATTATGATGTCGTTGATGAGGAGAAAGATATCAGTCTCTAAGGCTTCCAGAAGCCGGTGGCATCAGTTACCCAGTTTGTGGCTCATTATAGGAGGATATGGATCGTTTTTTCAATTGATTGTTTGTTCACTAAGGGCTGCTGTGTTGATCCATTAGCTGGATGCATTATTCTAGGAGGGTTTTGAAGCTCCTATATGTGGGACATCAAGCTGGGGGAGTTGGCTCCTACGTCCTGGGGTTGGATAGAATCTCACTTTATGGTGATTTCGACCATGTGGCTATCATGTAATTATGTGGCTCCTACGTCCTGGGGTTGGATAGAATCTTTCACTTTGTGGTGATTTCGACCATGTGGCTATAATGTAATTATGTGATCAATTTGGTCCATGTCCAACTTGTTTTGTGGGTGCATGGTGTTTGAGATAACTCTGTACACTTGTTCATATCTCATTAACAAAGTTGGATGGCCGCTAATTTCTATTACTCTTCCTTTGGCTTAAAGAAATATTGAACCCACATTCTCAAGGCAGGAGCCCATTGTTCACAAAAAGTATTGAAGAATTCTTCTTTAAACAAAAGAGTTCTGCACGAATTTTACAAAGTGCTGAATCGACCATGTGAAAAACTTGTATATATGAGTTAAACAAAAATAGCAGATAGATCGCAATTTAAGAAGGGATCTCTCCTGGCCGACATCTGTTTAATTTTTTATTGCCCATGTTTTAATTATTTTTATTTATAACTCAAAATATAAAATTTCTTCATATATTTACTATTTGCTAATGGAAGGTTCAAATGAGATTACCATGGACGCAAACATTTTATTTATAGTAAATAGATGCTTGCATTCTTCACCACTTCAATGACATTGTCTTTTTAGGGTTGTCAAATAAGGAGGGAAAATGCTCATGGGGAAAGTATCTGCTGCAATAATGTGAGAGCCTTGTTTGATGAACTCCCCACACCACACCTACTTGTCGAGATAACAGCATTCCCTGCTGGGCCGCTCTCAGATAGTGACTACACAAAGGCAGAAAAGCTTGAGCAGGTGCTTCGCACTGGTTCATCCATTTGATCACTAAGTTTCTGATGTGCATCTTTGTATATTTGCTGATGTACATATGGCGGGTGAGAATCCCTCAGAATTTCCTGTGTTAATGATGCTTAATCTAGCACGATGAGCCCTTTAATGCCTCTTTAGTTAGTACTTGACACTGAGTTTTACATCATTATTCAAAACTTAGGCTTGATTAGTGTTGAAAGTTGAGCTTTGATGATATCGATTTGTCATTCTATAGAAATTGTTCACTGGCTTGCATACATTCTATTGTTCAGCTTGCAGATCATTATGCAGGTGGCTAGTGATAAATTGATGCATTTGTTCTGAAGGCTTCTGGATAATGGTTTTACGAGAATTCATCGCTAGCTCATTGGCTTGTTTCTGAAGAGGTTTTACATGACATGGATCTGGTTCCAGATTTTCCGTTGACATGCATACATTGATATTAGAGATGGATGGCAATAACAATGCCGGGAAGCTAAGTTGGTATGGAAGAATTGCTGCGCCACAGGAAATTCTTCTCTATAAAAGTTCTCGTACGAGGTTTTTGAACATAACTTGATAGGCAGGAGTTGTAAGCGTGGCGAGGTGTTCAAGGATCTCGCACTAACATTACGAAATTCATTTCTCACTGGACTTGTTAAATAAGTTGAAATTTGATCTGGTATTTCTCTTGTATATTTATAGGTATTCTCTTGATTTCACGGGGCCCTAGTTTCTTTCTAGATTTATGTTCCCTCAAAACTTCAAATAAATACCTACTAATATATTATTCTAAGACAACTTGGCTTATCTTTTACAACTAATATGCTTGAGTAGCACTTATATGTTATTTAGTTGTCATCTTTACTGCTATTGTTCTATGTTGATCTCTGCAAGTTCACGTTGGATCTTCATTGTACTTGAACCAAGTAAAAAATTAACCATCGACCTTTGGCAGGCCCACCAAAATGGCTCACTTTGGCAGCACCCCAAGTTCTTTCGGCCTCATCTGGTAGAGAGATAAGGTATAAGGAATGATAAGGAATTATGGTTCCCTCATTTATATTCTTGTACAGAGCTGTACTTCCGAGGGATAATGAAGTAGTAATTTGATCTCTCTGTTTAGTGGATAAAGATAAAGAAAGGATAAGGGATATAAGTTAGTTGTTTCTGGTAAGATTTATAATGGTTTTCGAGCTTATACAACCAGGGATGGAATCATAAAATTTTCAAGGAGGATCAAGTATATACATCTATTATGTATAGTCAAAAATGGAAAAAATATTGTATTTTCAAATGATTTTTAATAGAGTTTATAATTTCAAATGAGATATTCTTAAATTTTGATAAACTTATAATTTTATTGCTACCTAAATCTATCAATAATATCGTTTTTCAAATAGATCATTATTTTCAATGGTGGTTTTTATAAATATATTTAGATAAAAAAATCACAATCAAAAGAAAACAACAATACTTGTTTCATTTGCAAAGAGAATTAGAAATAATGTGAGATAAATGAGATACTTATAAATTTATGATTTTAAAATTGAGGAAATATACTTTGTTTAAAGAAGGAAAAATAGTATCAAAGATCTCAAACCCTGGTTCATAGGCACAGACTCCTTTACCGGTAGACCATTGAGTATTTAGTGTTATTACTTATAAAACCATATATTTAAGGGTTCTTATTAGTTGTGCCCCTTTGAGATATTGTAATTTCAGTTATGCTCCCCCCTTTTTGGGAATATCTGTTGTGCCCCTGACTTCTTGCTGTTCTATCACTTGTGGCCTTCTGGTTAGTTGCCGTCCATTTCCAACGCAAACGGACATTAACTTTGACGACACACCGCGAATTAATTAAAAAAAATGGACCGAAATGTCCATCCCTTTCTTCTTCTTTCTCCTCCCCATCCTCTTCCTCTTCCTCCCCCTTCTCTTCCTCCTCCCAGCCTCCTACTCCTCCTCTTCCTCCCCCCCCCCCCCCCCCCAACCCCCACGCCTCCCCTTGCCCTCGCTCCTCCCCCTCTGCTCCCAGCGCCTCCCTCTGCCCCAAGCTCCTCCCCTCGCCCCTGCGCCTCCCCCTTCGCGCTCGATCTCCTCCTCCACCACGAGCTTCTTCCCCCGTCCCCGTGCCTCTCTCTGCCCCGAGCTCCTCTCCCAAGCCCTCATGCCTCTACCCCTGCGCCTCCCCCATTTCCCCTGCTCCTCCCCCCCCCTCCACTCAGCGCCTCCCCCTTCGCCCCCTCCTCCTCGCCCTCCCTCCGCCCCTGCTCCTCCTCGCCCCCTCCGCCCCTAGCTCCCCCCCTGCCCTCTCCCCATCCGTCTCAAGCTCTTCCCTCCGCCCCGACCTCCTCCCTCTGCCCCTCCTCTCTCCTCCATCACCTCTACCTATTTGGATGTGGGTGGGATGATGCCGATGGGTTCAATAACTTGGCCATGACTTGCGGCCTCGTCGTCGACATGCTGTTGCTACTCCTCTACGCAGCGGTCAAGCAGAGGGGTGCACTCGAATGATCGGGGATGATGAAGAGGAGGGGCTAGAGGGGGAATGGTGGAGGAGAAGGTGCTGGAGGAGGAGGTAATCAGAGGAGGAGGAAGGGTTGGAGGGTGAGGAGGGAGGAAGAGTGATAGGGAGGTCGGGGCTTTTCTTCTAGATATGCCCTCTTAACTACACCATGGTTTGATTAAACCATGGTTAAGTTCAACTTATTATTGCTCAAAGTAACAGAGGAGCACGAGTGATAGAACGATAAGAAGTCAGGGGCACAAGTGATATTCACATAGGGAGAGGTATAACTGATATTGCAATATCTCTATAGGGCACAATTGATAAAAAAAACTCTATATTTAAAATTCAAGCAGGGCCCATATAAAAAATGTACAATATTATGTAAGTCAAATGTTATAACCAAGGAGGTGGGGAAGAAAACTATTAGCATGTGAGCCACTGGTTTGTGCAATAAATGTTACTGTAAGCTGCTTACCAATAAAAGTTATTGATTTTCACCCCTTTACTGAGATTATAATATGCATGCACTTATTGGATCCTTTTGTACATATAAGGTTATGTACGTTGTCCATCTTGAGATCATACAACTGTTGATCTAATTGTTGGATCATAAGGGTTGGTGCTGGGTTGAATATCTAAATATTGAGACTGAGGACTTAATTGCATCATCAATTGACTATCGAGAAAAGATCTCTAGCCTGAGAAGGAGATGCCAATCCTTACTCCATAGGCTAATACCCAAACGACCTCTAGATGTAGGTCCTCTGCATAGGAATAGAGTTTCGAAGGTGTTGGATAAGTTAAACAGTTGACTTAATGAGATTGAAATAACAAAGATCTATGTTGTATACTGTCATAATATAGGCACACATCTTCTGACCGGAGACATGTGTATCACTATATGTCTGACTATGTACATTCGGCAGTCCATTAGGGTGATGACCTAATCAAGGTCTATACATCGATGATCTAGTGTGCACATAAAGGTATAGGAATGATACGATCTCTCAAAGGGACCGCACATGTTCATTACTGAGTCGAAAGACATGAGCTCACTCATGAGATATTGGGATAAATCAAATTTCATCGATGGTCATCTCGTTTTGAAAACAAGACATGATTTGCAGGTCTGATATATGCTTTTGGAAAGTATATGATTGATATCAACTTCCAATGATCGAATGAGAAACTTATTGATAAAACTCTAAAAAAGATATTTCAAATGAGATTAGAATTTCATGTTTAATCATAGTCTTCTGGAATGCAGGATGTATGAGTATTAGAAAAACTCGAACGTGATGTGATCTTAAATTAATTGTATACCTTGACACTCCCATTCCAAGGGAGTGATGAAACATGTTTAAAATTTAGTGACTCCACTCAATGAAATAGTTATTCAATTTTAGTCCAAATGTTGGAAATTAAGAAGATAGGATACTTTGTTTGATATGATCAAACAACACTAAATGTCCTTTATATATGGATATGATATCGAATCTCTATATCCAAGTCACTATACATGGGCAATACAATCACCCTGACCTTATCTCCAAGTATCTGTAGAGAAGGCACATAATTATGAAAGAGTTTATGGGTCATTTTGAAAGAAACAAATTCTAATTATTAGGACAAGAGAGAAAATTGAGATAATTAAATTGGATTTAATTATTCAAGATAAAATTATTGTGGATAGTGATATCCATAATATTTTTTTAGAATAGTGTGGAGATGATCCACATTATTATTTGAAGACTTATTTGTGAATAGAATTCATAAATTATACAGTTTATGTAATTGAATTCACATTCTAGTATAAATGTAAATATGATCTATGTTGTATTATGGTTTAATAAATATGATTTATTTTAATCATTGGCTTAATTTGTAAATATTACAATTTATTTTTTTAATTAGTTAAATTTCAAAAGCAAACATATAAATTAATTAATTTAAAATAAAAAGAAAAACGAAAATCCTAGTCCCATAAGAGGGTGGATGGCCATGGATGTTACAACATGGTTGGAAGTCCTCCTCATGGGAAAATATGACTCATGTATCTTTTATTTTAAATTTTAATACAATGGCTGTTGTGTTTTTAGAATTATCAATTAAATAGTTGGTATTGATAATTTATTATCATTCCTAATCCTATTAGAGGTTGGTTGCCTTTAATATTTACCCTTGATGAATTGATTAGGATTGTAATCCTAATGGTCTGTTTTTGTATAAAAGGGGGGATGCCTCCTGCCTTTCTACATAACAGTAGGAAACATAGAAAATCTCTCTCTCTCTCTCTCTCTCTCTCTCTCTCGCTATCCCTCTCTCTCTCTCAAGGTTGTCCCTCTCTCTCCCCCTAGTTAAGAATGTCCCCTACCCTAAGGCTGTTGATGAATCTGTGATTCGTCATCTTTATTCATTTATTTTAGCTTAAAATACCTTATAAAATACATGCATGTAACACTAACTCCATATTCTTACTAACTTACATCTGTGTAAATATTGTACACCTCTTACTAATTTTAACCTAAAATAAACAAATAAATAAATAAAGGAAAAATAAAGGAAATAACAAAAGGAAGACTGTATACAGGCTGACCCGAACCCCGAGAGAAGGTCAAGACTTGACTGAACGACCAGAAATAAAGTAGGGGGAGATAGAGTCCTTAAGCAGAAAATCGAAAAAAAAATGTTTGTGTTGTTGTAAATACTTTTCACTTATTTTGTGTATATATGTATAAAATTGCACTAATTTATTTGTGCATTAATTGACCTCAAATCAAATGACTTTCAAAATCAAAGTCGTAAATAAAAATGTGTTTTAATTAATAAAAATAATTGCACAATTAAATCATGTACAGAATAAAAGTAACCACACTTGAAAAAGCCACTAAGCACTAATTGAAAGACAAATTCCAACTCCATATGAACTCAAATTGAACCAATCTTATTTCCATTGGATTCTAAATTATATTATCTTTAAAGTGGCTGTGATTTCGTAATTTTTGGAGTTACGAGTAACAAGTTGGTTTTCTAGGGTGGTTTGTGCACTTTTCCCATGTATTTTGTAAATATTGTATTTGTATATATTTGTAAATTATTCTTACTAATTATATAAAAATAAAAACAAAAATAAAAAAACAATAAAAATCAAAAAAATATTTTTTTAAAAAAGAAAGAGTACCCTTGTATATAATGTCATATATGTATATAGTATATGTATATAGTTGTTATTTTTAATTAACCACTATAAAAAATAAAAAAATAACATTTTTTAATTCAAATAAATAAAGTGACAAAAATTCAAAAAAATATAATTTTGTAAATAGTTTTATCTCTTTTTATCTTTATCTCATTTCAATTTTCATCTCTCTTATCTCTTCCACCAAAAAATTCAAAAATTCAAAAATTCAAATTTCATCTCTATCTTTTCTATTTATATGGCTCCTTCTCCCTCATTCCAACTTGATCAATCTTTGGGAGAGGTGCCCGATCTCCGAGAGAAAATTTCGTCGAGAATGGTGCCTAGCCTCCGAGTCGTCTAGTGTCAGCGAGTCGGCCTCGTCGAGGCGATCACGGTCCATTCGCTCCTAAGATGAGATACACGTTTTTTTATTTTTTTTCATCTAGGTTAATCGACGTTTTATTTTGTCACATTTTAATTCCATTGTAATTTTGTTTCTCTAGATCTAAAAAAACTTCATCACGATTTGATCCGCTTCGACTCGATTTTCCATCTCACGTTCTCGATCTCCACACGTTCTATTCTATCTTCCACGATATATCAACTCCGACCACGCACAGTGGTCGGAGAATTGGATTCGATCATTTCATTTTCGTCGGATCCCCTTCATTTTCTAATTTGTAAATAAATAAAAAAATATTTGTTTCTTTTTCTCTAACATTTGTTTTACAGGACCATTTAAAAAAATAAAAAAAATAAAAATAAAAAAATATTTTTATGTTCTGTTTTTAATCTCTATATTTCAGATTTACAAAAAAATAAATTTCTTTACTATTTTCATTCACTATTAACAAAAAAAATAAAATTTACAAATAAAAAATAATAAAAACAAAAAAGAAGAAAATTCGCTCCAGGCAGCCCGTGCTCCGACCGCCCCTTCCACGGATCCTCCTCCGCAGCCCGCGCTCCATCCGTCCAGCGCGCGGTGCCTCCACAGGCAGCAGCTCGCTGGCGGCCTCCTTCCAGCCGCATCAAGCGGCGGCGCCCCTCCGACACCTCCGCACCGAAGCCCTCACCGCGCCTCCTCCAGCAGTGCCCTCCGCCCGAAGTAGCTGCGCCGCCTCGCTCGCGCCGACCACACGTGAAGGGGAAGAAGAAGGGGCGGCGACCACGCCTTCAGCTGCCACCATCCTCCTGCTGCCACTGTAGCCTCGCGGGCGCGGCCGCGCAACACGCGTGCCCCACCGTCGCATGCGTGGCGACTGCCCAGGCGCCTCGCAAAAGGGGTCGTCCTCCTTCGCCATCCTCCAGCGCAGCCCCTCATTGTCGCGTCCGTTGCCCTCACCGTCGCGTTCGCTGCCCCGTTCGCCGCCTCGATCGCGCCGCCCGCGCGTGAAGGGGAAGAAGAAGGGGCGGCGGCCAGCCCTTGGATCCTGTTGAGAAGAAATGAAGTAACCTAGAGGGGGAATATAAAATTGGCAAAATTGCATCTTACCCCCTGAAGATTTTCAAATATTGCAAAGACGTCCCTGTGCTCCAAAAGGTCATGTGCGTGGCACATGTTTAGTGGGAAAATTTCACATTTCTTCCCGCATTTAATTCTTATTATTTTATCAGTCCAGAACTTTTGCGTAATTAAATTTTAGTCCATGAACTTTAGAACAATAATTTGCTTGCTCTATTTGAATGAAATAAATGTTATTTGTGATCTAAAAATCTTGCAAGAATTATGTTATGCTCCTGATGTGATTATCTTCCTAGTATAATTTTTTCATTGCTTTTTTAATTTCATCTATTATAATTAAAAAATCAAAAACATGCCAAATTCAAAAATTCATAAAAATTCGAAAAATTGTTTAAAATTCCAAAAAAAACGAGTAGGTTTCTTTCATTGTCTTTTAATTTCTATCCAATTTTCGTATATTAATTATTTATAAAATCCCAAAAAATTAAAAATACCAAAAATCTTGTAAAAATCATAAAAATTCTACAAAAATCCAAAACTTGTGATTTTAGTTTTTGATTGTAGATATTTTCCTTTAGTTTCTCATAAAAATAATTGCCAGGAGTTTTGGGCACTTAAAATATTTTTAAGTTGTAAATTAGTCCAAGCTATGCACATTTTTGCATTTTCTCACTATTTGATTTTAAAAAAATAGAAAAACATTCGACAATTCCACAAAAAATCTCAAAAACATTTCAAAACCTTTAAAATCCAAAAAAATTTCTATGAATTTTTCTGAGCATTCTTCGGTATAATTAAAAATTACAAAAAAATGGTGTGCATATTTCTTGTGCTTGTGCATATTGTTCGTTATTTGAAAATAAAAAATTTTGCAAAATCAAAATCACTAAAAAATAGAAAATCAGATAATATAAAAAAATTAGAAATAAAAAAAATAAAAAAAGATAAAAGAATCACAAAACCAAGGATAGCTATCCATTAAGAATCCTGTTTTTCTCTTAATTGATTTTCGATTAATTGAATAACCCTCGGGATTTATAGCCTCCCTGAGTTCGACCTTGTCCGCTATACAGGTTAATAAGTAGCAAAATAAAAACAATTTGTTTGTTTGTCACAGGATTTTTGGGGATAGCAACGACCATATTTACAAATAATTTATCTGATCCTCCGAGAAAACCGTGTTAACAAAATGGCATCGTTGTCGGGGAGGCACGACAAGGGTAGTTAGGTTTCTCTTTTGACCTGTTATTCTTGGTTGTAAATATTTGTTTATAATTTGCCACATTATTCCATTGTTCATATCCACCGCATCTGTTTCATTTTTCTTTCTCATGTTTGATAATTGTATTTTTACATATTCTCTTTCTTTTTCTTGCGAGGGCCCGCGGAGCGAAGGAGGCGATCCTAGGAGAGCTGAAGCACCCAAGCGACGTGGAGGCGGCTTGATTCTTCACCAAGCTGCAGGATAGCGTGAGAAGAAGAGAAGAAGAATTTTAAAAAAAATAAAAAGAGAGAGAGATTTTTCCTTTTCCATTTGAACTCTGTAAAAGGACATTCATTTATTGCAGGGTCTGTTTTGCCAAGTGCCGGTGCACTTGGGAGACCTCACCGGTTTTGTTTTCATCGCCTTTATTTTTCTTTGTTTCCCGTGGATTTCATGAGCTACTTCTTGATTGCTTTAATTAATTTGCTTGATCCAGGTAATTAATTAGGTCCAAATACCCTAAACAAGAAAATTCTGTGCCTATAGAGTAGAGCGTAAATTGGACTTAGTCAAATTAACTTGTTCTTGCCCGTTAATAGAAGCTATCATCTAGGATGGATTACTTGCAATTGCATATAGGATAGTTTATTTCAATTCTGCGCGGATCACTTGCATGTAGAGTGTTGGCGACAAGGTACGCATCTCTAACCCATGCATGCATCATTGCTTTTAGTCGTGCATTGGCATTTTCGATCTCCTTCCTTATTTTCACTCACATGAGTTAAACAGGAAATTGGATACTCGGTAGGCGATTCTTTGAAAATATTTTAACCAAGTGATAACTGCTAAAATCGGGACTGCTAAAGAAAACTCGACCCTAAAAAATACAAGGAAAAATCATTGTTTTGGGGAGAGACCCCCTCATTGTTTGGTTTGCTTGAGCGAGAGAGCGACCCGCACACTAGGATAGATCCACGCCCGAACTCTTTTCAGACTACTATCTTGGGTTAGTCATTCTCCAGTGAGGATCTCTCCGGTAGGCGGTAAAGCGGCCCGGGACGTCCTTAACAGATTGAATTGATTGGGTGGCCGGTAAACGATCCGCAATTCATACTGGCTGGGACAGATTTAACTTTGGGATTAGACCAGTCTCTTGAGAGCATTGGATTCCTAACAGCTTGCTTTAACCACTCGGATAGATTGTATTATCACCAAACTCTAAAATTAACAAGATAATTGACCGAACCTTCGCGGTCTTCACATTGAGTTGAGTTGGTGAACTGGGGGTTTGTATTGTGTTTGCTTGCTAGCGATAAAGATCCATCTGCGCAATTTGCGCCTTCATTCGCTTTCACTCTTGCATTGACCTTCGTGTTCTCTCATCTTGCCTATTGATTTTGAAGATGTCGGACCGGAGTATTTCTCGTTCGAACTCTGCGAACTCATTCTACACTCCAAGCCGTTCACCTTCTATTCAGGGAGACTCACTTTTCGAATATTCCTCTTTCTCCACTTCACTCTTTACAACATCCATCAATCCATTATTTGAGATTGGCTTTAATCTCGAATTAATATTATGAGACTCCATCGATTCTGAGTACTAATCGATTATCATGCACATTTTCAGAGTCAGACACCGAACACTTGATGCCACCAAAGAGAAAGGGAACCATGTCGGAGCAGAGCGAGATCAACAGCACCATGTTAGCCTCTATCCAGACAATTCAAGCCCAGATAGTAGAGCATGCTAATTTTCAGAATGCATTAAGAGACATGATTCTCGAGCTGAGACAGGAAAGAGAAGATAGGAGAGAGGGGGACAACAGAAACCCTGGAGGTGGGAATGGGGGAGAAGAACCTCATATAGAACCTGGGGCTAAGCCTACACTAAAAGATGCTTATAATCCAGGGGCAAGACAGACAAATTCTTGGATACAAATCCCTGCAGTTCATGGGCATTTTGAGCTTAAGCCTACTATTTTACCTCTTCTCCCAATATTCCATGGAAATGTTAATGAAGAACCTTATATACACCTCCAGCAGTTCGATCGCATTTATGGAACAGTACACTACCCAAATGTCCCATTAGAGGTAGTACAGATGACCGCCTTTCCATTCAGTCTGACGGGCAAAGCTTTGTATTGGTTAAATCACTTGGGGAAGGTTGTCACTACTTGGGAAGAGTTGAGGTCTGCATTTCTGAACAAGTATTATCCACTTGGACGACTCAATCAAATGCGATCCTTAATTGCTAATTTCTCCCAGATGCCCCAAGAGCCTATTCACGAGGCATGGGAACGATTCAAAGATCTGGCGGAGAAATCCCCCCATCATGATATTCCAAAGACCAACCTTGTAAAAAATTTCTTTGGGGGTTTAATCATTGAGAACCAGAAGCTGGCAGATGTCGCTTGTGGGGGAAGTCACTTCAATAAGGACGAGGATGTCCTTTACCAAATTTTTGAGGAGATGGCAGAAAGTTCAGGAGCTCTTTCTTCTTTACGTGCTTTTCAGAAGCATCCTGTCACCACCCCTGCAGTACCCCACAAGGACGTCAATATGACAGCAACAAAAGAAGTGGATAAGGTGGATAGCACTGACCTGGCCATCATTGGAAATCACCTATCCAAAGTGTACGTTATTGAGAAGCGATCCAAGGAACTTGATAAGCTTCATGTGATCGAGCAGAGGACAAAGAACCTGGATAAGTTGGATGAGATAACAAAGCATCTGGAGCTTCTTGTAAATTCGATCAGCGCAGTCCACAGTACGAATGCAGCAGCCAATACCTCTACTAGGGAGCAGACTTCTTCCACCAAGCAGAGTAGCGGAGGACCATCCACAGTTCAGCATGTCTACTACATGCAAACACCTGATCAGGTTCAACAACATTCACATCAGATAGTTCTGTATCAACAGGAAGTAGCCTACATTCCTGAGCAACAGTCTCCACCTCCACCTGGTATTCAGGAGGTGAACGGTATCTGGCTCGACCGTGAGCGAAACCAGCCATGTCCGTCTGGGCAAGGCCAGTTGGGTTCGCAGCAGGGTCAGAGACCCGCCCACCAGTTTCAGGGAGGAAGATAGCAGCAGTACCAGTACCAGCACCAACAATTCCAGTCTCAGTATCAGTCTCCACCTCAGTTCCAAAACTGGAGACAGGGCCAGCCTCAGCAGCAGTCTATGTATTTCCCTCATCCTAACTACCAGCAGACTGCATATTATGGACAGTATTCTCCCCCTCCTCCTCATTATCAAAATCCGTATGGGTACCAACAGCCTCCGTACTATCAGCCTCAACGACATCCAGTCAATGAGCAACCCGAGGCCCCTTTAGTCAATCCAGCATTGGACCAACTTACACTGCTTATGAAGAACATGAATGAATTGACTCAGCGGATCGATGACTTGACCACCACCAAGACACTGATTCCAGCATGGGTTGAAGCCAACCCCAACAACTTTAGACGTAAGGAGCAGGTAGTCAATGGCCCACCCACCCCTGAGAAAGGTATGTCCCTTAATTTTACATGTTTATTTGACGCCATTCATCTCAGGAGCGGTAGGAGATTGCAGCCGCCTACACAGCAGTTGGGGTTGGGAGATCGATCCACTGAGAGAGCATCATCTTCTACTTCATCTCCTTTACCCGCAGTTGAGAGGCCCAGTATAGCAGCACCCACATCTGTAGTTTCACCGCCTTCACCACCACCTTCACCAGACAAGTGCAGATCACCATCAGCAAGGGAGAATATACCAGTCGTAGATTCTTCCTCTTCACCAGCAGCAGCATCCCGTTCTGTTTTAGATTTTGTTTTTCCTTCACCTAGATTGGACAACATTGTACAGACTGATTCTGGTTGTCCTCTTGTACATGATGATTCTAGTTTGAATAAAGGAAATGAACATTTGCATGTTTATTCTGATTCTGCGCCATTTCCTTATGCTCCAAAGCTAAAAAAATTCAAAAATTAAAAACAACACTATCTGATCCTAGAGTGATTGAGATCTTACAGAACATCTTTTTAAAGATGACACTCCTTAAGGCCATAGAATACATGCCTAAGTAAAAAAAGGGAATGAAAGAGGCATGTACTCAAAAGCTTCAACCAAGAAAGAACAGATGAAAGGAAACAGAGAAACACATTTTCACCATGGCCACAGTTCATGCCATCAGTAACCTTCTGCCTAAAAAGAAAGACAAGAGAGTACCTCACATCCGTTGCCATATCTTTGATCAAGAATTTGATCGTACTCTTCTCGATAGCGGTTCCTCCATTAATCTCATGCCTTCCTCTTTATTAACTGAATTCCAGTTAGGGCCTCTTAAAATAACCAGAATGATCCTTCAGTTTGCTGATAGATCGATTAAGAGGCCAAGAGGCATTTTAGAGGATGTTATTGTAACGGTGCAGGGAATGAAATTCGATGTTGATTTTGTTGTCATGGATATGTACACACCTGCATCGTTACTCCATACCTCGATCATACAAGATCGATCGTTCCTCCGAACGGCTAAAGCATCAGTTTATTATGGTACTGGAGAGATCATCTTTTACTCTCGTAGTTACAAGGTAAAAAATGAGACGATCTCTGATCCTAGACCATCACTGCCACCAGCAACAGATGATACAGAGAAAGTTATATCAGAGCCAGATGACTGTGATTTTCTTGCTGAATTCAGAGAGACAGATCTTTTCACAGATTTTATAGATACCCAGGAGTTCCTTTTCCATAAGGACTCTCTGGAAAGTACAATCGACATGAGTTCCCTTGGTGGTCCAATTGAGACAGTTACCGATGAGCATTTTGAGCAGAGTTCTGAGATCTAGATATCTGAGCCATTTGTTGAATTTCCTGATTTATGCACAGATGAGAGACATCTTTCTGAGATTATTACTGAGATATATGGACCGTTCATTGATAAGAGTATTGAACATCCTGATGAGCCATTCCTTTTTGAGCAGAGGTCATTCATTATAGATCTATCAGATATTCTACTTGTTGAGACATCAATAGCCAAGGTGAATAGTCTACAGAGCACAGATCACATACCGTCTACTGGTACAGTAGCAGAGGTTATCGTAGAGCCGATTCAGACAGCACCTGAGCTCAAGGTTTTACCATCAACGTTGAAATATGCCTTCCTTGCGGGTCCCCCCAAATATTTCTGTCATCCTCGGCTCGCAGTTGACCGTTGAACAAGAATCTCGCGTGCTAGAGGTTCTTGAGAGAAACCGCAAGGCCATAGGATGGAATATCTCGATCTCCGTGCGATCAATCCAGCATTGTGCTCGCATCATATCTACCTAGAGGATGACTGTAAACCCTCCCGTGAATGTCAACGCTGTCTAAATCCAAACCTAAGGGAGGTTGTCATGAAGAAGATCAAGAAATGGTATGATGCTGGCTTTATATATCCCATTTCAGATTCCAAATGGGTGAGCCCTTTACATGTGGTCCCAAAGAAATCTGGGATTACGGTCGTAAAGAATGACCTCGGTGAGGAGATTCTGACCCGGGTACCTACTTCTGGCGTGTCTGTGTAGATTACCGATGCATGAACTCAGCTACCAAGAAGGATCACTTTCCACTGCCCTTTATTGATCAGATTATTGAGAGGTTGGCAGGGAAAGAGTTCTTTTGCTTCTTGGATGGGTACTCGGGATACAACCAAGTTTCTATCGCTCCTGAGGATCAGGAGAAAACTACTTTCACTTGTCTGTTTGGCACTTACGCCTTTAGACGGATGCCCTTTGGATTGTGTAACGCCCTGCTACATTTCAAAGGTGTATGTTGGTGGTTTTTGCCGACATGCTGGGTAATTTTCTTGAAGTCTTCATGGACGATTTCTCGATCTATGAGGATAGTTTTGACACATGTCTTGCTCATTTAGACTGAGTTCTTCAATGTTGCTATGAGGTAAATCTAGTGCTCTCGTGGGAGAAGAGTCACTTTATGGTGACTAATGGGATTGTATTGGGCCATGTCATCTCCAAACATGGTATGGAGTTGACCCGGCTAAGATTGATGTGATTTCCAAGTTATAACCACCGCATAATTTGAAGCAGTTGAGGTCATTTTTGGGACACGTAGGATTCTATAGGCGATTCATAAAAGACTTCAGCAAAATCGCCAGACCTTCGGCTGAGCTTCTGTGTAAGGAGACTGATTTTGTTGTCGATGAGAAAATTCTCCTTGCATTCAATCAAATGAAAGAAACGGTTACTAGTGCTCCTGTCTTACAACCACCTGATTGGTCTCTTCCTTTTGAGATCATGATGGATGCATCAGATTTCGCAGTTGGAGCAGTTTTAGGACAGAGAAGGGATGGGATACCATTTGCTATACAATATGCTAGCAAGACTCTGGATGAAGCACATCGGAATTATACAGTTATAGAGAAGGGGATGTTAGCAGTTGTAGTTGGGATAGAAAAGTTCAGATCTTACCTCATCGGTTCACACATTATTGTGTACACGGATCACACTACCATATGATACTTACAGGAAAAGAAGGATGCCAAACCACGCCTTATCAGATGGATCCTTCTTCTTCAGGAATTTGATTTAAAGATTCGAGATAAACCTGGAGTAAAAACGTTGTGGCAGATCACCTTTCCCGTATCACAGACACAGAGACCTCTGAGCAGAACATGATTCCTATTGCCGAAACCTTTCCAGATGAGACCATTTTGTCTGTGGACTCACTCCCATGGTATGTTGATATTGTGAACTATCTTGTCTTCAAGAAAGTTCCACAAGATTGGCCGAAGTACAAGGTAGACAGATTTCTGTCAGAGATTCATTATTACCAATGGAGGATCCGTACCTGTTTCACGAGGGTGCGGATTGTATCTGGAGAAGGTGCATTCCTCAGGAGGAACACATCAGTGTACTTGAGCACTATTACAAACTAGAATCCGTTGTGCATCATTCGGGAAAATGCACTGCAGCAAAGGTTTTACAGAGTGGCATATGGTGGCCCATATTCTTTAAGGATGCTACAGAGTATGTTCGAGGTTGCAACGATTGTCAGAAAATGGGAGGAACTAATGGTTCCAAAGATACCATGCCCCTAAGATATATACAGATTTTTGATGTTTTTGATGCTTGGGGCATAGACTTCATGGGCCCATTTCCTGTCAATCAGGGATTTCAGTACATCCTGCTCGCCATGGATTATGTTAGTCGATGGGTGGAGGCTATACCCACCCGAACCGCAGATAGCCGTACAGTGTGTTCCTTTCTCAAGGACCATATTATTGCATAGTTCGGTATTCCTAAAATACTGATTTCAGATGGGGGAAGTCATTTCATTAATAGAGAAGTAGAGAAGCTTGTGAAGGAGTACGACATTGAGCACAGAGTTGCGTCTCCTTACCACCCTTAGACTAATGGCTTGGCAGAAATTTCAAATAGGGAGATCAAGATGATATTGCAAAAACTTGTACGTCCAGATAGGAAGAACTGGTCCCAGATGCTTGATTCAGTTCTATGGGCTTATCGGACGGCATACAAATCTCCTTTGGGTATGTCTTCCTACAGATTGGTGTATGGAAAGCCTTGCCACCTGCCAGTGGAATTAAATCACAAATCTTTATGGGTACTCCGTGTATGCAATTTAGATTATGAGAAGGCAGGAAAGAGCAGGAAGTTGGAATTGAACAAATTACTGGAATTCCGAGACTTTGCATATGATAACTCACTTATGTATAAGGAGAAAGTCAAGCGCTGCCATGATAAACACACTCGAAGAAAGACTTTTTCTCCTGATCAGAAAGTTTGGTTATTTGATGCTAAGTTGAAGTTGTTTCCAGGAAAATTGAAAAGCAAGTGGTCAGGACCGTCCATTGTGAGAGTTGTGCGTGACAATGTGAGTATTGTCATATCTAGGTTGTCATCTGACGCACAACCATTTGTTGTGAACGGACAGTTGCTGAAGCTATATCTAGATCATGATACATTCCTATCTGTCGTTGATTTGATATATGTGGTATCAGATGATGATCTTTTGGTTCCATCTTCTACGTATGATACATGATCATCCACTCCTCTTGTATATCCTTTCCTTTCACTCTTTCTTCTCCCGTTTTATCATTCACCCCTTTTTCCGTGTGTGTATATATGCTATACTTAGGATGTGCTTTATCCTAAGTATGGGAGGGTGAATGATTTGTGTTGTTCATATTCGTCCTGTTCATCACTCTTGTTGTTGCCTATGCTTAGGGATACTCTACCCTAAGTATGGGGGGTGATGTTGTTCATATCGTGTCTTTTTTATTTTTGAGTCTGTACATTCTCTTCATTGGTTTTCCCTTTTGTACACTTTACTATACTTAGGATTACTTGATCCTAAGTATAGGTGGGGATCACCAACTTCTCTTCTTTTTATCTTTTCTTTGAGTCGTTGTAGCATAAGAGTCTTTTCACCTTTCTATATTTAGCACAAGTTATGTCTTCTTTTTTCGCTCTCTTATCACTATGAGGACATAGTTCGAGCTAAGTATAGGGGGTGTCGTATATTGTATATATACTTTAGACATAACTCGTACTTTTAAATACGTTTATTTGAGGGGTTATGTGTATAATTTTGTAAAATCTATGTGTGTAAAAAATTAAAAAAAAAGAACAAAAAATAATAAAAAAACAAAAACAAAAATTCTTGTTTATACTTGTATATATTTTACTAACCCTTTTTCCTTAAAAAAACTACAAAACCAAATATCTATAAAAACTTGCATACATCGAAAAAAACCTTTCGTTCACATTTGCATGTTTCTTCAAAAAAATCCATAAAAAGTTCAAAATTAGAAAATTGTTAAAAAAATGTTCTTTTCACATGTGCATCATTCCTTTTCAAAAAAAACTCTTTGATTGTTCATATTTTGCATTTGCATGTATATTTTTCATGATAGTATTGACATTTAAACTATGTCTGGAATAAAATTGTAAGAATGGAGCTTAGTTGGACGTTAATCCACCTAATTCTCAGAGGAACTTCACCGAGAAATAAGATTTTAGAAGCTTCAGGTCTTTGACTTAATTCTTTGAGTTCCACATGACAATGTGCAGCGTTTGACTCTTAGTGTTTAACCTGGTCTCTTCATTTTGGGTATAACTCTGGAATAGGGAATCAATTTGTACTCTCGCACTATGCACTTAGCTCAACTTAGACGGGATGTTGGAAGACTGTATGAGTTTCTTTTTTGGTAGCGTGGAAATCTAAAGACTGGAGTACGGGTTGAAATAAAGCTTCAGAAATGGATGGATGGCTGGGCACAATTTTTTCTAAGACCCCAAAACATGTACGGAAATAAAAAGATTCTATATCCATAGGGGCACAGCAAGATCCAAGCAGAACCACCAAAAATCCAAATACAAAGAAGTCAATACTTAATAAATATCTGACCAAAAAGATCCAAGCTTCAAGAAAACCTGCTGATCTTGGTGGAGACTCGGCTACACTGGCCAGCTTCACAAGGAGAGATGACTACACTGGCAACCCTCCGGTTCTTTTCTCCTTCTTCTAACTTTTCCCCCAATTCGATTGTGAACAAAGCACGATAGACCTTAGAAGGAAATACCTGACTCCCCGAGGATGAGTTACTGGAGAGGATATTTGCAAGGTAGTCCGGCATTCTGGATGGGAAGAGATAAAACCTTTCACACACATGAGTCGATTGTTCAATGTTCATAGGGTATGCTTTGGGAAGAGGATTGATCTAAGATGACTTCTGAGCCAAAACTGTGACAATGATGTGTAGAACTTGAAGGCTGTCGGTTTTAAAATTCTAAGTCTCACAGAAGTTCCGACACACTAATAATCCAAAGGTCCGACAGAGCCCCAAACTACAATTTTATGAAGATAAGTTTAATACTCAATATTGTCCTACATTCTTTATTTTCCCTTTCTTTTTCTTTTTCTTCACTTATTCTTTCAAATAATTGTTTGCTAAGGGACTAGCAAAGGTAAAGCATAGGGGGATGATGAATCTTCGATTCGTCATCTTTATTCATTTATTTTAGCTTAAAATCCCTCATAAAACACATGCATATAACATTAACTCCATATTCTTACTAACTTGCATTTGTGTAAATATTGTACACCTCTTACCAATTTTAACCTAAAATAAATAAAGAAAGAAAGAAAGGAAAAATAAAGAAAATAAAAAAAGGAAGACCGTATACAGGCTGACCTAAACCCCGAGAGAAGGTCAAGACTTGACCTCGTCGACAAGGAATAAAGTAGGTGGAGATAGGGTCCTTAAGCAGAAAATCAAAAAAAAATGTGTGTGTGTTGTTGTAAATACTTCTCACTTATTTTGTGTATATCTGTATAAAATTAACACAAATTTATTTGTACATTAATTGACCTCAAATCAAATGATTTTCAAAATCAAAGTTGTAAATAAAAACGTGTTTTAATTAATAAAAATAATTGCACAATTAAATCATGTACAGAATAAAAGTAACCACACTTGGAAAAAGCCACTAAGCACTAATTGAAAGACCAATTCTGGCTCCATATGAACTCAAATTGAACCAATCTCACTTCCATTGGATTCAAAATTAAATTATCTTTAATTCATAATTTTTGGAGTTACGAGTAAAAAGTTGGTTTTCCGGAGTGGTTAGTGCAATTTTCCCATGTATTGTATATATTTGTAAATTATTCTTACTAATTATTTAAAAATAAAAATAAAAATAAAAAATAGTAAAAATCAAAAAAACTTAAAAGAAAGAGCTAATTTCCTCATTTACCCTTATATATAACGTCATATATGTATATAGTATATGTATATAGTTGCTATTTTTAATTAACCACCATAAAAAATAAAAAATAACATTTTTTAATTCAAATAAATAAAGTGACGAAAATTTAAAAAAAAAGATAATTTTGTAAATAGTTTTATCTCTTTGTATCTTTATCTCATTTCAATTTTCATCTCTCTTATCTCTTCCATCAAAAAAATCAAAAATTCAAATTTCATCTCTATCTTTTCTATTTATATGCTCCTTCTCCATCATTCCAACTTGATCAATCTTTGGGAGAGGAGCCCGATCTCTGAGAGAAAATTTCATCGAGAATAGTGCCTAACCTTCGAGCCGTCCGGTGACAGCGAGTTGGCCTCGTCGAGGTGATCACGGTCCATTTGCTCCTAAGGTGAGATCTGTATTTTTTTATTTTTTTTCATCTAGGTTAATCGTCGTTTTATTTTGTCACATTTTAATTCCATTGTAATTTTGTTTCTCTAGATCTAAAAACCTTCATCACGATTTGATCTGCTTCGACTCGATTTTCCATCTCACGTTCTCGATCTCCACGCGTTCTATTCTATCTTCCACGATCTATCAACTTCGACCATGCACGGTGGTCGGAGAATCGGATTCGATCCTTTCATTTTCGTCGGATCTCCATTCATTTTCCGATTTGTAAATAAATAAAAAAAATATTTGTTTTTTTCTCTAACGTTTGTTTTGCAGGATCATTTAAATAAAAATAAAAAATAAAAAATAAAAAAGTAAAAAATATATTTTTATGTTCTTTTTTTAATCACTATATTTCAGATTTACGAAAAAATAATTTTTTTACTATTTTTATTCACTATTTACAAACGAAATAAAATTTACAAATAAAAAAGAAAAAAGAAAAAAAAGAAGAAAATTTGCTCCAGGCAGCCTGTGCTCCAACCGACCCTTCCACGGATCCTCCTCCGTGACCCGCGCTCCATCCGTTCAACGTGTGGTGCCTCCGCAGGCAGTGGCTCGCCGACGGCCTCCTTCCAGCTGCACCAGGCGGGCCGCCTCCGACACCTCCACGCCGAAGCCCTCACCATGCCTCCTCCAGTAGTGCCCTCCGCCCGAAGTTGTCACGCCGCCTCGCTCGTGCCGCCCGCGCGTGAAGGGGAAGAAGAAGGGGCAGCAGCCACGCCTTCAGCCGCCACTGTAGCCTCGCGGGAGCGACCGCGCAGCATGCGCGCCCCTCCATCTCCTACGTGGCAACTGCCCAGGCACCTCGTAAAATGGGACGTTCTCCTCTGCCATCCTTCAGCGCGGCCCCTCGCCACTGCGTTCGTCGCCATCGCCGTCGCGTTCGCTGCCTCTCTCGCACCGCCCGCGCGTGAAGGGGAAGAAGAAGGGGTGGCGGCCAGCCCTTGGATCATGTTGAGAAGAAACGAAGAACCCGAGAGGGGAGAATATAAAATTGGCAAAATTGCATCTTAGCCCCCTGAAGATTTTCAAATATTGCAGACGCCCCTGTGCTCCAGAAGGTCATGTGTGTGGCACATGTTTAGTGGGTAAATTTCACATTTCTTCTCGTATTTAATTCTTGTTATTTTATCAGTCCAGAACTTTTGCGCAATTACATTTTAGTCCCTGAAATGCAGAACAATAACTTGCTTGCTCTCTTTGAATGAAATAAATGTTATTTGTGATATAAAAATCTTAAAAAAATATGCTATGCTCCTAATGTGATTATCTTCCTAGTATAAATTTTTCATTGCTTTTTAATTTCATCTATTATAATTAAAAAAATAAAAAAACATGTCATTTTTTCCTATTTGAAATTTAAAAATTCATAAAAATTCAAAAAAAATTGCTTAAAAATTCCAAAAATTGGAGTAGGTTTCTTTCATTGTCTTTTAATTTCTATCCAATTTTTATGTATTAATTATTTATAAAACCCCAAAAAATTGAAAAATACCAAAAAAAAACTTTTAAAAATCATAAAAAAGTCTACAAAAATCCAAAAATTGTGATTTCAGTTTTCTGATTGTAGATATTTGCCTGTAGTTTGTCATAAAAATAATTGTCAAGAGTTTTGGGCACTTTAAATATCTTTAAGTTGCAAATTACTCCAGGCTGTGCACATTTTCGTATTTTCTCACTATTTGATTTTTAAAAAATAGAAAAACATCTGAAAATTCCATAAAAATTCTCAAAAACATTTCAAAACTTTTAAAACCTAAAAATTTTCTCTGAATTTTTCTGAGCATTCTTTGGTATAATTAAAAATTACAAAAAAATGGTGTGCATACTTCTTGTGCTTGTGCATATTATTCGTTATTTGAAAATAAAAAAATTTTGCAAAATCAAAATCTCTAAAAATTTGAAAATTGGAAAATATAAAAAAATAGAAATAAAAAAATAAAAAAATAAAAAAGATAAAAAATCACAAAACCAAGGATAGTTATCCTTTGAGATTCCTGTTTTTCTCTTAATTGATTTTCGATTAATTGAATAATCTTCAGGATTTATAGCCTCCCTGAGTTCGACCCTGCACGCTATACAGGTTAATAAGTAGCAAAATAAAAAAACTATTTGTTTGTCACAGGATTTTTGGGGATAACAACGATCATATTTACCAATAATTTATCCGATCCTCCGGGAAAACCGTGTCAACAGCTGTTGAGGAAGAAGGTTGGATCATTCTTTTGATTGCAAGAGTTACACGATTCATCCCTGCACCCACAAGTGTTGTATCTGTCGGATCAGACTTAGACAAGAGGTCTCATCTTTAGATGCTAGGGGATCACAAATTCTCTATGAGATGCAATTCTATAATTGATGAAATGTATTAAGATTTTTAAACTCCATTGCTATTTACATTCATATGATGAATCTATTTGTTCAATCAGATGTGATTCGATCCACATGCTTCCGTGATGTGAGGCCTAAAAACATCCCTTCAAGTGGTATCCGAGCCTTGGTCGAAGGTATTGGATATGATCCAGAGTCCTAGAAAGATAATGCTTCAGATATCGGATTGCAGGAACATTGTTTTCTCCACGATTATGTGATTTCGAATTATTTTTTATGAATATTTGATGTTGATGCAATTAGCCTTAGTTGTGAACGTGTTTTGGGATACTAAATAATTTTTAAAATGTCTAAATATGACCTCAAAAGTCAGGCCAATAATTGGTTATGATCGCGCATTGACTCAGATAGAAACGGTTCCCGCAAGTGTGTTGTTTTGCATAAATTTCACAACTGATAAGTATGAACTTTTAGCTATTAATTTCCTATCAGGAAACTTTATAAAAAAATTGTATTAATAAAATAAATTGAACTAACAAACCACATGATTTTATTTCGTGTGATTCCGAGTTTGAGCCAAAGATATGTGATATTTTGTGGACTAGGTTTGAAGGATTATTGACTGGGCCTCGTCTACCCTTGTTAATTCAACCGAATTAATGATCGAATTAAATTTTTCATTCGTTGCAGTCGGGTAATCGAGACTTCGTCAAAAAATACCACTCAAATTTAATGTATAATTTAATCCAAGCGGCAGATTTATTTTACTTGGGCAAGCCTAAGGTCGAACTCAGGGAGGTAGCAGTCTCCTTAGGTAAATTTTCAGTAATCCCGATGTTAGATTTTCAGAAGAATATTTTTTGTTTTTTATGCAATTAAAGAAAATACAATGCAATTTCAAGCCAAATTTTAAGTTAAATATCAAAAGATAGTCAAATGAAGTCCAAAATTAATGAAACTTGGCCAGAGGATTATATGCGATGAGATTAAGATACTGTAATTTTTTTGGAATTTTTAGACTCTAATTGAATTAAATATAAATTTAATATGGATGCATGGTAGTTTATGACAAATTAATTTTAATAAATACCAAGGCACATTATTTTTAGATAAAAAAATTATCCTAGATAGATCTATGTGAGATGAATCCAGGAAATTTGATAAACTTTGAAAATGATGTAAATTGGACCTATTAAAAAATCAATTGGGCAAAATACTACTTGATTTATTCATGCCTCATGACGCGTGCAAATGCTATGATTTTTGGACACAGTGTAGAGCAACTTAAATAAGTCTAATATGATACTATGGTGATTTTTGGAGCAATAAATAATTTAATATTTAATTTAAGGCACATAGTGGGCAAAATATGTCAAATTCCATAAAAAATAATATTATTAATTGCAGCTCACAAAAATATGACACGTGTCATAGAAGATAAAGAACAAGGTAAACTACAACATGTAATTTTTTGAATTTAAAAATGATGAGAAATGGACATCTAAATATGTGTGCAAACACAAGGACCAATTTGCAAAACATGAAATAAAATTGGTTAAATTAAAACGTGCATACAGGGACTAAAGTGCAAATACCTATAATACAGGGGGTATGGATGCAATTTTTCCATGGGGACACATGCTTCTCACATGGCGTGCCTGGTAGGGATTGATTTGAAATCATTGAAAGTTGAGGGCCTCTATGAAATTTACCCAGCCTCATGTGAGAGACATGTGAGGTACTCGGCTCAGGAGACTTCGGAGGCTCAGACAAAGTCTTGGAGGCTCTGGAGGTTGGGTCGTGCTTCAGTTTCTTCGAGCCTAGGGTCGGGGAAGAGGCTCGGGGTGCGTACGTGGCGCGTGTTGGACCGTTAGATCTGGAGAGATCCAACGGTTGCGGGAGATGGAGACGTGTCACACCTAGTAACCGTCAGATCAAAATGATCCAACGATGGCAGGCACGGGGTGGCGTGGCTCGATCGGGACCGTCCGATCAAGGAGATCGGACAATAGCTGCTTGTCTTGCTCCTCAGGTCTGCCGTGTCCTGCGGCGGACTTGGTGGGGATCCGGTGAAGAGGCCCTGTCTCCTCGTCCTCCCTCGTGGCTGGTGAAGCTCGTCGGTGGCTCCTGGTTAGCTCGGGTCGGCCGTGGAAGTGTCAGGAAGCCGCCATGATGTCTGGAGGAAGCAGAGGCGGTCCGGAGGCCAGCGGCGATGAAGCTCGAAGGAGCTCCGACGAGACGTCCAACCAGTGAAGATAACATGCCTGCAGGGTTAGATCGTGCCAACAAATAGGAGCTCGTTCTCATAGGAGTGCGTACATGTGCGAGTGAGGCCTAAGGGCAGAGCGAAAGGTGAACGGTGATCTTCCTCCACCGTGAAGGTAGAGCTATGGTCGGAGAGGGTGCGATGTGTCATGGGTATGAACGAAGGGGTGTGCGAAGATCAAAGCTCCAAGGCAGAGCTTGGTGGAAAGTTGGTGGAGAGCTGTGTCAATCGAGGAAGGCGGAAAAATCAAGAGAAAAACAACTAGAAAACAAGAAGAAGATCGGAGGAGGAATGGAGGGGTCTACCTAGGGATTGGAAGCTCGAAGGATGCTCCAGGTCATCGCTCGAAGGACGGTAGAGGGCCCGAGCTCAAGCAGCTCGTCGGAGGAGCTGCGGCACGACGTGGATACGCCGTGGATATCGTCGGAGGTGAAGACCTGTCGTCACTCGCTTTCACACTCAATTGTTGTCACCAATGGGTAGCTCGGAGCTCTAGGACACCTCTCGCTATGGCAGATGGGGTGGAAGTTGGCTGGAGATGGAGTATTTATAGGGAAGATATGGAAGGTCCAGGCGATAGAGGTGTGGGGGTTCGTGGGGTGTGTGGAGCAAACAGGAAGGGCGTCATTGGGATCATGGGTGCTGGCGAGGATGGTGGAGCTCGGGGCTACGTCGTGGAGGTGTCAGTGGGTGGAGATGGTGGTCATGGTGGTGCCAAAAATAGAAAGGGGGAGGAGGCGTCGCGAGGTGGGGCGACATGGGCGAGGTGCTTGCGGAGGTAGATGACGATGCCTTGACCGTTGGATCTAGTGATCCAACGGCTCTAAGCGAGGTGCCAGAGAAGGATCTAGATCAGATCCAAGTGATGCAATCAAAGGGCGGCTGGCGAGCCATGTGGCGAATGGGGACACGACGCTAAAGGACGATGGAGATTGAATCTGAAGTGGGGATCGAACGGCTGGAATCACAGCGGAGATGATGGCTGAGATGGGGTGTCTTGGGAAAGATCCAGCGGTGGAGATGTGGCCACGTAGAGGGTTGCGAATGAGACAGAAACCAACAACGTGGATGAGATCTAGGATGAAGATCCGAGGGTCGATTTTTGATCGGGAATGAACGGAGTAGATGGAATCATCGTGGGCTATGATCGGGTCGTGAAAATGCAGCACGTGGCGTTCTGAGGTTAAGCCGCTTCGAACGACGTGGATGAGATCTTGGCCAGATCAGACGGCTGAAATGAGTGGCGAAATGGATGTCTGAGATCTGGGGGAAGGGAGCGCCATCGGATGATGGAAAAAGAGAGGCACGTGGCACGTGATGTGTAGGGCCACGTGGTGCAACCAGAGGGTGCCACATGGCCCAATCAGAGTGCTGAGGAACAATATGAAATAAGAGGGTGAAAATGACCAAAATTGGAAAAACTCAAAACATGAAAATTGTAGATCTCGATGTGATCTATAAGTTTCTTATTGGACCTAAAACGGAAACGATGTCGAATAAAGTAATAAAATACAAGGGTACAAATATACTTACATAAAGTATACAATGGGGGGCCCAAAACCCAAGTTTTGCATACGAGCTCCGATTTAAATGAAATAGGTCTCATTTTGAAGGTCTCTGAATGTATATTATTTTAAAAGTGAGTAGACCTATATCGGAGGCTGTGTGAGAGAGATATGTGCATTCAAAGGTCCATGACCTCCAACTTGGTTTGAGGTTTTATTTGTCAATTTTACACGTTAGTTTTTTTGGGTAATTTTTTTGTATTAGTGTTAGTAATATATACACTATAGAGTTGGTTTTATGGGTTTTAGAGTTAGTGTAAAATATATACAGAATAGGTGATTTTTATAGATGAATTTGGCTTCTTATTTAGTGCAATTGTAGATGCTAAAATGTGATGTTATCAATGCATGCATGAATGCTAATTATGCAATATTGGGTGAAATATGCTCGTAATTACTCGGGGAACAAGACTCTATTTTCAACTTTAAGAGTGATGAATCACATATTCATCAACCCCCTCTACTTAAAACTTGCTCGTCCCCGAGCAACTAAAACGAAATGCAAGAGTGAAATGATTTTGGGTTCCATACCAAGGTCATGAACAAAGTTTGAAAATGGAGCTTGACTCGACCTTTGGATTAATTGTGTGACGGAACCTTATTGGGATATGAACTTAAGACTAAGAGCCTTTAAGTTCCACAAGTATTCTATTCAAGACGCCTTAATAGTCAGGTCAGAACAAATCCTCAAACGTAAATTTCTGATGACTATGATTCTTACTTGTACTGTGTAAGTGTAAAGAAACTCTCCACATCAGAAATGGCTAAGAAGCAACCTCCTCTAACAAGGTAACTCTAACTCCCCGGTCCAGTAACTCTTTCCTCGAGGAGAGGGGTATTCCCTTCTAAGTTCAAGTGCGACCAACTCAAGGAGGAGGGGGTGGAGAAAAGAATGGGACAGTAGCCAGTGTAGCTACCTATCCCAGGATGTCTGACCAGTGTAGCCCAAGTCATCCAGCTGCAGACTTCTTGCTAATGTACATATTCCGATAGGTATTTTATTTTCACTCAAGCCTGTCTTAATTTTTTGGAGTTCTTGCATTTTGTTTGACAAAAATATACAAGGTGCATCATGTACATCAGGAGTTTTTCCTCTTGAGCCAGTAGACTATCCCTCTTTTGAAGCATTATTGCAACCCACAACATCACGTCCTTAGATGTCAACACCACCAGACTAGGTTGAGATGATATTGCGACACGAGTACACATGTCATGCGTGTCTGTATCAATTATAGACATCTAAATACCACGACCAAGAAAGATCACTTTCCCCTACCTTTTATTGATCAGATTTTGCAGAGATTAGCGAGGAAAGAGTTCTTTTGTTTTCTTGATGGGTACCTTAGCTACAATTAAGTAGACATCGCCCATGAAGATCAGGAAAAAACCACTTTCACTTGTCCTTTTGACACATACACATTCAGTCACATGCCTTTCGGGCTCTACAATGCCCCCGGTAATTTTCAGCAGTGTATGATTGTTGTATTTATCGAAATGGTGGGGGATTTCTTGGAGCTCTTCATGGATGACTTCTTGATCTATGGTTATTCGTTTGATTCATATTTAGTGCACTTGGACTGAGTTCTTCAAAGGTAAGGCAGATCAATCTGGTACTTCCTGGTTAAGGAGGGTATCGTGTTGGGGAACGTCATCTCCAAAAAAAGGTATGGAGATAGACCCTGCCAAGGTGGACGTTGATGAAACTCGATTTCATCATCTTAATTTGTCTTTTTTTATGCCCCTTGCTTAAATGTGTGTCAATAAAAACCAGATAAAGTCTTGTATTTATCAGAGTCATTGAATAAATTAAAACCACAAAAATCATAAAATTAAAATCCGTGGTGTTTTTAGCCTTAAAAATACCCTCAAAATATTTTGTGCCTTTATTTGACCTCTTCTCCATTTTTGGTCAACAATGAAACTTGTAGATCTCATTGAGATCTACAACTTTCATGTTTTGAGTTTTCCAAATTCGGTTTATTTATCCTTCATTTTTTCAATTGTTTGTTCGTAATAATATGATTGGGCCACGTGGCTCATTCTAGTTGAGCCACGTGGCCGCATCCCTCGCGCCATGCCGCCTGATTCCAGCCCACCGTCCGATCCACTTCCTCTCTTTTCATCTTCATCGTTCTTTGATGCTAGATCTCGACCCTCCGATCTCCACTCATGCCTTCATCACCACCATCTGCTACCGCTCTCACCACAGTGCGCCACGTGGCATCATTTGCTCCGCCCGATCACATTCTGAGCCTAGATCTCCACCACACATCCCCGCAGCCATGCCTAGACCTCCGATCACCGTCCAGATGCGATCTAGACCGCCCACCAGCACCGCGCCAATAACATGCCACGTGGTGCTCTCATTCACCCTTCGATCACATCGCCAGAAGATCTAATCAAGGACCGCTCGATGGCACCCTCTTCTCGACCGTTGGATTGCAAGATCCAACGGTCGAATCATCATCTCCTACCTCCGGTCAGCCCTCTCTCCCATGTTCACCACCTCGTAAACCACGCTCCCCCTTTCATTTTTTCCCCCGTCTTCGTCCATCTCCTCCATGATCCCAGTAGCCCACGATCGAGCCCGATCATCAACCATCCTCGCGCAACACCTGGTCGCCCTCATCGTCCTCTTCACTACTCCATCTCGACCCCACAAACCACGTCGCCCGCACCTGGAACCGCCACCTTCGAGCATCAAATAGGACTTCCCTCTACCATTCACGCATGTCCACCTTTATGCGGGGCTCCGCCTAGCTCCTCTCCTACTCCCCGTGACAGGGGGAGGTTCGATTGAGGTGCGACAACAGCGCCAGCCTCCGGTGTTGACCCACCACCTTCCATGGCGGCCTCGTGGCACACTTATCCTACTCGAGTTTCCCCACCTGGCTGAAGGGGTTCAGCGAAGACCTGGGGTTCATTGATCCCCAAGCCCAAGCCTCCGACCACCATATTCTCCAGGTAAGCTTCTCCGACTTCATCTTGTATTTTTTTCTTTATTTTTAGCAATTTCTTAGGCTCTTACACCACCCCCATGCTCCGATGTTCATCTCATTAGCTTCGCCTCACCTCCCCCGTTCACACGCTACCTCCGATCACTCTCCCTACCCTCCATAACCTCAGACCACCTCCGACCCAACTTCTCTGCCCTCCACGATGGAGGAACTCCGAGCTGCCGCCTTCTCCGCTCACAAAGCTCCCCACGTCACTCCCCTTCACGTCCCCACGCTTCGGCTATGGCACTAACGCTGCATGCACTCTACATTGTTGAGTGATCGGAGGGCTTGCCGGAGTTATCTTGGCGAGCGCCATCTCCCACCACCGGAGCGATTAGAGCCTTCTCCACGTATAGCCATAGCTCGACCAGACCTTGAGCTCCATCGCCAACCAATCAGGACCAGCTGACGAGCTTCATCAGCGTTAGAAGAGAGAGGTGAGCTTGGACCACTTCGCGGAGTCCTGGTTCTGCCGCCCGTTGAAGCTGAGGAAGAAGGCATAGGCACCGTTGGATGCTCCTACTCGGAGCACATCCAACGGTGCAGGAGCGTCCACATCGCCAACCAGTAGATCCTCCAGGTACCGTCGGATCCTTAAGATCTGACGGGTTTTGATTGGCCACGTGTCATCCCCGGACCTTCTCCGAGCCGCAGCACCAGACCCGCAGGCTTGGACATCCCGAGCCTGTCCCGAGCCTCCCCAGCGCTTCGAGCTCTTCTGTGCCTGCATCGAACCAGGGACAGCTCCCGAGCCTTGCCGAAGCTACACCGAGCCTCCTCCGAGCTTAGAAGTCTACCGAGCCTGGAGAGCACGTGCCACACACGTGCAATCTGAGAAAATTTCACAGAGACCCACCTACTTCTTCAGTTTGCAACCAGGTCCTGGAATCACGTGTCGACACATGCACAGTGGGTATTTTGCATTTATACCCTCGCGGGTTTTCATAATTGCAAAAATACCCATGTGTGTGTGGGTTAATTACAGGGAAGGTCCCGAACTTTCTTGTATTTTCATTTTAGTCCCTCCCAAGATCCTGCTTGCTAGTTATCTTTTATGTTTTTTTACGTTTATGCCCCTGGCTTCACTCGTGTATATCTTGAGCATCCGAGCTCCGATTGAGTCGATTTCAGTGGTGTTTAAAGCTATTTTCATTGTCTTCTTTATGGCATGCTTGTCTTTCAGATTCGACATTATGAAATTTGATGTGTTATTTTATTGGCTAGGTGTCTTGATTCTATTGTTTATCATGCCTATTTTTACATGAATGAAGAGAGCTTTATCATTTGACCCTGATTTGACTTATAATTAAATGGCTCAAGTATTTCTAATCTAGGGCATATTTTCATTGCATTTCATCACATCTAATTGCATGATTAAAAATAAAATAAAAAATACATGTTTTATATTTGATTGATGCATTGTTGTTGTTTTGTCTTTGTGCCTATATTGACCTATTGTTCTCTAACTCAACACTTAATAAAATCAATAAGAGTCTGAATATCATGAGAGAGGCTCGTGTCCCTAAGTTCGACCTTGGTTACTTACCATGTAAAATATAAATTCACGACCATACGATTTCATTGACATACCAAATCGGATGGTCTTTGACGGACCGAATCCAGCCCGGCTGCGATGACATACTAGCGCTAATCATGCGCTCATAAAGGGTTGGATTTTCGGCTCGTCAAATGGCATCGTTGCTGGGGAGGCAAACGACTTAGGGATTAATTTAAAAATTTTGGATTTAGATTTTCTCTACTCGGGTAGTCTGATCCCCGAGCCACTTGTATTTATTCCATTTTTAACAATTTTTTTACTCATTTTTGTATATATTTTGTTTTTGAACTCTCTAACATAAATCTTATTTTCTTTGCGAGGGCCCGGTGGACTTGGAGTGCATCGGAGGTCGACGGACGTGACGCGCACCGACGGTTGAAGAGCAAGGAATTTCTTATTTATTTTTTAGAGTATTTTTATAATTATTTAGTTGTAATTATTTAGGTAGTTTGCTTCCTTATAGCGGCTCTTGTTTAAGAGCTCGCGTGTGTAAAGAGACTTGAACTTTTATTTGTGGTGTGTCGAGACCCGTTTCACTCTCCGGTGAGGGTGGGGCTCAACTTGAGTGGCGAATTAAGGATTAGGCACACAGTCGTTTAGCATCAAATTTGTTTGTGCCCATTGTAATTTAGGCCACAAAAATCTTAGAAGATTCACTAGTCTTATAAGATTTATAATGAGATGCGCGTAGACACGTACTACTTAGCTCAAATCATATCAATTCTTACCCGCTAATAGTATACTGTTTAGGTGTGATTTTCTCGATCTGCATGCATTTAGTGTAAACTTTACAGATTCAGTTTTGCATAACGCATGGAGAGTGTTGGGATTCACTCTCTGAGCATGCATCATGGTTTCATTCATGGTTTCATGTTTGCATTCTGATTTATGATTCCCCTCTTGTTTTACAACTTAAGGTTAAAAAGAAAATTGGGACTGAAAGGTGACGTGTTTGTGTGTTCAGATTAATTTTCAAGTGATAACCTAACTCTAAAATTGGGACTGAATTGAGCAGGTCGATTAAAATTAATTGGAATAAAAAGAATCGCTGTTCTCGGGTGCATAAATCCCTCATTGATTGTTTAACTTGCAAGTGAGAGAGAGACGACCCTAGGATAGAGCCAAGATTTCTTACTTACTACTAGTTCTTTCTTTTTAGGTGATTAGCTACTTTTCAGTGAGGATTTACGGGTAGCCAGTAAACGGTTCGGATTTCCTTAGCAGAGTGGGAGGTTTAGAAGACGCCTTAGTCCTCAAGGAACGGGTAGCCGTATTTATATGGTCCAGACTTACTCCTATACTAGCTGAAAGTAGGTCCAACTAGTCGTAAGAATCGGGCCAGTCTATAGGAAAATACGAGCACCTAACATCTCGTTAATCTTTCCAAGATTGTATTCTCACCAATTAAAATTGACCAGATAATTCGGCCGAACTCTTACGGCCATCACATGTTGAGTTGGTGAAATTGAGGGTTTGGATTGCGTTTGTATTGTGTGAGTTAACTCCGCACATTTACGTGCACCGTAAAACTAACGCCTCATTGAATATCCGTGTTCTAATCGGTTCTTCTGAATTGAAGATGACCGAATAGAGGATATTTATTCGGACTTTGCGAATCTCTCGTTGAACCCTCCAAGAAGTACGTCTTCACAAGTCCATACGCAACTTGGGACCAACCTGGACCATGACCCTCTTGAGCCTAGGATCGCCCACTCTCGGGATGATTACTCTCAAACCATTCCCTTTCTCTCTTCCCACCTCACCGAGGAAGACCTTCGCCTCGGTGAGAATATCTTGATTCATAAATCCTCTTCAAATCAAGAACACCTTGCTGATTCATGACTTATAGAAGATACAAGAAATTGTCTCCAAAGAAGAAAGAAGAGGAAGAAGAGACCATGAAGACCCGTTGAGAATGGTACTTGCCAGATTAGCTCATCTGAGCAGCAACACGCACTACTCCAAGCTCAGTTAGGACAACTAAATGTTGGGGTCGAACCACCAATGGATGCTGCGTATAACCCCGGACAATACCAAATTCAGAACTATTTGAGTCCGGCAGAACCCACAGTTGATTTTGAGTTGAAGCCACACTTTCTGAACCTGCTGTCACACTTTGATGGGAATGCTTCTGAGGAGCCATATGCATTCCTTAGGGACTTTGAGCTCATCTGTGCTAACCTCCAACATCGTAATGTTAGCCAGGATTATATTAGGCTCAAAGCCCTTCCATTTGCCTTGGGTGGAAAAGCCGACTACTAGGTGAAAAATCTCGGGATTACCGTCACCACTTATGCCCAGTTCAAGGACATGTTTCTGAAGAATTTTCTACACGCTAAGTAGAACTAATATGATGAGGATGCGCATTACGAGTTTTTCCCAATTACCCCTTGAAGCCTTTTGTGATGCTTGGGAAAGATTCAAGGACATCCTACAGAAGTGTCCCTGTCACAATTTAGATGATAACATCTTGGTCCAGTCGTTCTTTACTGGTCTCAACCCTGAGATGCATGGTTTAGTGAGCGCTGTCTGTGGAGGCAGCTATACATCACGAGGAGCGGATACTGTCTGGAAGGTATTCGAGCAGATGGCTGAAACTAGCCACTCACAAATGGCCAACAGGGCCTATACATCGTCCCCCAGTTCACTCGCATTTGGAGGGGGAAAATCAGTTGTAGTCGATCTCTCTCAAGATGTGATCCCTAGCAAGGGACTCCTTGTAGACAAGCTTACTGTAGTCGAGAAGATCGACATGAGGATTGATGAGTTAGACCGGAGCGTCTCCAAACTTCCAAAACAGATGGAGGAGTTGACTGAGAAGGTATCTAAGACAAGGATACCTGTCGTGACTACACCCGTTGCCTCCCGTATACCGAGTGCACCATATTCAGGAGCAGTTGGTGTCAGGGCAACCCCAGCTTGTGGGAGCAGACAAGTCCTATGCCCACTCTTTCCAGTGCCCACTCTTTCCAGCGGCCACCTCCATTAGCAGAGATAGTTCAGGAGGAGCCTCCACCAGTTTGGGAGGTGAATGGAGTATGGTATACTCAAGACCCTGCCGGCAGGGAAGTGCGGGAGACCGACAGTCCTACCAGCGTCCCCCAACCTTTCATAACACCGCATTGACATCCGCTCCACCTCCTTCACAGCAGATCCTGGATTCCTGCCACCCAAGCAGCAGCGGCAACAGTACCAGCAGTATGGCCGACAGGGCCATTACCAGGCGGGCCAGCAGGGCCCACAATCTCAGTAGATACCCCAGCAGTAGCAGAGGCAGTACCCTGTCCAACAGGGCCAGTCTTCATGTTCTTCTTCCTAGTCTTATCCACTTCCTTCTTTGTCTGGTCTTGTGGATATTCAGCAACAGATACTCAACGAGCTCTGTTCCTACATAAACGAAATTCATGACTTACGGGTGTATGTCAACCGCCTGTCCAGATGGCGAGACGAGCAGACTACACCCTCTACCATTTTCTTTTTCCCATTTGTATATATTTACATTTGTTCTTTGTTTAAAAAATTAAAAAAATGAAAAATTAAAAAAAGCACACCTTACAGCACTAAAAAAATTCAAAATAAAAAAATAAAAAAGAGAAAAACTATAGCAGCGGTGGGAGCACCCACCGCCGCCGCCCCCTACGGCCCCTCTCCTCTGCGCCTCGCCAGGGCACCATGCCTCGCCGCCCCTTCCCAGGCCGCACGCCACTGCCGCGGCGCCGACTTCCGTGCCCATCGCGCGGCCACCCACGTTGGTCGCCGTGCGGCAACGCCACCTCCAGCCGACACTCCACCGCACGCCGCTGCGCGACCCTCCGGCCACTCGCCTCGTCGCCAGCCACCGCACGGACGTCGTGCGCGGATCCGCGCCCCTGTGCTGCCCTCCACGTAGCCACACGTGGTCGAGCCGCCAGCACCGCCCCACCTCTTCCTTGGTTCTTCCTGCGCTGCCTGTAAAGGAAGAAGATGTCATTTTTTTATTTTTTTTAATGTAAATATTGCATTGTCTTTATTACATATTTCTGATATTGCATAATAGTCCATGTACATAACTTGCATTGTAAATATTGTTTTCTAAATTTGCAACTCTACCATGTGGATATTTATTTATATTTTTATGGTCTTTGGGTAATTAATTAAAAATGTTTAATTGAAATTCTTCATATTTTACCCAATCTGGACTATTAAATTGATATCTAACTCACGGTTGCTCTAAAAATCTAAAAAATCCGGAACGATGCCTTGAAATGTGATTAAGTTACAGTCCAAATTTCACGTCCATTGGAGTTGTCTTATGCCTAAAATAAATTAAAGAGTGATCTGACTATTTGATTTTTAATTAAATCCATATACATCATTTTCACAAAATTTCAAGTCTCATGGATTCCATATGAGAATATCTTTTTGAGATAAATTGCACTATGATTAATTTGCGATTATGAATTTATTAGGAATTATTTACTCGTTGTCACTCTGTTTTCCTAAAAAATCCATAAAAAAATCATATATTGTCAAAAAATTACAAAAATACTATAGTGTCCTTGCATCATGTTTATGTTCCAGTTAAATTTTTCATGATTTTTGCTTACTGTTGGTGTAAAAAATTGCGAAAATACCCGTAAAAGTGTGCATTTAATTGGTATGTCTTAACCCCTAAAATTTTAAAAAAATATGTTTTGCATGCATCACTGAATTAAGATCTTAGGAATAATATAATTTGGCTGAATTGAACTGAGTTGTTATTAAAATTAATTTGGCTTAGTTGTGTGTTTTCTTACTGTCTTGATTCATCCACATTTGCATTCACCTTTGTTTTTGCATTAAAAAAATAAAAAAAAAACGCATTGGGAATTCTAGATCTTAATTTTCAAATTAACTCAAATTTGTTCCTTTGCCTCCCTGTGTTCGACCCCAGACTTGCCCGGAATATAAATTAAGCCGAGACCCTCTTCACGGAGATCTTCTCTCGAATCTGACTGATTCGCTAAGTACACGTGCTACAACGTACCCGAATTATACAACGTACTCAACGATCCGTCAGATGGCGCCGTTGCCGGGGACACGGCTCATTTCTTGTATTATTTGAATTTTCATTTATTTAATTAAGTGTTTCTTTTATGTAAGTCAAGTTGTCCATTTGTCTTGCATTATAAAAGTTTTTCTTTTCAATTTATATCTAATCTTTGCTTTTGTGACAGGGCCCTTGATGCTCAAGGAGGCGAGAAGCAGGTGTGTCCCCACTGCGAGGAGTCGCAAAAGCATTTTTGGAGAAAGTCGAAAAGAAAGAGAAAAAATGTGTCTCGCATTTTTTATTTCAGTTCATCTCATGTAATAATCGTCTTTACAGCGGTCTTCGATCGAAGACTCGCGATTGTAAACGAACGATCATATGTGGTTGTGGGGGGATCGTTTCCACTTGTATGTCGACCTAGGACCAGGCACGCGGCTCTTCGAGCTTATTTTTATCATTCCATTTTTTTACGTGCTTGCTCGTAGGTAGGACACACATTAATCAAAGACGCATATAGCATCACTTCACTTAGCCAAAATTTCAAGATGTTTTTCCCCGCTAATAGAATCATGTTAGGTGCGGTTTTCAATCGACTTGCATACATATTATTCTGGTTTTCAAAATAGTCCAAATTTTCACGGATTTTTGCTAAGGCACTGCATGTTTTCTCGCTTAGCCTAGATCATGGTTTTTATAGATTACATGTTTTTTCTCGATTTCCCCTCCTAGCTTGATCACTTACGTTAATGGAAAATGGGAATGAACGGTAGATGATGAATGCTTGATTTATGTGCTCACCATAATTCAATGACAACCTTAAGCAAAATAATTGGGACTGTTAATTGCAAGTCAACCTAAAATGGAGTAAAATATTATTTTGGGAGACCAACACCCTCGTTTATGTAGTTGATTTTACTTAACACTTTTTCCGCGTAAAGATAAAAAGTTTTAATCAGCAATAAAACCGACTAGATAATAAACCAACATCTGTTGGTTTCATGGGTGAGTTGGTGAAATTGAAGTGTGTTGTATGCTTGTTTGAGCCATGTTTGCTCTGATACCCTCCCAGAGCCTTAGACAATCCATTAATCTCCGCAAATTCATCCACTCATTTGTATATCCATCCATCTTCTTCGTTCACGTCGGATCTCTCCCAACATCAAATCTCCATCTTTATACATAGGCTACTCTCAAACTAAGTATAGGGGGACCCGAGTCCCTGTGATTTTCTCTACTCATCTTTCCTTGCTTTATACTTAGGTTATTTCTAACCTAAGTATAGGGGGATCCCTCCTTAGTTCCCGTATATTTCTCTATATTTAAATGGACCTATGGACTTGTATCATCTAGTGCTATGAGGACATAGCAAAGTTTAAGTATAGGGGGGTATACTGTATATACAGTATATTTACTTTAGCTATAATCTGAAAAATTTGAAGAAAAAAAATAAAACTTTTTGGCTAAAGTAAAAACCTTTGAACTAAGTGGACTCAGTGGTTTTCACGGCTTTCTATATTATGTTACACTATTTTTATAAGAAAATATTTTTGAAAATGATTTGAAAAATGAGCTTCTCTTGTTTTGAAAAGTCTTTTGAAAATGTTTTGAAAATTTTTATTTGTGTGACATGGTATTGAAATTTCCTTTTGATTTCAAGGAAAGTTGAGTCTAACCAGTGTTCTAACCTTTAATTAAAATTCCAAAAAAATGAGAAAATTCAAAATCCTTTAAGAGTCATTAGTGACTACTAAGCCCAAATAAGTAGCCGCGTTCAGTGAGGGTTCACCCTTAGCAGAGTGGGTAGTTTAGAGGACATCGCATAAGGCCCCGTCCTCAAGCAACAAGCTTCGGCATGTACTTACGCCCATACTGGCTAAATGCAGATGCATCTACTTAATTGAGTTTAGGAAGTCATAATATCTCTTGAAGTTTTTTAAACAAATTGTGTTTTTAAATGAAGGAGTTGGATTAATCCTCTAGTTTCACACTTCCACCCAGGATCTGAAATGTTCAAGAAAACTTGATTTTATGAGGACTTGAGATTTTAGGTTAACCAGCCTTAGCCATCATGGTCTTAGAATTAATCATCCACATTTCCCTAGATTTCTAGATTTGCATGCTATATTTGATGCTTAATCTCAGATCATAGGAATATGATCAGCACATCACATGCACGACTGCAGTCTCGATGAGATGAGTTGACTCTTCACTTGAGAGACTGGGACGAGGGATTCGAGTCTAGACTTGATCTAATGATGCTCGAGGATGGGATAAAATCTATGGAGGCTTCATGAAACCTGAGTGTCAGCAACTTTAGCCAGTATGAGAACTTGGTTCTTATACTAATATCTTGACATTGACCTAAGTAACAGGGAGTGAAATAAATAAAAAATTGTTTATCAGTGTGCGCCAACTCTTGGTAAAAGCAGTGGATCTAGCCAAAAAATACTGCAAATCAATGAAATGTCGAAGAAAAACTCTCATTCCACAAAGTTACATATCAAAGAGCTTCCACCAAAGGCGAGTGCTCCCAACCATTTCAAAGTATCCACTTGGACCACCGCTATTAGGACAAGGAGTCGGGCTTGCACCAAAAAAGGACTCTGCATCGTAAATGCTACAAGTCTGGGTGTAAAAGGTACGATAGGTACTCAAAAAAGGCACACCCCGGTGTATTCCCAGGAAAACAAGTGCAAACGACTCCAACTTCTCTTGACGGACACACTGATCAACACCAAAAAAATGTGTTGCGTAATAAGGCACTAAGAGAGAATCCTTGTTCCAATGAGAGGGAGAGAAGAAATGACACAATCCTATGCCCTCCATCAACTAGCCTTCCATCTACATTTTTAAGTCTGAGAACTAAAGAGAAGGTGGACTGAATGCAAGATTTAATTTATTCCCTAGTGTTGAGGAATGGGTCCTTAGGAGAGTTTCTCGTACCAAGACCTTGGGTGAAGTTTTGACTCTACTCTCGTGAACGCAGTCAACACTAAATGTCATATCCTTAGTCTATATGTACATCAGAGAGAGAGTCTGGAAAATTAGAGGAATTGGATGCCTCTTGATTAAGGCTGGGTTGAACTCTAAAATTTTGGACCTCTAAAGTTGAGTGGACTTGAACAGATTGGATCATGTACGCACATACACAAGGGGGTTAATCCAGTTCATTCATTTTGTTTGATGCTCGAGGACGAGCATAGTTTAAGTATAGGGGGGTGATGAAACTCGATTTCATCATCATAATTTGCCTTTTTTGACCCCCTTGCTTAAATGTGTGTCAATAAAAACCAGATACAGTCTTCTATTTATCAGAGTCATTGAATAAATTAAAAACCACAAAAAATCACAAAATTAAAATTCGTGGTGTTTTAGCCTTAAAAATACCCTCAAAAATATTTTGTGCCTTTATTTGACCACCTCTACGTGTTTGATCAACATGAAACTTGTAGTCTCATCGAGATCTACAACTTTCATTTGAGTTTTTCCAAATTAGGATGTTTTACCCTTCATTTCTTCAATTATTTGTCACAATAATCTGATTGGGCCACGTGGCTCATTCTGGTTGAGCCACGTGGCCGCATCCCCTCGCGCCACGCCGCCTGATTCCAGTCGTCGTCCGATCCACTTCCTCTCTTTTCATCTCCACCATTCTTAGATGCCCAGATCTCGACCTCCGATCTCCACTCACGCCTTCATCACCACCGTCCGCTACCGCTCTCACCACAGTGCACCACATGGCGTCATTTGCTCCGCCTGATCACCTTTTGAGCCTAGATCTCCACCACACATCCCCGCAGCCATTCCTAGCCCTCCGATCACCATCCAGATGCGATCTAGACCGCCCACCAGCGTCATACCAATAACACGCCATGTGGCGCTCTCATTCACCCTTCGATCATGTCGCCAGAGATCTAATCAAGACCGCTCGATGGCGCCCTCTTCTCGACCGTTGGATTGCAAGATCCAATGGTCGAATCGTCATCTCCTACCTCCGGTCAGCCCTCTCTCCCACGTTCACCACCTCGCAAACCACGCTCCCCCTTTCATTTTTTCCCAAGTCTTCGTCCATCTCCTCCACGATCCCAGTAGCCCACGATCGAGCCCGATCATCAACCATCCTCGTGCAACACCTGGTCGCCCTCGTCGTCCTCTTCACTACTCCATCGCAACCCCACAAACCACGTCGCCCGCACCTGGAACCGCCACCTTTGAGCTTCAAATAGGACTTCCCCTCCACCATTCACACCTATCCACCTTTATGCGGGGCTCCGCCTAGCTCCTCTCCTCCTCCCCGTGACAGGGGGAGGTCCGATTGAGGCGCGACAATAGCGTCAGCCTTCGATGTTGACCCGCCGCCTTCCATGGCGACCTCGCGGTGCTCTTAGCCCGCTCGAGCTGCCCCACCTGGCAGAAGGAGTTCAGCGAAGACCCGGGGTTCAATTGAACCCCAAGCCCAAGCCTCCGACCACCATATTCTCCAGGTAAGCTTCTCCGACTTCATCTTGTATTTTTTATTTATTTTTAGAAATTTCTTAGGCTCTTACACACACTCCCATGCTCCGTTGTTCATCTCATTAGCTTTGCCTCACCTCCCCCGTTCACGCGCTACCTCGGATCACTCTCCCTACCCTCCATAACCTCAGACCACCTCCGACCCAACTTCTCCGCCCTCCACGGCGGAGGAACTCCGAGCTGTCGCCTTCTTCGCTCATAGAGCTCCCCACATCACTCCCCTTCACGTCCCCACACTTCGGCTATGGCACTAATGCTGTAGGTACTCTACATTGTTGAATGATCGGAGGGCTCGCCGGAGTTATCTTGGCTAGCGCCATCTCCACCACCGGAGCGATTAGAGCCTTCTCCATGTATAAGCCACAGCTCTACCAGACCTTGAGCTCCATCGCCAACCAATCAGGACCAGCTGACGAGCTTCATCGATGTTAGAGGAGAGCGGCGGAGCTGGGACCACTTCGGTGGAGTCCTGGTTCCACCGCCCGTTGAAGTTGAGGAAGAAGGCACAGGCACCGTTGGATGATCCTACTCGGAGCTTATCCAACGGTGCAGGAGCGTCCACGTCGCCAACCAGCAGATCCTCCAGGTACCATCGGATCCTTGAGATCTGGCGAGTTTCGATTAGCCACGTGTCAGGCCCGGACCTTCTCCGAGCCGCAGCACCAGACCCGCAGGCTTGGACATCCCGAGCCTGTCCCGAGCCTCCCCAACGCTTCGAGCTCTTCCGTGCCTGCATCGAACCAGAGCCAGCTGCCGAGCCTTGCCGAAGCTACACCGAGTCTCCTCCGAGCTTAGAAGTCTACCGAGCATGGAGAACACGTGCGACACACATGCAATCTGGGCAAAATTCACAGAGGCCCACCTACTTCTTCAATTTTGCAACCAGGTCCTGGAATCACGTGTCGACCACGCGCACAATGGGTATTTTGCATTTATACCCTCGTGGGTTTTTATAATTGCAGAAATACCTATGTGCGTGTGGGTTAATTACTGGGAAGTCCCGAACTTTCTTGTATTTTCATTTTAGTCCCTCCCAGGGACCTGTTTGCTAGTTATCTTTTATGTTTTTTTGTGTTTATGCCCATGGCTTCACTCGTGTATATCTTGAGCATCCGAGCTCCGATTGAGTCGATTTCAGTGGCATTTTAAAGCTCTTTTCATTGTCTTCTTTATGGCATGCTTGTCTTTCAGATTTGACACTGCAAAACTTGATGTGTTATTTTATTGGCTAGGTGTCTTGATTTCTATGTTTCTCATGCATATTTTTTACATGAATGAAGGGAGCTTTATCATTTGACCCTGATTTGACTTATAATTAAATGGCTCAAGTATTTCTGATCTAGGGCATATTTTCATTGCATTTCATCGCATCTAATTGCATGATTAAAAATAAAATAAAAAATGCGTGTTTTATATTTACTTGATGCATTGTTGTTGTTTTGTCTTTGTGCCTATATTGACCTATTGTTCTCTAACTCAACACTTAATAAAATCAATAAGAATCTGAATATCACGAGAGAGGCTCGTGTCCCTGAGTTCGACCTTGGTTACTTACCAAGTAAAATATAAATTCACGACCATATGATTTCATTGACATACCAAATCGGATGGTCTTCGACGGACCGAATCCAGCCCGGTTGTGGTGACATACTAGCGTTAATCCTGCGCTCTTAAAGGGCTGGATTTTTGGCTCGTCAGATGTGATCAAGAAACTTGATCCACCAGCCAACATCGAGTCAGTACAATCATTTCTAGAGCATGTTAAATTTTATAGAAGATTCATTCAGATTTTTTTCGAAGATTTCCCATCCACTGACTGAGCTCTTAGGAAAGGACATTGATTCTTTATAGGTCACAAGTGTCTAGAGGCCTTTGAGCTTTTAAAAAGAATGATGTGTGACTCGCCTGTTCTGCATGATCCCGATTGATCTCTTCCCTTGGAGATCATGACGGATGCATCGGATTTTGCTACAGGAGACATATTGGGGTGAGATCATATTTCGTTTTCCATTCACTACGCGAGCAAAGTTTTAGGCACTGCTCAGAAAAACTACACTGTGACCAAAAAGGAAATGCCCATCATGGTATGGCTTTGGAGAAATTGAGGTTGTATATCTTACGATCAAAAGTGACAGTATACATAGATCATTCAGCCATTAGGTATCTCATTGAAAAGAAGGATGTGAAGGCGCGTCTTCTTAGGTGGATATTATTGCTCCAAGAGTTTGATTTGGAGATCAAGGATAAACCTGGAGTTGCAAATGTAGTGGTTGATCATCTGTCACGATTAGAGATGAAGGATTCCCCTGATGCAGAACTAATGAAAGAGACCTTCCCAGATGAATCGATCTTTGTTGTTGACTCACTTCCATGGTATGCCAATATAGTAAACTATTTTGTCTCCAAGCAAGTTCCCCATGGTTGGACTAGGAGCAGTATTGACCGACTGAAGTCGGATTCAAGGAAATACCATTGGGAGGACTCGTTCCTTTCTTCGAAGGACCAGATTGTGTCTAGAGAATGTGTATTCCTCGGGAGTAATACTAGAGTGTCCTCACGTATTATCATTCTCTTGAGGCCAGATGACACCATTAAGGAAAAAGAACTGCTTACAAAGTACTTCAATGTGGTCTCTTTTGGCCGACCTTGGTTAGAGATGCTAATGATTTTGTACGGTCATGTCATGTTTATTAAAGGATGGGAGGGACTATAGAGATGAGATGGACATGCAACCGATGATATTCTGTGATGTTTTTGATGCATGGGGCATATATTTCATGGGTCCCTTTCCAACAGTCATGGATTTTAGTACATCTTGTTACCGGTAGATTATCTTTCGAGATGGGTGGAGGTTATCCCAACCTAAGCTGCAGGAAGTAGGACTATCTGTAAGTTCATCAAGGTTCATATTATTTCAAGGTTCGGGGTCCCAAAAGTTCTGCTATATGATGGGGGTAGCCATTTTGTGAATAGAGAGATGAAATCATTAGTTAAGAACTATTAGTTTGAACATTGAGTAACTAGTCCTTCCTACCCTCAATTGAACATCATGGCATAGGTTTCCAATAGGGAGGTAAAGAGTATATTTCATAAGCTAGCATGTCTTGTAAGAAGAATTGGTCCCAACTGTTGAACCAAGTTATGTGGGCCTATCAGGCGGCATACAAGACCCCTTTGGGCACTTCACCTTTTAAAATGATTTATGGCAAGTCAAGTCATTTACCCGCTAAATTGATTCATAAGGCTGAGTGAGCAATAAAGAAGATTAATTGGAGTTGTCACTTATAGAGACCTGAATCTCAACGATCTTGTGAAGATCTGCAACCGAGCATATGACAACAACGTGATCAATAAGGATGAAGTTAAGAAGTGGTATAATTCACATATTAGATGCAAGAACTTTATCCCTGGACAGAAGGTATGGTTGTTTAAAGCGAAGTTAAAGATCTTCCATGGGAAATTAAAGTCCAAATGGACGGGTCCTTATATAGTTAAGGAAGTGCATGAAATTGGCAGTGTAGAGATATTTGATCTCACAGATGATGCACCTTCCTTCTTGGTCAACGAACAACTATTGAAATATTTTATTGAATCCAAAGAGCGCCTGACTCTAGTTAAAGTGATCGACTTCATGCCAGTTGATTCATTTGCAGATATTTCAGATACAACATGAAGTAGCAACTGAAAATATTCATATCATATAGATTCATTATCTTAGAGATGCATCTATTCTTTTTCACTCTAACTATTAACTTAGAGATGCATCTATTCTTTTTCACTCTAACTATATTCTTTTGTGATGATGGTGGATTCTTTAATTATTATTTTCTTACTCCTTACTCAAGCTTGCGACAAAGTACAGGGGGGTATCCACCACGTATCTTGTATATTCTCCTCAGTCTCTTTATTATATATTCACTCTTTATACTTAGCCTATTTTTTAGGGGGTACTGAGCCCCTGTGATTCTTATTAACTTATTATTTTTGTACCCTCATTTGATGACTTCCAGTCTTACACTTAGGTTAGTCTCAACCTAAGTATGGGGCGGGGGGTTCTGACATATTGTTCTATCCCTGCTTTTCACCATCCTCTTCATGCTTAATATGAGTTATGTCTTTCATTCCACTTCGCACCCTGAGCACATAGCACAAGCTAAGTATATGGGGGTGTTTGTATATTGCATATATATTTTCTATCATAGCTCGTACTCTCACATATTTTGTATATTTATTTTGGGCTATGTATATGGGGATTTGAAACCTTTTTGTAAAAATAGTTTATAAAATGTTTGGAAAATTTATATATATTATACTTGGTTTGTAAAATATTTGCAAATTATTTTCAAAGGGGTACAGATTGTGTTTGACTTTATATTCATTATTTTCTATATATATTTACGTATATTCTTTTATAATAAATATAAAAATGGGAAAAAATTAAAAATCAAACTTTATTTCAGTTTTTTAAGAGAAATTTTAGTGTCTGAAAGGGTGCATTGGGTGTAATGGTTAGATTCTGAACCGTCATATTCTTAGGCTATAAAAGGTTGCCTAGACCTAGTCTTTACAGAGTTAAGCATGGAGGAATGTCTGGTTTCAAATTCTATATTTTGGAAGATCAAGTCGATGAAGAGTTCTTCAAGGAGAGTGATGTCACTTGAGGAAAATGATATTTTATTAAAAGAGTTAGATATGGAGGAACCTACACCTTCTCCTCAGGATATTCAGTCACATGAGTGTCACCTTATTTGTAAGTTAGATTTACCTTTTGTGTCTAGTTTTCTCTTTTAAGGAAATTCCATAAATTTGTTGCAGGATCTAAGGGTTGGATTTGTCTTCTCTCTATTTTGGAGAATTTTATATCTTCATGTGGATATGGATATTACATTTGAGGAAGAATGGCATCATTATGAGTGATTCATTCTCCAATATGATAATGATCTTTCATATTCTAATTCTGAGGTTTACTCTGTGAGTTGAAAACAAGTTAAGCATAAGGCAGCCTATGATTTTAAACCCCAAAGATTCAAAATTGATATTTGAGAGTATGAAGTTTGTTGTGTTGTGTATCCTTGTAATGTCTTGTAAGTGTTTGTTGTGTTCTAGTATGTTGTGTCCTATTGTTGTCATTAAGGGCACCTATTTCTAATTCTTGTTAATAAAAACTTCTTCAAAATTCTTTGTAAATAATTAACTTATTAACTGATGTTCTTTCCTAACACTTCTACTTTGCACTCAAGGCTTATTGAGATCTTTAACACTTGGTTTATGAGGTCCAAAGACTTATAACCTATCTTAATCATTAGGATCTTAGACTTAATAATTCAAACTTCCCTAGTTAAAAAGATTTGTCTACCATATTGCATGCTTAATATCCTCTTTAAAGAATATGACCATCACTCACTTGCATGACGGGATTCGTGATTGAGATGAGTTGAGGCTTCACTTGAGGAACTAGGATTTGAGATTCAAGTTCGGATATGATTTGATGATACTCAAGGATGGGATAAGATTAATGTTGGCTTCATGAAACCTAAGCATCAACATCTTAGCCAGTATGTGACATATTCCTCATACCAATCTCTTGACCAAAAACTAAGTACCATGTAGTGTAAATCATTAAATAAATTTGTTGATCAGTATGCGCCAATCCTTGGTAAAAGCAGTGGAGCTAGTCAAAAATAAAAAGAAAAAATGTATGTTGATGAAAAGATACGCTTAAAGCAATACGGAGTTACATTCATATGAGCTTACACCAATGGCGAGTGTTCCCAACCTTTAAGTGTCTATTTAGACCAAATTATTAAGTTTTTATGAGTCAGGCTAGTACTTCAAAAAAGGCTTTGCATCATAAGTGATACAAGTTTGGGTGCAAGTATATTAAATACTTGAAAAAGATGCACCTTGATGTATTCCCAAGAAAACAAGTATAGATGGCTCAACTCCTTTTGACGATCATATTGACTAATAACAAAATACATTATGTTGAGTTAATAAGGTACTTGAGAGATACCTTATTCCCATGAGAGGGAGAGAAGAAATGACACCATTCTTATACCTCCATTTTCTAGCATGCCATCCACATTTTGAAATCTGACAAACTAAAGAGACGGTGGATTGATGCAAGACTAGATTTAATCCATAGTATTGAGGATTGGGTCTTTAGGAAAATCTTTGGTATTGGAACTTTAGGTGACATTTCGAATCTACTATGGTGAATGCAGTCAACACATTAATGTCATACCTCTTACATATATATGTATACATCGAGAGTATAATACTTAGAGGAGTTAATTTCCTTTTGTTTAGGACTAGGTTGATTTTGAAGTCTTAAGATCTCTAAAACCGAGTGTTCTGATTTCTTAAACCTTTCTTGTCATATGCACATGTCAGGGAATTCACTGATTAATCTAACTCTCTAATTAATTCTTTATTTATTAGCTAGAGGATGAGCTTAGCTTAAGTATAGGGGGTGATGAATCCCATATTCATCTACAATATTTCTTTATTATTATCTCTTTTGCTTAATAAAAACAATAAAATAACTAACAAATAACATTAATTAATATGGTGTTGTGACTAAATACCTATAATTAGTGTACATTAATATACATATTTGTGTACTATTATTTTATGTATTTGTTATTTATTAAAAATCCAATAAAAATTAGAATAATATTGTATATATTTACTTCAGCATTATTTATAAAATAAAAATACAAAAAATAAGAAAATAAAATAAAATAAAATAAAATAAAAACAAGCAATTTAATTCATTAAATTACTTGCAAAAATATTTTATGTATATAGATGACTTATTTTATCTTTGAGTTCTATGTAAAGGTTGTAGATCTCGATGATATCTACAACTTTCATTTTGATTTTTTAAGTTCTACCTTTAAATAATTGTTTTCTATTTATTATGTATTTATGTATTTATCTTAATTTTCATTGGGCCACATGGCGCCATTCCAACGCACCACGTGTCCCCCGCCTCTTCTTTGATGATGTTGGTTTCTGGGTCGTTAGATCATCAGATCCAACGATTGGGAACCTTCCTTCAACCTCCATCTCTTTAGCCCAACAATCGCATCTCTTCACAACTATTTATCTTCATAACTTTTTCCCGTCAACCTCCGATAACCACCATTCCAACCCCCAGCATCTATCTCTTCCTAGTTCAACCTCCATCCTCGCCCAACTTCCATTTCATCTCCTCCTTCTCACGTGTTCTTCTGATCAACAACTGAAACTGCCTTCTTAACCACTCGGAACCTTCAGTTTCACCCAACAAAACTCCACCCTTTGGCCATGGCAACGGTTATCCGCCACTCTTGGAGTTCCTCTGAGCCCTAATCTTTGCCTAAGTGACAGATGGCATCTGATTGGAGTGCGACAAAGGGGGTGATTTCTAGACGAGATCCTTGGTCATCGGAGACCAGGTTGCAGCACCTCAGGTGGCTGCTCAAGCTCAGATCCTGCAGCCTCAGAATATGATGCGAAGAGTTGAAGCATAAGCTTCAACCTCATGCCCGTCTTCCTCATTAATTGTTCATCTCAGCAAGCCATCTCTGTCTTCCTGATCTTATTCTCCAGTGATGCCCCTCTAATAATCGTCCTATACCCCTCTGGCTCTTCTCTAGGGCATCGAGATTTTCGCTATGACCTTGCGGAAGTCTTGCGACCTTCAGATCGAGAGGAGAAGTACATAGAAGGGTTTGGAGCTTTGTTGGAGCTCCTCTACATCACCATTGTAGAAGGTGGAGAGGGTAGAACACACGTAGCAAATACTATTATATATGATCATCTAGATCAGATCTAACGGTTGACATTCATTCCTATCCTCTTCTCGAGGCATCATTTCAAGCATACGGGTTGGAGCACCTGAGACTACGCCGAGCGATTAGAGAGCATCTCATGCAGCCAAGCCTAGTTGCCCGAGCCTCCCCAGGTCACATGCAAGGTACACGCGATGCTAGTGAATTTACAATCAAGCCTAGATAATTCTTTATATTGCATATAAGTCCCGCCTTCTAGAAAAAATACATGAATACCAAGGTTGGTTTCTGTATTTTCATTTTAGTCCATTTTAGACTTATTTGTAATAAAATAAAATATGTTTTCTTATATTTATGCCCATGCAGTGTTTCATCAATAACTTGTGAACCATTGATCTAAATTGAATGAAAATGGTTTCATTGGAAATCTTATTTCATGCTATTCAATTTAATGTATTTAAATTAGTTTTCTTCTATATTTCACTCTTTGAATTTTAGAGGATTCATTTTGTCTATTCAGACTTAATAATAATTCAAAATGGATTTGCACTGAGGTTGAATTTACTTTACTTGACATTGATTTCTCATTAATTCATTAATTGAACTCGCATGTAGTTAAATTTATTTAATCATGAGCATAATTTTGTGTTGTATGTTCTTGTGTATCTATTATATGATTGTTTGTCACATTAAATAATTGCATAAAAATGTGTTGAAAATTGCATTATCTTTGTGTCTATTTGCATTGAGCTTGATCTAGGAATTGCATTGAAAAATTGCATTCATTTTATATTTAAATTACATCGTATTCATTTAATCAAAAATAAAAAAAACATCTTTGTGAACCTTGATTGATTATTATTTTGATTGGAAATCAAACCACAAATTTGTCTCCTTGCCTCCGACCTTGGCTTGCCTAAGTAAACTAGAAATACACCACATAACTTAATTCACATTATTTGTGTGGTTTTTGAATTGTGCTTTATATCATCCCCTACAACAAATCATCATTCTTAGGAGTGGTAAAAAGCAACTTCTCAATCATTCGGCAAACATTGTCAAGAATAATAAGTTGTGGGGGGTGGGCAGGCGACGATGTATGGAAGGGAAATGGAGCCTCAATTAGGTTATAAAATCCTCAACCTAGTTTTTATGATTATTGGATATATAGTCTTCCTCCACCTAATTTGCCAAACTTGCATACTTTCTATGCAACATGCTCGCTATCAAACCTAGATCACGTAGACCTTGCAATCCTCTAGTTGTGTCAATCCTATCTCGAATCCAAACAAAGGGTGCAGTGAAAGAATTATCCCACAAGTTCAGATTAAGGATAGCGGATCTCAAAAAATCGTGCTAAGATTCTATGATGAAAAATAGTCCACCTATATCTATCTTGAAAGAGGGGAGGAGTGGGCCATGAGTTCACGCAAGATAGAAAATCCAAGGAAGGAAAGCTCATTCACTAGATGGAGAAGACTTTCATGAAAATGACAATCAAGAGAAAGATCGAGTTAGTAAAGGCTGCCAATAAAATCAGAATGGTTACTAACAAAGGCCTTATAATGATGTTGTCTATAGAACCAACTTTCCATTTTGTAACACCCCATACATAGTACAACATCTAGTAATCACAAAGTGTGGTAGAAACTTATAAGTTGTAGGGCTACTACTGAACACGTGGGCTCAAGAACTTTGAACCGTGGTCAAGAGCTCTAGTTGGGTCCAAGCCCAATGAGTTGTCTGGGCTAATAATCCTTGATAACAGATCGAGTCTAGGGTCCGAGATGTTACAGATGGTATCAGAGCAAGTACCCTCTAATAGTGGAGAGGGCTATCCAAGAGGTGGAGCCACCTCTACTATAGAGTTAGGAGGAAATGGCTACTCATAAGGTGAATCAACAACTGTTACTGAGAATGGGTCACAAGTCATTGCGTAATGAGGACGTTGTGAATATAAGTGATGGTGATTATAGAACCCAAACATAGTACCACATCTAGTAATCACAAAGTATGGTTGTACCTTATAATTAGTGAGGACTACTACTAGACAACCTGGGCTGAAGCATTTTGGCTAATAGTAAAAGGCTCCAGTTAGGACCGAATCCAATAAGTTGTCTGAGCTACTAATCCCCAATAACGGACCAGGGCTAGAGCTTGGGATGTTATACTTTCCCTCTGTCCTCCCATTAATTGGTGCTCCTCTCGTTGCAATTATCCATCCTCGGCCTATGAGATAGACGACCGATTATCGTAGAACTCATCTAGGGCTCCCATCAGAATCCTTACATGATCCAAGAGACTAATCTAAGTCGATATGCCTCACGAAGTCAAAGGGAGCGACTTTGTTGTCACTCTAAAATAGAATATATTTTCCACCTCCCAGCTAGATAATACAAGTAATTTTACGACGTGCCTAATCCATTAGTTTCTTCCGGTTCGTGTCATACATCCAACATACACAACATTTTATGTTGTAATTACATACTTAGCAGGGGATCCGGTCTAGATCAAATGCATATGGATAGGGTTGGGCATCGGGTTAGGTGGCGTCATATTCGAGTTGACCCGGCGCAAGCCCATTTAAGTATATGGGCTAATGGGTTGGGCCTAGGCCCATTTTATTTTAAAATTCCAGGCCCAGGCCCAAGCCCAAACCCAACCCAAACAAAATTGGTCGAGTTCGGGTCGGGCCGACCCAATTTAACACATATTTACACCAATATCACTTGTTATGTTCTTCTTGCATTTATCTAGTTGTTTCTTATGCTTGTGTGCATGTTTAATACTTTAAGTGTGCCAACTAATTCGTGATTGTAACATTAGTTGTATGTTGGAAATATAAATTTGGTAAAAAAAATATGGCGACTTAAACCACCATTCAATTCACAATATTCTATTGTAAATGCAGGGCACTGTGACCCAATACATATTGGATTCTTACAGTTGTACATGCTCTAACACTTAGGATACATATTCCATTCTTGCATATCAATGTAATAATCTTGCATATTGATGTAATAATATCCTCAATCCACGCTAATGGATATGATTATTAATGGGTCAACGTATTTATCCTAAACACGAAATAAGGATATGAAAGTTAGAGCACGATATTTGGAGCAAACATGAATATACTGGATATAATTATATCGTATAGGTCGGGCTATCAGGCTTGCAGGTTTGGGTCTTCTCAGGCCTGAACCCGATCCGATAAGCAATACAGGCTCATTTTGAGGCCCGCGACCTGCTCACTAAATTTATGGTTCGGGTTTGGGCCAGGTCAGGCCAGTCCAGCCCAATGTTCAACCCTACATGTGGCGAGTGTGCCAAACAAGTAATAGATTTGCGAATGCAATTAACCATAATTCAAGAACACCTCAGGGATAAAAAATGTCAATATAACCTTAAGGGCCCATTTGATTTGCGGTATGCACCGACAAAATTCCAGGTATCCTGTAAATAGAACATGCGTAAACCAATGATTCGAGGGAAAATCTCATCTCGTTCTCTCTTATATCTACATGACATCATTGCATGCGATTAGTTCATGCCATCATTACATACATCTCATTAATCACTCTCTGTGTGCTATCAATTATTCTCTCTCACTTGAATAAATTATAAAAACATTATGTATTATTTTGAAATATAATTATTTAAAAACAATCGTAAATCTATCATTATATCAAACTCTACGATAAGTCACATCATAACAAAACCTCCCAGTTACAAACTCACCATCTAACCATCATACTAAACAAACAGATACTCATCGTTTTATCCTTAAAAAAGGGTTATCGACTTATTGCATTACAAGATAAAGCATCCAAACACATTAAAATGCATGCAGTCGTTGTTATAATATGCACTTATAATATATGTATATATATAGAGAGAGAGAAGGGATTCTACTCCATGGAGTAGGTAACTTACCTACTTCATTTTCATTTTTTTTCAATTTTATTATTTTTTTTGAAAAATGCTTCCATGGATTTTCATAACTATATCCCTCCAATATGTCATTCAAATTTCGTAAGAAATAGAGAGTCCTACGACCTCCATACAGACGATCATTTTTTAACGGTCACAGATTTGTTGTATTTTTCATGTTCTGGATGGAGGCCGTAGGAGTCTCTGTTTCTGATGAAATTTGAATGACAAATTAGAGGGATATAGTTATGAAAAATCCATGGAAGCATTTTAAAAAAAATGAAAAAAAATGAAAAAATTAAAAGTGGAGTAGGTAAGTTACCTAGTCCTTGGAGTATGATCCCTTTCCTAATATATATATATAGAGAGAGAGAGGAAAAGGAAGTTGTTTTGAGTAACAACCAATTTGGTTGTTACACATGGCAGTTCCATCCCCCCTTCTATTTTTTTAAAATAAACCATGTTTATTCATCTATATGTCCCTCCTACATGTCATTCAAATTTCGTAAGAAACGGAGACTCCTATACCCTACATCTAGAACCGATATTTTTTAACGGTCTGAAATTTGTTGTAATCGACCTATTCTAGATGGAGGGTATAGGAGTCTCCATTTTTGACAAAAATTTGAATGACATGTAAGAGGGACATATAGATGAATATACATAATTTTATTTTCGAAAAAAAAATAAAAAGGGTTGGGGGGAGACTTGGCTATTGGCTAACTCAAAACAACCTCCCTCCCCTCACACACACACACAGAGACAGGAAAGGGACCCTGCTCATGTGAGCAGGCAACTTCCCTGTTGCCTCAATCCCATCCGTCCATTAGAAAGTTGTTGTGCCGTTGGATGAAGATCAGGAAAAAATGCCATCCACCCCAACATGCTCCCCTCTTCCGCACGACAATCCCTCCACGCGCCGTGCCCTACACACTCCATGCGCGCCCTCCTCCTGTGCTCCGTCCCCGATCTCCCTTGCACTCCTCTTCATCCAGCGGCACCCTCCCTCACCACCCATGACCCATGTGTTCTCCTCATTATCTCTCTATGCGCTCCTCGAGCAACGTACGAGAAACTGATTCACCTGCTTCAGCGGGTCTTTCTCCCCGCCTGTTAGGTGCATGTTTTATCCAGTGAAACCCTTTTTCCAAATCGTAGTCTATGCATACTGAATGAAATATAATTTTTACATATTTTCCTCAATTATGGGTCTGTAACTCATCCCCTCTAAGTGCACTCTCCAGTTGTGCACGAGCAACTGAGTCACCGGCTTCCAAATTCACCATAATCTAACTTAAAATGTACTCAATTACCTCTCTTCATATTTGATCATTTTTAATTTTCAAATAGTTAAAATAAGTCTGATTAGTTTAGTTTGAAAAACAAATTTATGTGAAATTGTGGTAAAAAATATGGTTCATTGATTCAATTTGGGTATAACGTCCAAAATACTTCATGTGGATAGAATTTATGCAAAATAACATAAGTCAGACTGGGAGACGTGGACGATTCCAACCATGACAGTTCATGGATATTGTCACTTTGTAAAATAAGAAATTTCCCATTCGGTTCATATTAGCTTAATATGAATTCAATTTTAGCATATTGATTCCTATTTTCACAGTTCTATATTCAGTTGAATATATATTAAAACTATCTTGTAATCTATCAACTTACTGCATATTTGTTTTATTCAGATACTATAATGCAACTAGAGTTTTGTGATTCTAGATTTTTTTCTTTGATTATCGAGATAACACATGCAGACATGCACAAGGCGATCCCATAATGATTCTAAAGTAAATTTCCAATGATATCCTCGTCAGGACTGTGTCTCCTCTTCTACACTCCTGTCAACAGCTCAAATAGGTGATTACATTTGATGGAATCACTAGGCACCTGTGTACTATGATTGAACTTCCTCCGGAGCTCCTTAAAGAAGTCCTGAAGTTGAGATATGATGGTTTTGGTACCAATTCGTTAAGTTATAAGCAATAAAGTCTGAATATAATCCAAAGATAGTGAAAGAAGCAGGAATGGTATCCACCAGATGATATGATCACTTGGTAGTTTAGATGGTTTGATTCTAATGTAAATGAAACATTCTTTGTTGCAATTTGGTAACTCGTTGGTCATGTATGTCCTGTGAATACTTATAGCAACACATTAATGAACATATTTGTCATGTACTTTGAATGGATTTGGGAACTATACTTGCAGTCCCAAAAGTTCTCTCCATTGTGCCAAGACATTCACGTTATACAACTTGGAGATGTATGATGCATGTTGTATGGCTTCTAAGATGCAACTTGCATCTTGAGGTGTACAAGTTCCTCATGTTCCTCTTGTAGCCACAAATCTTTTGCTGCGGCCCAACATTTTCGGAGAACAAATTTATGAAAGTGTACAGAGTCTATATACATGATTTCCAAGCAAATAACATCAAATCTCCATTTTATCAAAAATACATCAGTTACAAGTTACATGCAATGAGATATGCTCCTTATTATCTCTAACATGCAATAACTTGAAGGTCTGTTGGGATCCTTATGCCGCGAAGTTTTTCAATTATGATGGAGTTCTGGTTAAAAACTGGAGAATGAAATCATACTTTTGTTATAGTATCCTAAACTGGATTTTTTATTTTTAATCATGTCTAATTATGATATTCCGATTGAGTATATTTGATCATGAAGTATACATAAACATCAATTATGCATTGATTCACAGAAAAGTGGACATTGTTCCACAAACAATCTTCAGCAACTCCACAATGAGAACTCTTCATCTTATCGGCTCTATGATCCACCAACAATTTGGGTCAAAGAAACCAATCCAACTTACATGAAAACTACAACAAAGTATAATTCACCTTGTATTCGTTTTTACACATGTCCATGACATTTCTATCCAAACAAAAACAATCCTAATTTTCTGTAACACCCTAACCCCAAACATAATGCCATACCTATAACTCACGAAGTGTGGGTATGGTATATAAGTGGTGGGGATTACTACTTGACAACTTGGGCTTAAGCATTTTGGGTGGTTGCCAACGGGTCCATCTGGGCCTGAACCCAATAAGTTGTCAGGGCCAGTTTTCCTCGATAACGGACCGGGGACCTAAGCTCGGGACGTCCCCGGTCCGTTAACGGAGCATTACTGGCCCTGACAACTTGTTGGGTTCGGGCCCAGATGGACCCGTTGGCAACCACCCAAAATGCTTAAGCCCAAGTTGTCAAGTAGTAATCTCCACCACTTATATACCATACCCACACTTCGTGAGTTATAGGCATGGAAGGTCGTAGCGCCGATATATCGGCGATATGTCGCCGGTATATCGGTTTCGACAGGGTAGGGGTTTCGATATTAGCCAGTATCTCCTTTTACAGGGATATCGACGATATATCGCCGATATATCGGGGATATATCGCCATATCGGCTCATATCGGTAAAAAAAATGACTGGATTCAGTAGAAAAAATCCCGGATATCTATCGATATCCTCGATATTTCGCCGATATCTCTATATATCAATGCTATTATTCATGGAAGATTGATTCAACTACTTATCTAGCTACACCTAGTATTAAAACACATATATCTAGCTACACCTAGTATTAAAACACACGATATATATTAAAACACCTAGCGAGACCCCCGTACTGGTAGGGTATGGGGCGACAGGAGGGTGCATACAATGGTTCTTCAACTTGGTGTATGTTTACAAGTTATTTCATGTTGTAAGACTTGAATGAAATCAATCTCCAATATCTATGAGTCAATTCTTCAAAAACAAAATATCTATAAGTCAAGAATCAAACATTAATATTGATATGTTCAAAATGATCGATATATGCGATATAAGCTTCATAGATTGATCGATATGTGTGATCTAAGAGTATATTTGTAAGCTATTTAGTGATCTAAGAACTTGGATGAACTCCATTTCCAATATATACAGGTCAACAACTAACAGTACCAGCGATATGTTCGATATGACCGATATGTGCATTATAAGGATCATAGTCTTCACAAATGATCTATATGTCATCTAAGTGTATATTTGTAAGTTATTTAATGTTATAAGAACTTGAATGGAATCCATTTTCAATTATCTGTAGGTCAAGAATAAACATTAACAGCGATATGTTCGATATGATGATCGATATGTGCGATATATGGTCTATAAATGACTGATATGTGTGATATAAGTGTGTATTTGTAGGTTATTTGTTCTTCTAATATCTTGGATGATCTTAATTTCTGAAAAAATGCAAAAAATTGACTTTTTTTAGCCATTTTCGACATTTCCACCGATACCGTCGATATATTGTCGATATATCCCGATATATCCATTTCCGGGCGGACTGAAACGATATCGATATCGATACGGCCTTCCATGGTTATAGGTATGGCATTATGTTTGGGGTTAGGGTGTTACAACCTCCCCCACTTATATTCGCAACGTCCTCGTTGCGATATGGCCCATCACTTATTCCCAGTGATAGTGACGGCTGCACGCTCCGGGTAGCCATTTCCTCCAACCTCTTTGTAGGGGCGGCTCCACCTCTCGGGTAGCCCTTTCTACTGTCAGAGGGTGTTCGGTTCTGATACCATTTGTAACGGACCGGGGACCTAAGCCCGGGACGTTACATTTTCAATGTTGTATCAATGTAGAAAGAAGATGCGGTGAAGGCTAACCAATCTCTGAAAACCTTTGGACATTTCCTAATATAAATGATGCACTTAAAACTCTTTTATTTATTTTTCACCAATCTAATCAATCCACTCCAAATACTGACGAAGTTCTCAACGACAATGGACTCTCTCCTTCAATATCTCCAAATCCAGCAAATCATCTGCCATCAAAAGAGTCCCCTGCTGCAACAATTTATGTGAGCTACATTCAACATGTCACACTAACATTTAGATAGTCAATTCTGTTTCTCACTATCCTGGTGAATTTTAAGGTCGACATATTTCAAAATGCCTCTTAGGCCTTGGAATAGAGAAAATATTAGTTGTAGGATGTTAAGAACCGAAAGCATCACTGCCAATTCCATGAAAAATCGACTCAGAGAAAGAGGTAGTCGAGACCCGTATTTTTGTGGAAAACTAAGATGTCAAAATTGTATTCCATTTACTGTATGTAGACTACGATCAGGAAAAGGTGTTTCACTACAGGAGATATACACCCGGAGAAAGTCCTAATGAAGCATGCGATTAGGTCTCTCGTACGTCGCTAAAGGAGCGCACAGAGAAAGGAGGAGGAGAACACGCACAGGGAGAGGGAGGGTGCTGCTGGAGAGGAGGCGTGTGAGGGAGACGGGACAGAGCATAGGAGGAGGGCGCGGAGGGCGTGGGTAGGGCAAGGCTGGGGGAGGAGGGATTGCCGTGAATGAGGAGGGGAGCATTCTGGGACCGACCCCTGGTGGATGACATTTTTTTTGTTCACCATCCAACGACAGAGCAACATTCACATCGACGGATGAGATGGAGGTAGCAGAGAAGCAGCAGGGTCCCTTTCCTCATATATATATATATATATATATATATATATAGAGAGAGAGAGAGAGAGAGAGAGAGAGAGGTTAATGGGGCCGCCCCCTTGGGGCACCCGATATGGCTGCCCCGTGTCATTTTCGGCATTTTTTTTATTTTTTCAAAAAATATCTCCATGTATATTCATCTCTATATTCCTCCTATATGCCATTCGAATTTCGTCAGAAACAGAGACTCCTACAGCCTCCATCCAGAAAGTCATTTTTTAACGGTAACATGATTTTTTAAATCAACACCATCTCGATGGAGGCCGTAGGAGTCTCTGTTTCTGACGAAATTCGAATGACATATACAAGTGATATAGGGATGAATATACATGGTGATTTTTTTCGAAAAAAATAAAAAAAAACACCAAAATAAGGGGGCGGGCAACCATGTTGGCTGCCCCCAAGGGGCAACCCCATTAAATCCATATATATATATATGGATTAAATGGGGTTGCCCTCGGGGGAGCTAACTTAGCTCCCCCGCGCTATTTCGCCCGTTTTTTTTATTTTTTTTAATTTCTTCCGTGAATATTCATCACTATATCCCTATATTATGTCATTCAAATTTCGTGCGAAACAGAGACTCTTACGGCCTCCATCCAGACAATCATTTTTTAGCGGTAACATAATTGCTAAAAACGACCCTTCCGGATGGAGGTCGTAGGAATCTCTGTTTCACACAAAATTTGAATGACATAATATATATATATATATATTGATGAAAATCCACGGAAGAAATTTTTCAGAAAAAACAAAAAAAGGGTGAAATGGCGCGATGGGAGCCAAGTTAGCTCCCTCCATGGGGCCAATCCCATTTCACTCTCTCTCTCTCTCTATATATATATATATATATATATATATATTAGGGTGAAATGGGGCTTAGGGTGAAATGGGGCTGCCCCCATGGGGGGAGCTAACTTGGCTCCCTCCGCGTCATTTTGTCTATTTTTTTATTTTTTTTGAAATTTTCTTTCGTGGGATTTTCATCAGTATATACCTATATTATGTCATTTAAATTTCGTGCGAAACAGAGATTCCTACGACCTCCATCCAGAAGGGTCATTTTTATCAATGTTGCTACCGTTTAAAATAACTGTCTGGATAGAGGCCGTAGGGGTTTCTGTTTCGCATGAAATTTGAATAGCATAATATAGGGATATAGTGATCAATATTCACTAAAGAAATTTTCGAAAAAAATAAAAGAAACAGGCGAAATGATGCAGGGGAGCCAAGTTAGCTCCCCCAAGGGGGCAACCCCATTTAACCCATATGTGTGTGTGTGTGTAAAATGTGTATGCCCCGAGGGGGGTCTAACTTAGCTCCCTCGCCCCATTTTTCACATATTTTTATTTTTTTGAAAAAAAATTATGTAAATTCATTATTATATTATTATATTATGTCATTCATATTTCATGCGAAACATAGACTCCTACGACCTTCCAGACAGGGTCGATTTAAAAAATCATGGGATCGTTAAAAGATGACTGTTTGGATAGAGGTCGTAGGAGTCTCTATTTCACACAAAATTTGAAGGACATAATATAGTGATATAGTGATGCATATTCATGGAAGAAATTTTCAAAAAAAATAAACAATAGAGAAAATGGGACGAGGAGAGCTAAGTTAGCTCCTCCTAAGGGGCAACCCCATTTATCTCTCTATCTCTCTCTCTATATATATAGGATTTAATGGGGCTACCCCCTAAGGGCAGCCAACATGGCTGGTCGCCCTTTATTTCGGCATTTTTTTTATTTTTTTTGAAAAATATCACCATGTATATTCACCCCTATATTTCTCCTATATGGCATTCGAATTTCGTCAGAAATAGAAACTCCTACGGCCTCCATCGGGACAGTGTCGATTTAAAAAATCCTACGCCCGTTAGAAAATGACTGTCTGGATAGAGTTCGTAGGAGTCTCTTTTCCGACGAAATTCAAATGGCATATAGGAAGGATATAGGGATGAATATACATGGCGATATTTTTCAAAAAAAATAAAAAAATGCCGAAAATGGTGCGGGGGCAACCCCATTAGTCTCATATATATATATATATATATATATATATATATGCATATATGAGAAAATGGGCTGCCATCTCGGGGCAGCCAACGGGCTACCTCCACCACATTTTACAGTGATTTTTTTTATTTTTTTTCAAAAATACCACCATGTATACTTTCATCACTATAACCCTATAATATGACATTCCAATTTCGTCAGAAACAGAGACTCCTATGCCCTCCATCTAGAACATGCAATTTTAAAGGTATTGAATTACTATAATCGACTTGTTCTAGATGGAGGGCATATGAATATCTATGTCTTAAAATATGATGTAGTGGCAGCCACATTAAACCTTATATATATGGGTAAAATGAGTCTGCCCCCCTCAGAGAACTTGGCTCCCCCTACTCCATTTTTCCCATTTTTTATTTTTTTTTGAAAATTTAATTCGTAGAAATTCATTATTATTTTTCTTATCGTGTCTTTTAAGTTTCGTGTGAAACATAGACTCTTATGACCTCCATCTAGATAGTCATTTTCTAATGGTCACAAAATTGTTGAAATCGACCATGTCTTGATGGAGGTCGTATGAGTCTATATTTCACACAAAACTTGAATGACATAATATAAGGATATAGTGATAAAAATCTACGGAAGTATTTTTCAAAAAAATTAAAAAAAAGAGAAAATGAGGTAGGGGAAGTCAAGTTAACTTCCCCTTGGGGCAACCTCATTTTACCATATATATATATATAGTTAAATGAATATACTCTTTGGGAGCATATAAGAGCATGCTCCCACTTTTTTTCCATATTTTTTATTTTTATGAAATGAAAGAATGAGAGATTTACTTAGAATAATAATTAGAATATATATTTCAAATTTCATGTAAAACAAACATTCCTAACACTTCCATCTGGCAATTTCAGCAATTCTGAGACCGTTAAAATTTGACAGTCTTGATGGAGGGATAAAAGTTTCGAATTTTTAATGACACCACGATGATATATTGTGTTCTAAATTCCACTATATTTCATTTCAGAAAAATAAAAAAACATGGGGAAAAAAGGAGTGAGTATGTAAGTTACATGCTCCAAGGGAGGATACTTCTTTTTCCTATATATGATTTAATGAGGCTGTCCCCTGGGGCTGGGGGCAGCCAACATGGCTGCCCCGCCCCCTATTTCAGCATTTTTTATTTTTTTAAAATATCACTATGTATATTAATCCTTATATCCCTCCTATATGCCATTCGAATTTCGTCAGAAATAGAGACTTCTACGACGTCCATCGAGATAGTGTCGACTTAAAAAATCCTACGATCGTTAAAAAATGATTGTATGGATGGAGGTCGTAGGAGTCTCTTTTTCTGACGAAATTCGAATGGCATATAGGAGAGATATAATGATGAATATACATGGCGATATTTTTCAAAAAAAAGTAAAAAATACTGAAAATGACGCGGGGCAGCCATGTTGGCTGCCCCAAGGGAGCAACCCCATTAATCTCATATATATATATATATATATATGAGTAAAATGGGGCCGCCCCATTTTCCTTATTTTTTTATTTTTTTTGAAAAATGGTTCCGTAGATTCTCATCATTACATCCTTATATTATGTCATTCAAATTTCGTGCGAAACAGAGATTCTTATGGCCTCCATCTAGATGGGGGTCGATTTTAACAATTCTGTGATCGCTAAAAAATGACTATTTAAATGGAGGCAGTATGAGTCTCTGTTTCTCATGAAACTTGAATAACGTAATATAGGGATATAGTGATGAATTTTTACAGATTTATTTCTCAAAAAAATAAAAAATAGGGAAAATGGGGCAGTGGGAGGCAAGCTATCTCCCCGCATGGAGCAATCCCATTTCCCCCTTTATATATAGGAGAAACTTCCAATAAGATGAGCTTTTCCCTGAGTGCATGGAAAAGCCACATCAATTAGTTATATTTACTATATACTTTATAATTTCTAACTCCATAAATTAAATAATAAATGTCAATATAATATATATATCAAGAAGTTTTGTGAAAATATTATTATATTTGATAAAAATATTAATTACAATATAGATGCTATATTTTTAAAATAATATACCATTATTATTTTACAATGTGGAGCTTATATTTTACACAATTGTTACATAATTTGCACATTTGATAGTGATTTTTTAAATTTCAGAAAAGGCAAGGACCCATATAGAGAGAGAGGGAGAGAGAGAGAGGGAGAGAGAAGGAGAGAGAGAGAGGGAGAGAGAGAGAGGGAGAGAGAGAATGGGGCTGGCTCTTTCGGGGAGCTAACCTGTCTCCCCCTGTCCCATTTTCCCCATATTTTTTTGAAAATGCTTTCGTGGATTTTTCATTATTATATTCCCATATTATGTAATTCAAATTTTGTGCGAAAAAGAGACCATTGCGGCCTCCATCCAGACGACGTCGATTTCAACAATTCCACGACCATTAAAAAATAATTATCTAGATGAAGGTCGTAGGAGTCTCTGTTTCTTACGAAACTTGAATGACATAATATAGATATAGTGATAAACTTTCACGAATTTATTTTTCAAAAAATAAAAAATTGAGAAAAAATGAAGCCAGGATAGCCAAATTAGCCCCCTAGGGGCAGTCCAATTTTTACCATATATATATGGGTAAAATGGGGCTGCCCCTTTGGGGAACTAACTTGGCTACTCCCGTCCCATTTTCCCTATTTTTTTATTTTTTTGAAAAATACTTCAGTGAATTTTCATTATTATATCCCTATAATACATCGTTCAAATTTTGTGCGAAACAGAGACTCCTACGACCTCCATCTAGACGTGGTCAATTTCAACAATTCTATGATCGTTAAAAAATGACTGTATAGATGGAGGCTGTATGAGTCTTTATTTCGCACGAAACTTAATGACATAATGTAGGATTATTGCGATGAATTTTCATGGAAGTATTTTTTTTTAAATAAAAAACAGAGAAAAAAATAAGACACAAGGAGTCACATTAGCATCCCCAAGGAGCAACTTCATTTTTCCCTCTATATGTGTTCTTTTCAAAACATATCTAAGAAATTTCATCCGTGATGAATCCACTTTAATACCATGGATCCAAAAAGATCACGGTTAGAAACAAAAATCACCCTCCCGAAATATTTACCAAAAAATATACATATCTAAGCTGTTTATCCATCTCCGCCTTTGCCAGGATCCACTTGAGCCCATAGGTATCCACTATCCATTACCTTGAGGTTTCTTCATTCTCTGATCTGAGATCCCTCGTTTGTACCTCTGTAGAACATCCGTGAGTGCTCGAAGGAGCTATCATGCAGCTCTCCCTCCACACCCATTTCGGTGCAACCGCTTCCCTTCTCTTCCATGAAAGGCCCCATCTTTGCAGGACCCACTTCCTCCCCCAACCCATCGACAGGCCGCTGCACCCCGGGGGGAGAAGCTTGAGACGCCACCACCAGCTGCTCCCTCCCCTCAGGGCCACCTTGCTGGAAACCCCTGTCATGTGGGTAGGAAGGCTCTGCGTCTTCTATGCCCTCCTCAAGGCTGGCCTTGCCGGTTCACCTTCCAGCCCCATCATTTCAGGTCCTCAGGATCCCTCCTTCTCCTACGTTGGGCGTTGATTGTTTGCGCAGTTTCACTGCAGTGTTGTTAACCTGGCTTTTTTTTTGTTTTGAGCAAGATTTGGGAGATGGGTCTGGTGATTATGGCTTTTCGAAGTGGTTAGAGGCCTTGCAGGGAAAATCTGGTGAGTTGGTTCTTCTCTTCTTCTACAAGATGTTGTTGCCTCATCGGTACTATTTGTGATTTCCGTGCAAAAAACCTAAGATCCATTCTCCTACGTTGGTTCTATCCAACGATGTCTCCGTTGAGGACTTGGTAAGGTTTGCCTTCCTCTGACGTTTTTTCCCTCAGTTTTTCATCGAGTAAATGGTGCAGGTCTAAGAACGTGGTCTTATGAAAATGGAGAGCTTGAGATACATGCCTGTGATAGTGATGTAACAATTTCTCAGATTATCCCCGTTCTCCAGGATTCGCATCGAGGAACGGAACCACGAAGTAAAAGAATATGCACGAGTTACCATACTCATTCTCGTTGTTGAGAATGCTGTTAAAGCATAATACCTTGTAATTAGGGTATGACTCCTTAAAAACATTCACTTGTGTATAAATGTAGCTATCCAATGCCTTATTATTTTGTGAATCAGAATTAAGTAGAAAAATCAACCCGTCACTCTCATCAACCTTGGCTTTTGGAACATGTTTGCATTATCATCACAAGAAACAGCATGTAGTGAAGAAATTATCACTCGTGTTTGGTCACGGCAGAGTGATGTCAGTATTCAATACCTCTCCAAAGGCCTTCCCTGCTATTTGCCGGGATCATACTACTACTTGATTTTGAGAATGTTCAAGCTTGTCTTGCACGAGAAATTACCACGTTTTACTCTTGACATATAAATTGTGCTCATAACTATAACAACCAAAATACTTAGGTGAGGATATACCAGCACTTATTTGTCAGGAAAAGATAGTCCCGATGAATAAGTCGAACCTAACCCATGGAACACACAAGAAACGACCAGTTTTCATGGCGATGATTGCTTTGCTGGCTATGTTGGAAATCAATCTAGGAAGTTACTGAACTCATCTCCAGGTGCCTCACTCTAACTAAAGGATGAGTGGTCACATTTGTGTTGATGTGTACCACCTTAGCTATAGAGTGGATGAAGTGCAAAAAAGTGTTAGGTGATGCCCTTGTAAGGTCTTTCATCCTCATGGTTCTGAGGGAGAGGTAGAGTACTTTCCAGTTAGGAGGGAGGTTTCCCATTTTAAAAGCTATAGCGGCGAGAAAGACATGTGCAAAAGAACCCAGTGGGGCTATCCAATTCACTCTGACATCGGAGAGCTGATCCACTCTTGGACGACGAAAGAGGCGAAAAAGCAATCTATAGAAAGATTTGGAGCTATCATGTTGATGCGGTTGAAATTTAGGGAGGAATTATTGATGGGTGAGAAGAGAAGAAATTGGGGTAAGGGGATAGGGAGGAATATGCCAAACTGCGTGGGAAGGGAGAAGATAGGAGTAGATTTTGATTGGAGGATTTGAGAGGAGGAAGAAATTCAAAGGGGAAAGGAGGATAAGGCCAAAGGCTAACTTAAATTTAATCTTTGTTGGGAAAACCAATAACTTGATATTCATAGGACCCCTGGGCTCTCTTATATAGGAGAAAAACCCTTGGTTAAATAACACGATATGTACATGAAAAAAATGAAAATACATAAATAACACTAAAGATAAGAATAATCTCAACACTCCCCCTCAAGCTGGAGCATATATGTCTATCATGCTCAGCTTGGAACAACATCTTTGGAAAGAGCCTCCAGGAAGTGCTTTGGTGAATATATATGCAGTCTGATCTTCATTAGAAACACGAGAGGTAGATATGAGACCCTTCTAAATCATATCTTTTGTATAGTGGCGGTCCACTTCTATATGCTTTGTACGCTCATGGAATGTAGGATTATTTGCAATGAATAGTGCTGCTTGATTATCACATATAAGATGCATAGGAAGGGGTACGTCAACAGCAAGATCAATCAGAACTGAACTGACCCACATCATCTCTGTGCATCCCTGAGCCATGGCCCTGTATTCGGACTCTGCACTAGATCTGGCAACTACAGTTTGCTTTTTACTTTTCCATGACACAAGTGATTTGCCAACAAATATAGTAAATTCAGAAGTGGACTTCCTTCCCTGGGGCATCTTGCGTAATCTACGTCTGCACACGCTGTGATGTCAAGAGACGTGCCTCTACTGAATAAGAGACCGGTACCTGGTGAAGACTTCAGATATCTCAAAATCATATACATAGCATTCATATGCACCTTCCTTGGCTGCTCCATGAACTGACTCACCCTGCTAACAACAAAGCATATATCTGTCCTGGTGTTGGTAGTATATAGGAGCTTCCCTACTAGTTCCCTGTATCTCTTCTTATATATCTCCTCAGTATCATCATCATATAATCTCATGCTTGGATCCATAGGAGTAGTAGCGGGCTTGCATCCTGTCATACCCGTCTCTAATAGAATCAGTAACAAACTTCCTTTGGGTCATCACAAGACCATGCTGGTTCCTGGCGAATTCTAATTCAAGGAAGTATCTAAGATTGCCAAGATCCTTGGTCACAAACTGTTGACCTAGGAACTCCTTGGCTGCCTCAATGCCCTGCTCATCATCACTAGTGACAATAATATTATCAACATAGAAAAGAATAGCAACTGTACCTATCCGTGTCCTCTGAACAAAAAGTGAATGATCCGCAGTGGACCGAACAAATCTCTGATGCTCTATCAACTCTGAGAACTTCTGGTACCAAGCTCTAGGACTTTGCTTCAGACTGTAAATCGCCTTGTGGAGCCTACAAACCTTTTGAGACTCCCCCTCAGTAGCAAACCCTGGTGGCTGCTGCATATAAACTTCCTCATGTAAATCTCCATATAGGAATGCATTCTTCACATCAAGCTGATAAGGAGTCCATTCGCATGAAACAACAATAGATAGGAGAATGCATAATATTGAGTGTCTGGCCACTGGAGAAAAGGTATCCTGATAATCCGCACCATAAGTTTGGGTGAAACCACGTGCTACAAGCATTGCCTTGTAGTGATCCACACTGCTATCCGCTCGCTGCTTCACCGTAAATATCCATTTGCACCCCACAACAGATGCCCCTGGAGGGGCAGAAACAACGCTTTAGGTACCACGGGATTGCAAAGCGGCCATCTCCTCTTCCATGACAAGTCGCTAACTGCTATCCTGTATGGCACTATGGCCTCCTGATATGTTCGTGGTATAGTAATGTCTGAGAGGCTCATAACAAACTTCCTGTATTCCTCTGAAAGATGGTCCAAGGAAGTATGCGCAACTAGAGGGTACTTAGCACAGTTGTGACAGGGCTTCCTCAAGGCAATAGGTACATCAAGGTCGTCAACCTCTCTGTACTCTGCTATTAGATTCTCCAGTATAGTATCATATGGATCAAGCATATCACCAATGCCATCGGTAGAAATAATGTGTTCATTACATACCTTGGGCATGTTGGATGACCGGGAAGATGCAGGAGCAGAGGGGCGAGTAGAGGACCTGTGAAAATAAAAATAAGGTAGGAACTGAGTCATGGTAGACGGAGGTGGTGGAGGAGGTGGAGGTGACTGAGACTCATCACGAGAACTTGTTGGTGGAGATATCGATGGTGGAGGAACGAAGATATCCTCACCAGAGTCAGCATTAGACAACCTGTCATCTGTAGGAGAAAAATACATAATAGACTCAAAAAAGATGGCATCTACATTCACATAATATTTTCCTTCAACAGGATCAACACACCGATACCCTTTTTGGGTACGAGAGTAGCGAACGAACACACATTTTACAGCTCTAGGAGAGAGCTTGTCATGACCAGGAATAAAATTGTGGACAAACGCCACAGATCCAAAGACTCTAGGGGTAAGTAAGAATAAGTCCTTATCGGGAAACACAATCAAGAAAGGAACTTTCTCCAAGCATAGTGGATGGCATGCGGTTCACCAAGTAACATGCAGTAGGAATCGCATCACCCCAGAAAGTATGAGGAGCTCGACTCTGAATCAAAAGAGTTCTTGTGACATCCAAAAGATGACGGTGTTTGCGTTCAACAATAACGTTCTGTTGTGAAGTGTAAGTACACGAAGTTTGATGAACAACACCAATAGACTTGAGGAAGACCGATAACTGTAAAGTAGAAAACTCCAAGGCATTGTTAGTGCGAATAAATTTCACATTAGTAGAAAAATATTTTTAATCTCAATAAGGAAAGATTTGATAATAGGGCTGCGTATGGCATGGCGTGCGGGGCGGGAGGGGGGCGGCGACGCGTGCGGGGGGAGGGGGGCACATGGGAGTAGGGTTAGGGATAGGGTAGGATACAGGAACCCTGGTCTAGGACCGTTGCTCCGATACTAGGTTGGGAAAAACCAATAACATGATATTCATAGGACCCCTGGACTCTCTTATATAGGAGAAAAGCATCTGGGTAAATAACACGACATGTACATGAAAAAAATGAAAATACATAAATAACACTAAACATAAGAATAATCTCAACAATCTTATTTCGACTACCCAATTATATAGGAGCATGTTTCCTTATATAGGGAATTAACCCATTAAGAACACATCCTTTCACCCAAAAGGCACACCCAAACCAAAAGTCACATCCCAAGATTGTGACTTTTGATTTTTTACAATAAAAGATATAATAAAAACAAAATAACCATAAAACTATATTTTGTAATGCATCAATTCTCCGCCTCTTTGAAAAACTCATCTCCTGATGAGTTGCTTGATCTTCGGGTTCGACAAAGAAGAAATTCCTCTTAATTTATGGAATTGATGTACCCAATTTAGGTTACTTTCTCTTTCTTTCAGCATTACATATGTAATTCTTTCCCATTGGGGGGGGCGTGACTGCAAATTTTCTACGTCTTCGCTTAAACAAACCATTCTCTTCCATTTCCCATCAAGTTTAACATTTGTATAAATAACTTTGGGGTATGGAACTTCTTTGCAATGGGGGATACAAAACCCATTCTAGACTAGAGATCCCTTTCTTTCTTAAAGGGACCATTGCTAGGGTTTGCTCTCTCCCAATCCATCAACAACGACAATGGAAGTTACGATGGATCCTACATGGCCACGCGTCAGGCAATGACGATGGAACTTGTGCTTGCGAATCTGCATGCGGTGGAGATCCCAATGGAGTCAACAACGATAGTTTCTAAAGCGAGGTCGACATCGGGTGTTGTGGTTGACACTGGGGGGTTGGGGGTGTGAATTGAGGCGTCGCGACTTGTGTGTGTGGTGATTTTGGTGGTGGTGGTGGTTTAAGAAGAGTGACGACTATGGGGAAGGTGACATGGGTAGCATATCTGAAGAAGGGGGTGATGGGGCATTTTGATGACAGAGGGGGGATGCTGCAAGGTTGGTGGCATTGGTGGAGGGATTGGAGTGGTATGCGGTACTGGAGAAGGCTTTAGAAGTGGTGGATGTACGTTTGAAATTACTTGGACAACATCCCGGAACATGGCCAGAGCGTAGTCGTCAGTGTCTTTTTTATTTCTTCTTCTTTGCATCCCGTACAGAACATATCTAAGACTTCATACTCTTTATTCATAGGGCCTTCATCAAAGATGTGTCCTATTTCTTCGTCTTTATTCATAGGGCCTTCATCAAAGATGTGTCCTATTTCTTCGTCTTCAACCGAATATTTGTGGGACGTTGTAATACTATCATTTTCTATATGAATGCACATATTTTCATGCATGAATGATTCTTTTTCCAGGAGTGAGTTCAACCATTCTTGAACTTTCATGCTTGCTGACATGTGAGTTTGGAATTTCTTTTGGTGCGAATGTGAACCTTGGTTGAGACAACTCATATCGAACTTCAGGCGTCAATAATCGATAGGATCGTCGAATTGTAAGAACGATCCGATTTCCATGCTTTACCACCAATTGATGCGGTTGAAATTTAGGTAAGAATTGTTGAGAGGTGAGAAGAGAAGAAATTGGGGTAATGGGATAGGGAGGAGCATGCCAAGCTGCGCGGGAAGAGAGAAGATAAGGGAGGAGAACTGGATTGGAGGATTTGAGAGGAGAAAGAAATTCAAAGGGGAAAGGAAGATAATGCCAAAAGCTAACTTAAATTTAACCTTATTTCAACTGCCCAATTACATAGGAGTAGGTTGTCTTATATAGAGAATTAACCCATTAAGAAAGCAACCTTTCGCCCAAAAGACACATCCCAAGATTGTGACTTTTATTTTTTTTACAATAAAAATAAAATTACAACAAAACTATGTTTTGTACGACATCACATCCGAACCATAGTGGAAGGTAGTGCTTTTGTCAAACAATAAATCTCATATAACAATGCAAATAGACATCTTACCAAGCAAATAGAAAATATAATGACATCGGTAAAACTTCAGGAAAGCGCAGAAGCAGCTCGACGCTAATGCATTTTAAAGATTTGCAGTTGTTAAATGTATTTTTGATATAAAGTTACTATCATCTTTATTATTGGAGTCTTTTCGGTTAAACATGACCTTTTGGAAGAGAATTTCTTTTGTTGCCACATTGGTTTCTCCCTTCTCGAGACCGGTTCTAAGCAATGGGAAAGCCTTCAATTTCTAGAAATATGACCAGTTTGAAAGTAGAGCTTTTTGCGATCGATTTCAAAGGCTATTTGCTCAAGTAATTAATTATGCCATATGTGCAGATGTTGCATGATCTAATAGTGACTGTGCCATGTGTTTCTTTCGGCTCTCTGTAACGAAAGGGCGTATAATTTCTCGATTCTGACAAAGGTGTTGGGAAATGTGGAGAGCCTTTTTGAGGAAGTGGATCATTGGACATGGCTAGATAATTTCTCGATGAAAACATCATATATGATGTCGTGTGCCCTTCTTATTTTTGTTCATGGTGATTTTGCATGGCCTACAAGCTTCTGTGGGAGTCTAAGATGCCAATGCGAATGAAGTTTTTCATGTTATTTCGATAAGAGGAAGGGTTTTGATGAAGGTCCGTAGAGTAAAGCTTCTTGTGGGATTGATTTGTCTTGTTCGTCGCGTGCTCGGTTGGCCGAGAAGGTGCATAACATCTCTTCTTTTTTGAGTATGCTAGAATGGTGTAGTGGATCACGATTATTGATTGGATGGATTACACTTCCATAATTGTGTTTTAGGTCTCTTGCTGCGTATTTAATATCACAGAGTGATCACGACCAAGCCCTTGACCTATTTATGTGCATCATGACTTCGCTAAGAATGGGGTATTTTTCTTTGAGAGAGATGTGATTGAGCATATAGGGGTTCTTTTTAGTTTTTTTGCTTATGTAGTAATTATAATAGTATTTCAATAAATTGGCGGTATGCACCATCATAGGTGCCTACCCTTTTCTTCTTGAAAAGAAGACGTTAGTCCATTATGCTACTTTCTAGGTATTGAAGAGATTCAACAATCATGGGGACCTATGCTATATCTGTGAAAGTGCTTTTCAGCTAAAAAGTGCATGCAAGGTTGCAGAAGTCGGCAGTCGGTACTCGGTCAACAGGGTCACTGACTAAGGATTAATCGGCAATCGGGAGAGTAATCGAATTTAGTCAGGCATTAGTCGGTTGAAAATTTTTATTATTTTAAATATATAAATCATTTTTTATAACATATACTCTCATTTATATTCATATATTTAGCAGTTTTAATATTTTTAAAAGCATAAAAAATAGCAAGAGAAGGAAAAAAGAAGCAAGTTAAGAAGAAAATGTTTGGCACATAGTACAAACAGATGTTCAAAAATTACAACATGCCCAAAAAATAATACAAGCGAAAAGTAAGACAAGCATCACAAGCCATTGGATTCAATCCTAAATGTCATCATCCAAGTCCAGCTCTTCTTCTTCATCATCGCCTTCTTCTTCTTCTTCTTCATCGTCATCATCTTCTTCTTCTTCTATTTTCTCAAGATGTAGCTCCTCCTCATTCATCGGCGTAGCATTGGAGCTTGACGATGAAGTTGCCCTTCCACGTTCACCTCGTTGGCTCCTTCTTGGTTCCAAATTCTCTTCTACGCCACTAGCATGTGCTACAACACCCCATGTCAGCCCGGAACCGGGAAAAACCTCCTCATCATGAGCATCAACATCCCCGGTCCATTCAACCATGCGTGCACGATCACGGGATGACAGAGGATCTCTCTCTTTCTCAACTCGACGTTCCTGCAGGTTGGAATTGAAACACACATATACAAGATCTTTCAGCTTCTTCGTCTCCAACCTGTTTCTCTTCTTGGTATGGATCTGAAGACCGAAAAAAATTAACTTTACATCAATTACTCATTTAATTTTTACTATTACTAATCGAATTGGGTGGATGGAGTGGAGTCTTTATCGAGTCAAATGTATTCCAGTTACGCTCACATCCCGATGATGAAGACGTCAAGCTCAAGATTTTGATAGCCATAGCTTTCAAATGAGACGTGTCATCAACATGATTATGCCACCAATTAGCTATTAGAATAGAGAAATGGTCAACATAATAAAATAAATGATTGACATTAATAGAAAACAATGACTGAAATATCTGAATCAAAATTGCCATCATTTGTCATCCTCTGTCTCACAGCTAAAGGCTTGCCAAAATCTCCACAACCAAGTCTATATGCTGGAAGCTCGTCCTTGGTAATTGCATCTTGTATATCCAAATCTGGATAAATTTTTTCCATGCACTCCTTAAACCCTCTCCTCACCACAACATTTGGATCACCATGAGACTTAGTGTAGAAGAAAAATGGGTTCAAGTAATAAGATGCTAGATGCAATGGAGTATCGAGTCTCCCTTTAGTCTTGGAGGTAACAACATCCACAAAAAAATTATAAGACGACTCCACGCCATTGAATGCTGCAATTATTTCCCGCTTGGCCTCTTCAAGCCCTCCGTAGACAAAGCCCATGGACGGGCATCGATCAGCATCAACCACACGTAATAAACGAACCAATGGAGTGAAAACTCTGATAGCATGTGTCGTATGGTTCCAGAATGTATGGTTGAATACAATGGAACTCGTTGCTTCTCCCTTCTTGGTCTTATACCACTTGCAGTTTCTCCACTCTTCTGAGGAAAACATCAATCTCAGCTTGTCATTCTTCTCATTTAGGCTCTCAAGAGTGAGAAAAGTGGTTGCAAATCTTGTTTGGTCGGGCCTTACAATGTTCCTCATGCTGGTGAACTTGCGCATCAAGCTTAGAGTTTTGGTGTGAGAGTAGATGAACACTGTAAGGCTCTTCGCCTTTGTGATTGCACTCCTCACCTTTGTCTCTATGCTTATCTCCTCGAAAACAAGATCAATGGAGTGCGCGACACATGGAGTCCACCAAATCTGCGGATATTTGGTGACCAACGATCTTCCTGCTGCTACATTGGCGGATGCATTATCCGCCACAATCTGAACCACTTTATCCATCCTCACTTCATTCATGCACTCCTCCACCAACTTGCAAATGTATTCTGCAGTGTAAGCCTCATTTGAGGCATCTATGGACTTCAAAAATGAAGTCCCCAAGGTGCAACTTACACAAAAATTGATGATGCTCCTTCCTCGTTTGTCCGTCCACGCATCAGTCATCAAAGAGCACTCCGTTGACGTCCACATATCACGATGACATTGCAAACCATCGTGAATCTTCGTCATCGCCTTCTTCAGAAGCGGACCACTAAGTTCATATCTCGCGGGAGGCTTTAGTCCAGGCCCGTACTTCCCAATCACCTCCACCATCTGCAAGAAGTTTTTCGTCGTCAATGCATTAAACGGAATCGTCGATGTATATGCCCATTTGGATATGTACGATGTAACTCTATCACGATGATCCCTGGAGAATGCATCCTTGATGGTCATCTGACGTGATGACCCTTCCATTGCGATAGTCTCCAAGGATTCAGAGACTCGTGATCTCTTCGTCGAACCCACATCTCCAGTGATATCAACTTCCTCGCTCATGTCATGAACATCAGCGGCTTTCTGGGACTTCTTCCTGGCAACATCATCAAGGTACGCAATCATCTTCTTCTTCATTTCCTCATCCACCTTGGGACATACAACTACGTTCCCTCTTTGGTGTGCTAGATTTTGCTTGAACCTATACACACCACCCTTGACAATCTTCTTGCACAATCTGCAAGTGACCATATTTGGATCTGTACGGTTCGCAAGGTAACCGTATTGCCATGCAGGATCAGTTGATCCCGGTGACACATAAAAAGACGAGTCGCTACCGGAAGCGACGTCCGCTGGAGGTGTAGCCATCTACATAACGAATTCACAATTTAGGCAATCAACAAACACAAAACTAACTAAACTCACAAGTTGAACTTTCTAATTAACCAACAAATCACAAGTTAAATGAAGAGATTAAATAACAAATAAACCAATGACAAGTGACAACCATATAAGAATTTCCAAGTTGAGCAAATTTAACATATAAGCCAGCCAATGGCAATCATAAAAGAATATCTAAGTTGACCTAAATGCCAACATACAGTGTTCAAATCATATAATAAAGTTCAAAAAAGGAAAAAAATGATTAGGGTAAGCCAACATACAAGTTTATATCTATGCCAACATACAACTTAAATGTTAGAGTTTAGTGCATGTTCTATTCATATAATAAAAATATAAAAAAACGAAAAATAAAAATAAAAAACCTAACCTGGGTCCTGGGCGGCGAGTGAGGTTGATGCTTACTCGAGGGTGGCGAAGGAGCAGTGGCTATGTGGTGAACTGGGTGGGCGACGAGGCAACGAGCGGCGAGCGACGATGGAGCAGCGATGCGGTGAGGCGGCGAGAGGGAGGCGTCGCACCTGGGAGCTAGGGCTGCGGGGTCGGGAGTGCAAACAGGAAAACACGACGGAGAGTTTCTGTTCGACAGAAACTTACATTTTGATTTATTCGGGTTATCGGGTTTTAGGATGCCCGAATTCGTTTGATGCAAAAGGCGACCGATTACTCGACCGACTACATCGATAAATCGGACAAGTAATCGAGTCTATCCTATTATAGCCCGAGTTTGCCTAATCGAGTCGGATATCCCTCCGAGTCGCATAGTCGGGCCGACTAGTCGGCCGACTTTTGCAACAGTGAGTGCATGCATGCACAATGGTGCCCACCCTACTATATATCTATAAATTACACCAACCAAGGTTACACGAACCAACCTTTCATAAGAGCCTTGACGTGAATTTTAACATTCTCAAGATAAACTCTCTCCCGTCAAATAATAATACAATTACATGCCAAGGAAATGCCTGACTTGCTCGTAAAAAGATCGAAGTTGAGCAGGTATTTGGAGATGTTTAGAAAGTTGCCAAAAAAAATGTCCAACCACTCCACTAAGGCTTCTAGCCACATCCGCCTAACTCGATCACAAGCAAAAAATAGATGCCCAATATCCTCTATACTACCACCCCACAATCGACAATTAATATCCAAACCAATGGAGAACTTTACTATGTACATCTTCATCATAATCCACCCACACCTTAAAATTTAGAGGATGATCTTAGCCCTCAGACATGCTTAAACTCCAAATCGATCTACATTCCCTAGCAAATCCCCAAGATCCAACATTGTGGGAGGAGATAAGGCACTGTATGCCTTTTTAACTGAGAAGTTGCCTTCACTCTGTATCCAATGATCACTCCTAGTCGAGGTGGAAAGGTTTCCTTCAAACTTTTGGTGAGTTTTCTCCCTACGTCGCCGGCGTCGCTGCCGGATCAGTTGGTGGCGGAGAGTTCCTCGTCGGCGGTGCAAATCACTATCAATAAGGATATGCTGCTTCTCGCGAAAATGCTTCGCTTCCATGAGGGGAGGTGCTGCGACAGTTTCCCCTCTGCTCGTGGACTTGGGGAGTCGGTAGATGTTGTTCTCTGGCAACCCCATTGAAGAGACGATCCTTGGTTACTGGGGCTGTTAGAGACTCGATCCGAGCGCTGGGAATCTTTCCCCTTTTGAGCCTTTTCCCCAAAGGCCGCGATGGTCTGGGCGATTAGGAGATGCCTCTGGCTCTTTGCCATTAGAGATCCACCTGCCTCTGGAATTGCCTCATCATGCTGCTCCGGCTTCTACGGAAACTCCTTCTTGGGGCAAAGCATTTCTGTCACCATCTAGGCCCTGGAGATCAGATTTGGAGTTGGATGTTGATGCCCTTGAAGGCTCCCTGCTGCAACAACCACTGAGTGATGGGCTCCCGGATGTGCCTTCTTCTCTTAACAACTCTAACCAGGAGATGTTGATAGGAGGGGAAAAAGGTACAGAAACAAGAAGAGAAATAGAGCTACGATTTTGGCGCCCATCTCCATCTCGACTCACAAAGCCGTGGTGGTGGAAGCAGCGGGCGCCATAGTTATCCTGGGGGTTCTAGAGGTTCTTAAATGAAGGTCCTAACCTGGAATGTGAGGGGTCTGGGTGACTCAAAAAAACGGAACTTGATTGGAGCCCTTCTAAAGGAGTGGGGGAGCGACATTGTTCTCTTGCAGGAATCAAAGATCTCTTTGTGTTCGCCGCTCCTTTCGAAATCTTGGATTGTGGTTCTTTGATGGATTTCAAGTATTTAGATGCTGACGTCTCTGCGGGTGGGTTGATTGTTTCCTGGAAGAGTTTTTTTTTGAAGTCACAGAAGGGGGAGGCACACAGTGGTGCCCGCCCCAGAACTAGATTAATTAATTAATAAACAAAAAAAATACAGACTAAAGCGATTACAAATGCCATGATTCGACAAGACACTTGGACTGGATACAAATATTTTCCCAATAGAACCTCTGACCGCTAGCCAACCGGATAGCCCACAAAAGGGCCAAAGGTTGAAGCAGAGCCTTTCGCGGACACTGTTGGGCCACGAGGAGAGAGATCCAGAAAGAGCCAAGGCTGTTCACACAGACCCAGTCCAGATCAGAATCATCCTAGAAGGTGCCGTACACTGACAGAGAAAGAAAAGATGTTCCACCGATTCGATCCCACTTCCGCAAAGAATGCATGGGTTAGACACCACCTTAAATAGTCTGGCACAACGATCTCTGGTCAAAATTCTCTTTCGCCTGAGAAGCCACATGAAAAACCCTATCCTCTCAGGGAGGCCAAGCCCCCAGATAAACTTGCAATCCCTAATCAGATCATCTGACCACGAGGGAGGTGGCCTACAGATCGCCCCGTAGGCCTTCTTGACCGAGAAAGAGCTAACTCTCCAAACCCAATGATCCCGCCCCTCTGAATGGGCCCCATAACTCCTCAGGGAGTCAAGCAAAAGGAGAAACTCCTCAAGGCGTTGGTTCGAAAAGTTGGCAGAGAACAACGACATCCAGTTTCCGTCACACTAGCAGCTAGCAACACGCGCCTTGTGGTTCGCCGCCAGGGCGTAAAGTCGAGGAAAACAGCTACACAGTGACCATTACCCGACCAATCATCCGTCCAGACAACAAAGGATTCCCCATTACCCAGAATAGGCCGAAAAAGCTTGTGAAAGCGTGGGGGAATCTTCAGAATCCCCTTCCAGAAAGGTGAAGGTAGTACCTCAGGAGCGATAGCCACTGGCGACAAGCAAGAAATGCTGTAAATCCGGCGAACAAGAGAACAATAGAGATCTTCATTGCTCCCCCAAATTCTGCTCACCCATTTCATCAACAATGCTTCATTCATCACATCAAGACTCCTGGCACCGAGACCACCCTCAACCTTAGGGAGCGTGATAGTCTCCCAATCCACAAGGTGCATCCCCAGCCTCCCGACCGCTTTTACCCCATAAAAATCTCCGCATCACCCTCTCAAGGTGCTTTCTAATTCCTGTGGGCAAAAGGCGAGTGGACAGAAAGAAAATCAGAATCGCAGAGTGCACCGCTTTCACCAGCACAAGGCGACCCCCCTAGAGAGGAATGAAGATTTCCATTCCGAAAGCCTTTTCTCAAGCTTCTCAACAACAAGCAGCCAATCCGCCAGCTTGATCCTGTCGGAAGCCAGTGGTAGTCCCAAGTAACGAATCAGGAGGGAGCCACACTCTGTACCCAACTCGGTACTGCACAAGCGCACCTCCTCTTCAGTGAGAGCAAAAGGAGTCATCATAGATTCACCATGATTTAGGGCCAGCCCAGACATTTCTTCAAACAGTTCAAGAGTGACCGCCATGCCATTGGCTTCCTCTTTTCCACCCTCAATGAAGAAAATGGTCTCATCATCATACTGAAGAAGAAGGACAATCCTCCCATCCCTCGAATAGCCACACGTGATCCTGCAGGACTGAACCCGGTCAATCAAACAAGGAAGGACGTCAACGGCGATGACAAACAGCAAAGGGGCCAAAGGGTAACCCTGTCTGACTCCCCTATGTGGCTGAAAAAGCCGCCCTCCGGGCGACCATTGATGAGAACCACCATAGATGTAGTAGTCATGCAACGCTTCATCCAAGAAATCCAGATCTCCGGAAAACCCCTTCTATGAAGAGCCGACCAGAGAAACCGCCAGTCCAATGTGTCGTAGGCCTTCGCAAAGTCAACCTTCCAAAGCAACGCCTTCACTCCACGCCTCTTCCAATCCGCAATCATCTCAGTTGCCATAACCAAGCTATCCACGATCTGCCTTCCAGGAACAAAGGCCGACTGGAAGGGGGAGGTAATGTGTCCTAGTACCCTGCTAAACCTTATTGCAAAGTCGCCACGATCAAATAAATAGCATTGGAAAGCGCAATCGGCCTATAATCTTCAATTCTTTCAGCTGCCTCATGCTTAGGGAGCAGGAAAATCAAGGCCTTATTCAGCTTATTAAAACCCGTATTGCACCGACAACATTCCTTCACTGCCTCCAACACCTCAGTGCCCACAAGATCCCAGACGCCCTTGTAAAAGGAGACTGGGAACCCGTCTAGACCATGAGCCCCATCAACGTTCATACTCCAAACAACTTTCTTCAACTCCTCCAGGGTTACCGACCGAATGAGGCTAGAAGCGTGGGCCGCCGAGAGCTGTAAAGCGCCCAGGCCAGCCCACCTCCAACATCTGTCAGGAACTCTCCTCGAGAACTCATGAAAGTGATCCGCAATCGCCTTGCCCATGTCTCTGTTTCCAACTACTCTAACACCATCCACAATCACCGACCGGATAGTGTTACAACGGCATCTCCCACCAACAATTCTGTGAAAGTAAGCAGTATTCGCATCTCCCTCCTTAAGCCAATTATGTCTGGACCTCTGCTTCCACTCAATGATCCGCTTCCTGTCCTCTTCAAAGATCTTTCTTTGAGTTGCCGCTCTTTGGGCTAGTTCTTCTACATTCAAAGGTCTGTCATCCTCCAAACAGTCAAGGGTAGCAACCTCCTCTTCTGCCGCCACCCTAGCCACACGACGAGCCTCTCTTGACTCTGTCTTGAAAGCACGCAGCCACAATCGTAGCGAGGTCAATTTTTGAGCTAGTCTCGACGCAACAGATCCAGAAATGGGCAAAGAGGACCGGTGGGACGAAACCAGGTCTTTGAAGGAGTCATCCAGTTGCCATTCCTTCTCATATCTAAAGAAGCCCCTCGGGGGTGAGAGCTCACCAGAATCCCAAAGAATCGGAGTGTGATCCGACCACGTTCTCGCTCTACTGGCCACATACGACAAGGGGAACAACTCTAAGAGCTCAGTAGAGGCCAGGAAGCGATCAATGCGAGAGCGAGAACCAGAGCTCCTCCAGGTGTATTTTGTGTCCGCAGCGTCCAACACCTCTAGCTCCAAGAAGTCAACACTCTCAGCAAAGTCCACCGACCCCGGATCCTGATCGCCACAGAGCCTCGACCGATCCGAAGAGTAAATGGTATTAGGGTAACATTAAAATCTCCTCCGAGTAACCAAGCACTACCGGGGAAAGAACTCCACGCAACTCTGAGATCAGACCACAACTGCTACCGTAGGGCTGGCAAGCACGACCCATAGACGCAGGAGAAGGCAAAAAGGGTACTCGTACGAAGGCACTCCAAGAGCACCGTAAGAACATGAGTGCCCCTCAATTCCGCCCGCAATGCAAACACGGACTCCTTCCACACAACAAGCAATCCGCCCGCAGATCCAGAGGCATCAATCGATCGAAAGAGCGCCATACCAGATCCGAGACAGACTTCAACTTGCTTTCCTGTAAAAAGTACAACATCACAACCCCACTCCAAGAATCTCGATCCCAAAATCCTCCTTTTTTTCCGGGTCACCCAGGCCTCTTACATACTATTACAATGCTGGAAGAGTTCGGTATTCAATCTGGTTTCTGAATTGAAGGGGGGACATATTATTACAATGTCGCTTGAGAATACAACAACTGACTCAAAGATGGCTCTGACCTGCGTTTACGGTCCTTGTTCGCACTTCCTTAGGTTAAATTTGTGGGATGACCTGCAAAATGCGAGTACCTGCTTTCCTGGGGTGGCTTGGTTGGTTGGTGGGGATTTCAATGTTACACTCCTCTCCTCGGATCGTCCTAGGATGCGTGGTGGACAGGACCCATGTTCGATGGATTTAGGGGAACTTATTAATGAATTGGAGCTGGGGGTGCTTGACCCCTCGGATACGAAATACACTTGGAGAAATTGTGGCTCTCGTTCATGATTGATCTCTTCCTAGCTTCGGCAGAGCTCTTGGATTCCTATCCTTTGTCAACAGTGTCCTCTCGCCATCACACTAGATCCGATCACACACCGTTGGTTTGGGAGTCTGGAGAAACCTCCCCCAATCAGGGTATTTTCAGATTCGAAAAAGCTTGGTTGCTTAATGATGGTTTCAAGGACTTGGTGGATTAGCATTGATCCTTCACCATCGTTTTGGGTTCATCTGCATCTCAGCTGGCACAGAGGTTGGTCTCCTTACGCCTGAGGCTTAGTTCTAACACGAAGGAGGTCCGTGAAGCTAGACGGGCTCAACATGTCGAGGTGGAAATTGAGATGAAGCGTTTAAACATCTTAGAGGACTCCAGGGACCTCTCCTAGGAGGAGCTTACCGCTAGAGAAACGACACAGAGAGTTATTGAGGCGGAGGATAAAGAGGGTAGCGGAGTGGAAGTAGCGATCTAGAAGCTCTTGGCTAAAGGAGGGGGATGTGAATACGACTTTTTCCACCGTGTTGTCAGTGGTAGGCAGCGTCAGAACTACGTTCAGTCGATCGTGATTAATGGCGGTAGGGTGGAAGGGGAGAGGGAGATGGGGCAGGCCATTGCAAACCATTTTCTTGACTTCTCCAGGAGATCTGCGTACCGATTTTGGAGGTGGATTGGTCGGGGTGCTTCTACCATGTCGAACCAGCTTGCTAGTTACATGGTTCATGACTTCACTGTGGAAGAAATGAAGGTTACGGTTTGGAGTCTTAATGCCGACGGGGCATCGGGTCCTGATGACTTCCCTATTTTTTCTTCTGTGAATTCTGGCCGGTTGTTGGGACAGACATTGCTATGGTGAGGGAGTTTGTTGCACTCATTTCCTCTTGCCTAAGGAGAGCTATGAGAGAATAGAAGATTTTCGCCATATTGCTCTCTCCAATGCTATTTATTTGATAGTGGCCAAGACACTGGCAATCAAACTTAACAGGTTGCTGGGTCACATTATCTCTCAGGTGCAATCTGCTTTTATTCCATGAAGACAGTCTAATTACGTAGTGAAAATAGAGTCCTCTTATTCTCTAGCTTGAGCGGATGAGACAACACGATCATCCGGGGTGAACAAGAATTGGGGATCGGAACTTCCAGTCACAACGTGGCATCATGCATGGCTGTCCTCTCGCGCCCATGCTTCTTGTTATTGCAGCAGATGTATTACCATGCATGGTTGAACAAGTATTGTCTAGTGAGTTGCAAGGTTGCAAAAGTCGGTAGTCGGTACTCGGTCGGTCGGATCATTAACTAAGGATTAATTGGCAGTCGGACGATTAATCGGATTTAGTCGATCTTTAATCGGCTTTAATTTTTTAAACATATAAATCATTTTTATACATATATTATTATATATTTACATAGATTTATATATTTTTTACTATCATAATGAATCAAAAGAAGTAATTGAATTTAAACAAAAGAGTAAGCGTATTAGAGTAAGATTGCTTTTAAAAAAGTACAAAAACATTCTATCTCCAAGCAAAAAATGGTTGACTAGTGGACCTAGTCGGAATTGATCGGTACTCGGTCGGCCACCCCACTGACTAGACTAGTCGGACCTACTAGTCGAGCTAGTCGGGGGACTTTTACAACATTGGTGAGTTGTCAGTTGGATACAACTCCCAGGGTATCTCTATCCCTCTGTTGCAATATGCAGACATCACAATTTTCTATTGAGTGTGGCCGTGAGATGACCAAGGGGATGATGTCCATGGTGGAATCTTTGGTGAGATGCCGTGACTGAATCTGAACCATGACAAGTCTAAGGCTAGTCCTTTTAGGCTATCTAATCCTAAGGCGCATGCGTGGTGCGAGGTACTTGGTACGAGCATGTGGCTCCCTTCCAGTATACCACTCTCTGCAGGAAGGTTGAAGTTGTCAGATTGGTTGCCGATAATTGAAAAGATGGAAAGAAGACTGGCTAGCTGGAAGGCCACAATTCTTTCTCGTAGTGGTTGTTTGGTCTTGATTCAGGTGGTGCTGTCCGCAATTCTTGTTTACTTTATGTCATCTAGACTGCTTCAGGCGTCACATGGAGGGGATTCTGCACCGTTTTCTTTGGGTGAAGACTGACCGTGATGGTTCGGGTATGCAACTTGTATATTGGGAGACGGTTACTCTTCCCAAGGCGGTGGGGGGCCTTGGGATCTCTCGCCTTGATACTATGAATGAGGCTCTTCTCCTTAAGTGGGTAAGCGGTATTTGGGGTAGAAATGAAGACCTTTGTTGCCATCTCATTCGAGGTATTTATAGCAGTGCTTTGACTTGGGACCATAACTTCATCAGCATCTTGCACAACCTTTGGCCTTGTGGAAAGGCATCTGCTCTATGATAGCCCATTTTCAGGATCTGTTCAGACCATTGCTTAGCGATGGTACCTCTTTCGCGTTTTGGATTGATAACTGGACCTGTAACGACCCTATCTCCTCCAGTTCCTGCGTCTTTTTGCTCTGGCTGCAGACCGCAATGCAATGGTGTCTGACCGTTGGCTAGATGTTAATTGGATGCCTTTTTTCTTGTCTGAGTTTTCTGATCATCATCTGGAGGATTATCTTTTACTTCTTGATTGCCTCAGACAGGTCGAGTGCCCGTCTAGTGGTTGTGATCACTGGATCTGGAATGACAACACTTTATCAGTGAAGATGTCTTACTGTACTATCTCGAGACGTCCTCCTTCCAGGACAGACGAGCTGGTTCGTGACTGCAAGTTTATTTGGGATCTCAAGCTCCGAAACAGAATCGGAGTTTTCATGTGGTTGATGTGCAGAAAAAGGATTATGACGAGGGATCAATGTGAAAGAATATTATCTTTGGTGTCTAATCGATGCCACCTCTGCGAAACACATATCGAGGCGATGGAGCATCTTTTCTTCCAGTGCATGAAGACTTCCGCTACTTGGGCAGAGTTGGGGCTAAACCTGTAAAGCTTGGAGCTCATTTGGGAGTTGCTATTCAGGGCCATAAGTGGTCCCAAGGAGGAGCTTTTGAGGCCCGTCACTTTAGTACGAGCAATCTGGTTGGCTCATAACAGATCGATCTTTTCGTCTCAACGTTTTTACTTTGAGAATGTTGTTTTTCTTTTTAGATTTCTCTTGCAATCATGGCTCATGTAAGTTCTCTTTGTAATCTCTTTTAACTTTTCAATAAATCTGGGCCGGACACCTTAGAGTGTTACTCACTCTTTGGACTAAAAAAGAAGAAGTCACTGCCAATGAGCCATGGAAGCATCAAAAATGAAACACAAATAAAAAAATGTCCTTCCAAAATTCAACTCGCGTTGATACATCCATTGTGCCATATAGGCATAGGAAACAATCAAAACATTGTCTCGCATCTGCCAACGTCATAGGGACCTACGAGAACAAATGACATTGGGTCACTTCCTCTTTTGAATGGAAGATGCCACCATTTTAGACAAATGACATTGGGTCACTTCCTCCTTTGAATGGAAGATGCCACCATTTTAGTCAGGAGGAGCCCCCTGATGTCCCCAAAGAATCAATCACCCTAAACTTCGTTAGTCTTAGTCCTCGTAACGACCTCTACAAGTTGCCATCTGTACCACCGGCTTAGTTTCTTGCAGAAGGCAATATCACTCTGCCATCTACTTAGCAAACCACCTACCGTCCGCCAGCTCACGACTATTTCAAGAGTTGGCCTTCATATCATAATAAGTTTTTCCCATATGAAACCTGCGAGTTCCTCTGTGTCACTAAATAAACTGTTATGGCCCACAAAGAAGTATTGCGGATAATAATCACCACAAATATAGACAATCAATCCGCATAATGGAAACAATCACAAGAGGCAAGTATTTTAGCGTGGACCGCCCCCGGGTAAAAACCACATCCCAAGTCCCTTGACTTAGGATTTCTGATTAACCGTATCAATCAACTACTCCACTATCTCGAGTTATTTCCCCATAGATAACTCAGTCGCTTGCCGGTTCTTTGGATCACACACCAAAAAATTTTCCGCAAATTTGGATCACACACCAAGTTCTTTATACGCCTTGGATCGAAAAAAGGTGTTACAATATATCAATGTAAAAAAGTACAACAATCTATAAAGCCTCAAATATAAAAATGCACTGAATAATGAGGCTGAGAAATTCACGATGTAAAAAAAATGGCGAAGCCTTTTCCCACTTTAAATAGGGTTGGCTACATGGATTCTTGCTCAAATCCATGTTGAAAGATTTGAATATTTTTTATGCTGGTTGTCGACTACCTAATACGACCCCTACAAGGGCAGATTTGAACACTGGTCTTTTGGGTGGTAGGCACACTGCACTACCATCAGACCATTGATGTGGGTACATTGTAATAAAATTACAAACTGAGCGTGTAGATGAATGACTTTCAAGATGTGATAGTGATGTAGAGAGCGAGAGAAACGACCTCTAAGGCTTTGAGAGGGAATGTAGTGAGATGTAAGTCTACAATAGAGGTATGTGGATCTATTTATAGTGGTGGGACATCAATTAGAGATAATATAGCTGTTGGAAACAAATCTGGCAAGAAATCAATAAGATTTAATACATATGATCGTTCATGTAAATAAGGTGATCGATCATCTCAAGTTGGTCGATTATGTAGATCTGGTTGATCGACCATGAAAGAGTTGTTGGCAGTTTGCATTTAAAAAGCGACTGATCATAAATGGTAGCTGGTCGATTAAGGGCGAGCGACCGGGTCAAGTAGGTTGGTCAATCATGTCAAATAGAGTGATCGATCAAAGGCAGCTGATCGATCAGATCATGAAGGTTGATCGATCAAGATGGCGTGGACCTAATATACTTGCATGATACACATGTATATATATTTGAGACTTTTTACACATGTTTATCCAAAAAAGTCCTCTTTTTTTCTTCTTTGTATTATCCATAGCTTTCGGCTTATCCATTGAATATGCCATTACCATCATTGTACAAAGGTGCTTGAGTAGCTAAGTGGTTTGCTTTTGTTCTTCGTTCTCCATAATGTTGCTCTTTTATGCTGAATTCTTGAAGTAAAGTTGTCATGAAATCTACAGTACTATCTATATTCACAAAGTTTGTTATTGCCAAAATAATAATACAATTAGCATGCAAACAAGGTACTAACAAAGCACACGTCCCCCGCGTCTTGCACCACCCAACTACGATAGCCCTGATCCTGAACAATATCTCCATCCTCGATTAGTAGCTGACTCGCAATCTCTTACACAAAAGATTATGAACCTGCCAACCTACCTTAACCATTTAGTACAATCTCAAAAAGTTACATTGAATGAGTGCCTTACACCATTTCTTGCCTATTCAATACAAACACTTGAACAACTACAAGTTCTTTTAGGATAAAAATGTGTCTGGTGTGAGGAACAATACAATTATACTTAAGAGGCCTATGATTCTTCTTTTTTTTGAAGTCAAGAAAAAGGGGGATACACTCAGTGGTGTTCACCCCAATATATTAAAAGGAAGGAGAGTCAGAGGTACAAACATAAACAAAAAAGAGCAACCCAGTAAAGGAGGCGAGAAGCCTCCAGTTCTGGGCAAAAACACAAATACAAGATATCAAAAATTAAGTACAACTCCAGTCGTCCACCAACCCACCCGCTCGACAGAGCACATTCTCCATGTAGAAGCGTTGCGCAGAGAAAATGGCCTCGTTACGACTAAGCCATATCGACCATAATCTTGCCACCGATGTCAAGAGCCGCCTTCTATCTAAATGCCTATTCACGAAGAGAGAGTCACAGAAGGTCTCCACATCACAAGCCCGCACCCAATCCACAAGCGGGTCCTCCCAAAGCCCCCAGACCATAGGGCATACAAAGAGGATATAATCCAGGGATTCCACATTCGATTCACACAGGACGCATAGATTGGACACCGAGATCATCAACCTTGAGCATCGATCACGCGTCAGAAGCCTCTTTCTGCGGACCAGCCATAAGAAGAAAACAATGCGCAAGGGCAGGCCCAAGCTCCAGAAAAACCACAGTCTCTCACCAGGGAATCCGAGCGAGCAGGCAGAAGCTCAAGCAGTCCAGCATAGGCCTTCCGAGTCGAAAAGCCACCATCCCTCCAAACCCAATGATCCAAGCCCACGGAAGGCGTATCCGCTTCAGCAAGGGCGTCCATCAGATCAGAGCGAGAAAGTCCATCAATCTCTGATCCGAGAAATTCCCCCCAAAGCGAGTAGACCAACACACATTCTCCCAGCAGCAAGCCACGGAGGCATCCTTGTTCTCCGCCATCGCAAAGAGCCGCGGGAAGCGGACAGATAAGGGATCCCCCCCAACCAGCTGTCCTTCCAAAAAGGTGGCTGATTGGAGCGCGTCGGGGAGACAGGGGGTGTTATGGAAAATAGATTTTGCCAAAGCTTATGATAGCATTGATTGGGCCTTCCTTTGATTGGTCCTCAGGAGGCGTGGGTTCCCGGACCTATGGATTTCTTGGATGCGCCGATGCATGACTACTGCTTCCTTCTCGCTTTTGCTCAATGGCGGTATGGAGGGGGGGGGGGGCTAATTCAATCGAGACGTGGCCTTCGCCAGGGCTGCCCGCTACCCCCCCTACTCTTTGTTCTTGCTTCGGATGTCTTGGCTCGTATGGTGGACCGGGTTGTTGCTGCTGGCCTCTCCAAGGGTTTCTCCAAGGGGGGCGTCTCTGTGCCATTACTACAGTTTGAGGACGACACCTTGTGCTTCATTGAAGGTGGTGCTACTGAGGTTGCTGCCATGTCGGTGACTCTGGACCTCTTTAGCGAATTATCGGGGCTACTCATAAATGGGGCCAAGTCAAAGGTTATTCCTTTTAGCTTATCAGAGATTTTGGCGCTGGATTGTGCGAGGATTCTGGGCTCTGCTCCGGGGAGTTTGCCGATTGACTACCTGGGCCTTCCCTTGGTGGTTGGGAGGCCCAGACTTAGGGACTGGAATGGGGTGGTGGAGAAGGTTGAGGCGAGACTGGCGGGTTGGCGTGCAACGCTCCTCTCGAAAGGCGGAAGGCTGGTTCTTATTCGCTCGGTTCTTGTTTCCATTCCGGTTCACTTTTTGTCGACTCGACGGTTGCCTGCTGGGATTTGCAGGAGACTTGAGTCTTGTTTCAAGAGATTCTTGTGGGGGAAATCGGGTGTTGAAGGGAGGGGGATTCACCTGGTCGCTTGGGAGGAGGTGGCGAGGGGGAAGCATGAAGGGGGGTAGGGGGTCAGGCGCCTCAAGTTGGTCAATGATGCGTTCTTTCTTAAGTGGGCGATCAGGGTGTGGGGAAGAGGTGGAAACTTCTTTACTGATGTTTTGAGGAAGCTTCATGGGGAGGAGTGGGCTGGGGAGGCCAGGTTGGGGGTGGTGCATGCGCGGTCTCCGTTCTGGCGTGGTATTCAGGAGGTCTTCTTGTCTGTTCAGCCTATCAAAACCCGCATTTCCTCCGCAAAACTCCACAACCACCTCAAAAACTTCGATGCCCACCAGGTCCCAGAAGTCCCGAAAGAAAGCCACAGAGAAACCATCAGGCCCCGGGGACCCATCATGATTAAGTTCCCACACAACCTCTTTAGTCTCCAGCATCGAAATCGGCCTAATAAGCATGGCACAGTCCTCCTCGGAAACCTTGGGCACCCCCAGCCCCAACCACTTCCAAGATCTCGTGGAACGAGTCGACATGACTCCCCTGAAATGTTCCACAATGGCAGACCCCATCGCATTATCCCCAACGAAGCGCTCCCTATCAACAGAGATAGCGCGTATTGAATTGTTACGCTTCCTCCCACTAGCAACCCTGTGAAAGTATGCCGTGTTTGCATCTCCATCTTTGAGCCATTTTAGCCTGGAGCGCTGTCGCCACTCAATAGCTCTCTTCTTGTCCTCCTCCGCCCCCTTTTTTTGCGCAGAGGACCCCTCCTCGAGCTCGACCGCATTCAGATCCCTCTCGCTTTCAAGAGAATCAAGCCTCCTAATAATCTCCTCCGCCTCTGATCTTATAGCCACCCGCGCCACCCGCGGCTCGCGCTTAAAGCGCGCCAATCTCCTCCGCAAAGAATCAAGCTTGTGGCCCAGTCTCACGGCCGCAGACCCCTCCACTGAAGAAGAAACCCACAGGTCGGCCACAACATCCCTGAAACAAGGCTCAAGGAGCCAGCAATGTTCGTATCCAAAGAGGCCCTTCATAGAACGAGTCTCACCATAATTCCACATAATCGGCGAGTGCTCGGAGAAAGCCCTGGGTCTAGAAGAGACTGAGCAAGAAGGAAACATCTCCATCAAGGCACCCGAAGCCAAGAAACGATCAATCCGAGATCGTGAAGTGCCGCTCCTCCAGGTGTAACTTATATCAGATGCCACCAAATTCTCCAAAGCCAAGGAGTCAACAGTCTCCTTAAAAGTCAATAACCCCGGGTCACGCCCCCCCCGCCCGCGGGCGATCAGAAGAGAGAAGAGTCACATTGAAATCTCCCCCAATGATCCAAGGGAGCCCCACAAAAGCACGTCCCGCATCGCGCAAGTCCTCCCAGACTTCGGCTCTCTTGATAGGACAACAAGGCCCATAAACGCAAGAGAAAGCGATCGGAGAGGTCGAGCCACTCCTAATCAGCACCACCGAGAGCATATGTCTCCCCAAAATAGACGAATCAAGCGTAAAAGCGGCCGATCCACGCAATGGATAGGCCCCCCGCCGCACCCACCGCATCCAAGGCCGAATAACCATCCAACGCCCCCACACCAAAGGAGCGCCACAGAGCATCATCCAACCCACGCAACTTCGACTCATGTATCAAGGCAATATTACAACACCACTCCGACAAGCAGGCACCCAAAGCCTTTCTCTTCACATCGTCCCCCAGCCCCCTCACATTCCAGGATAGAACTTTCATTAAAAAGATGGCGACGCCCTCCAGAAAGCGCAAGGCCAGCCGCCTCCGCCACAGTGTCTCTTAACGACGCACAAGAAAGAATTGGCGCGAATCCCGTACGAGATCTGCTCCTCCTATGATATCTTTTCCCCGAGCGCTTATCGGAGCGTGCTCCCAGATCGACATCACCGCCCGCAACCGAAACACCCATCACAGGGTTAGGCAAGGCGAGGAGAGGCGAGCCCTCATCATCTTTGGAGAAAGGCCCCAGAATGGACAGCGAAGTCGATCCCACCACAATAGGCAAACCACCACCCGAAGGAAGGGCCGATCCAGACAAGTCCTGAACTGAGGGAGACTCATGAAGCACGACCGCAACAGGACCCTCCTCCAAGATGGTCCCAATAGAAGACCGGGAGGGGTCCGGGTCCGAATCCGCGGAGAGAAAGGAGGTTTCCCCACCGGACCACGATCCGAAACTCCCCGATCCGCCATTATTTGGAGAAGAGAGACCCGTCCACGTGCCCAAATATGAAACGCTCAGCGCACGGTCCACCTTCCAGGAAAAAGAGCCGAAAAAAGAATCAACCTCGGACGGTCCCCCCTTAGGCAAAGCGCCACTTAGGGCGAAATCACTCGGGAAACGAGAAGAACCATTGAAGGGGCGTGGGCAATCAACCCAGGTAGGCGACGCTTCGCGAAGGCCCCCATGCAGCGCCAGCTGGCCAACAGGAGACGAGGCGACATCACCAACCGCAGGGGCCAACGTCTTGATCGAGGAAATCGCCGGCCCAGCCACCGCCTGCAGCTGAGCAAGAGGCTCCAAGAAAGAAATCTCCACCGGGAACGAGAACCGACCAACCGAGAAGGTCTCAAAGACCACCTTGCCCAAGACGTCTTCGAGCAAACTTCTGCCACATTCCAAAAGGACCCGAGTTGCCTTCCAATCTGAACCCGGCACGCAGCCATCACCCACAATTGCCAGCAGTTCCCCCCATCGCCGAAGAAGTTTCCCCAAGCCCTGCACCCTACGAGAGAGGAAAGGAACCCCTCGCACCTCCACAACACAAATTTCAACATCGCCGCATGCTCCATCGTCGTATCGCAAAGGTCTCCAGGAGATGTCCTCAAAAACATCACTCGTCAATAAGCTTCGACGTTGCTCCACAGATAGGCCACGAACACAGCACCTAGAGTTGTCCAAAACAACCATGTCTCCACCGAACATGGGTCCCAGGAATCCATGCAAACGCAAGCTCACGATACTCCAATCTACTCCTTTACGTAGGGCTAGCCCCACAGCAACTCCATCACACCCACCCCCCTTTACGAACGGACCATGCAGCGTACCTCCATGCGATTTCTCCCGCCCCCTCCCTTGAGAAGCATTTTGTTTTCGTTCTTATGATTCTTCCCTTTAAGAAGAAGCCTATGATTCTTCTTGACATAAACCCTAATCTTCTTACTTGTTTTCGTGAACATGGGTCCCAGGAATCCATGCAAACGCAAGCTCACGGTACTCCAATCTACTCCTTTACGTAGGGATAGCCCCACAGCAACTCCATCACACCCACCCCCCTTTACGAACGGACCATGCAGCGTACCTCCATGCGATTTCTCCCGCCCCCTCCCTTGAGAAGCATCTTGTTTTCGTTCTTATGATTCTTCCCTTTAAGAAGAAGCCTATGATTCTTCTTGACATAAACCCTAATCTTCTTACTTGTTTTCGTTCTTATTACTTTCGCAATATATTTTCACATAAGTTCAGAATGACATTATTGTATATAAAAATAATGGGGATTGTGATAGTAAGCTGCAAGATGGAGAGAACTATTCAATCTCTCATTTAACTTTAACACAATGGCATTAATGTACATCTTATAAGAATGATCAAAGTCTTTAAATAAACTCTTATCTCCTTCGCATATAAATACATATACTTCAAGTATAAAATTAGCAATTTTAAAACTATTTAAATTCAAATTAATGATTAGTGTTGTTAATTTACTACTTCTCATAATACGACTATGTCAACTCTTCATTTATTACTGTTGGAAGTAGACAACCTCATGTTGGACTTGTAAGCTCTTGGCAACCCATAAATGCAATAAAAGTTATTGTTTTATCATGTCCATATGAAATATTGTGAATACGCAAAGATCCATTTGTACAATTAGAGTTATGTACCATGGCCATATTGCATACCATGTAGCTGAGAGAACATAACTGACTTCAAGCATGAAATATTCAATACAAGATCTCTAGTTTGAGAAAAAGATATCAATCTTTCTCTAAAAACTGATTTCCATCCGACTTCTTGATGCACGCTCTCTGCATGTGAATGGAGATTCGGAAGTGTTGGAATAATCAAGTCAAAAAGTTGCCTTGATGAGGTCGAGATAAACTAAGACCTGAATCGTAACTGTCACGATCATGTACATATCCTTTGACCTGAGACAGATATGCATCTATTTGTATGAGTATGCATATTTGACAAACCAATAAGTTGGTGATCTCGCCAAGGTTTATATACCGGCGCATTGGTGTGCATATGAATTCATATGAGATGTATGATATATCAAAGGAATCATACAAGTTCATTGTTGATGAACCGGGAAACATAGCTTACTCATGAGATTTTGGGGTCAAAATGAATTCCATGCGTGATCGTCTTATTTATGAAATGAGACACGAATCCGAGATATTAATGTATGCTTTTGGAAAGTATATGATTGATATTATCGTCCAATTATAGAATGAGATATCTATTAATATATTCCGAAGAAGGCAACCAAACTAGGGTTTGAACATCAGATTTGATGTAAAATGGCTTCAGCGACGGCGAATGAAATTATAATATTTTGGTGGATTTTTGGTGGGAGAACTAGAAGGGTTGAGAAGAGAAATTGGAGGGTTGAGAGGAAGAAAAACTCGTCGGAACGAGGGGTTTGGAGAAGAGAACCGCGGAGATCACGTGGAGGGAGAGAGAGAAGGAGAGGGGGATAGAGATAACAATCTCAAATTTTACTTCATAATTCACTGACTAGAACAATGGACTACCCTCTCTTTATATAGAAGAGAGGGTTTACAAAAATAGTAAATAAATCAAATTAACAACTAATTTAATCCTAATTGACCTCTAATTACCTTAATCAGACTCTAAATTATTTAATTGACCCAAACTACATTTAAGCTCTACGAAATAAACGTTGAGATCACAAGCGATCTCAATTATTTAATTAGACCAATACGACCGCTAAAAACGTAAATAAAATTGATTACTATTTAATTAAATAAATGTGACCCTATAATTTGGGGTCACGCTGCATCAACTCTCCACCGCTTTAAAAATTCGGCTCTTGACGAATTGCGTGAACGGCTGGCTTGGAGGATGATTCGGCGGCTTCAATTGTCTGCTGGAAGAACATGTGGGGCGTGAACGGCAGAATCCATGTGCGGGCGGGAGAGGCGCGGCTGCCGTGGTTGAAAAACATATGCGGTGCGTGCGGCGGCGGCGTCGCGTCTGTTGACTCCTTCCCATGATGCTCAAAAAATTGATGCGGCATGGAGAATATAGCCCTTGAATAATCCATAATGAAGCAATGGCACAAGGAGAGGAGAAGGGGAGATGTGTCTAAAAAGTAGAGCCATGGGGTCCTTATATAGGGAAAACCCAAGGTCCTAGTCCTATTTGAATAAGGAAAATCCCCATAATCCTGTTTTGCAGCCCTTTTCCTTAAATATTTTCGCCACCAGGGCGTGGGTGCAGTTTTCGTACCCCTTTAATTGAACCCATATTGAGAGAGTGGCCTTTATCTTTTCCTTTTAAATAAAAACTCAAGTCAGGGGGGGCTCTTTGTAAATCTTCCAAATCAGTTTCCCCATTCTCAGGAATTCGTGTGCCACCCATCTCGGCCCTGTTAGGGTTCGACCCTTTATTTTAGGCGCGGGGAAGCGGCTGGGAATCCCCGACAGGATGGCGGCGGCGGTAACTCGGGGCCTTTGGGCGGGCGTCAGCCGGGGGAGACGGTGGTAGGCGTTCAGCTGGGCGGCGCTCCGCGGCAGCATAGGCGAGCGGAGGGGGCTGCGATGGCGCGCGCAAGGCGCGGTGGAGTCGAGGGGCGCGACGCACAACCGGCGCGCGCGCGAGGGACGAAGGGCACAGGGAGTCTGAACTGCAGGGGTGGCGTGAAGGTCGGGGCCGGGTTTGCGGCTTGCTGGGGTGAGGCGCGGAGGGGCGCTGGGTGGTGGGTAAGGGGAAAAGGGGTGGGGTTGTGGGGATTCGGAGGGAGAAGAGAGGCAGTGGCTGGAGGGTTGCACGGCTGGGTTGGGATGAGGAGGCGGTGTTGCGGGACTCTGTGCGTGGGAGGGAAGGAAGGGGGCGAGGGCGAGGGACGGCTGCAGGGAAGATGGCGGGGTGTTGAAGGCCGCGGGAGGGGCCGCTGGTTGCACGGAGGTGGTGTCGGAAGGTGGTGGCGGGGAGGAGGAAGTCGTTGGCGGCGTGTGAGTTGGGACGGAAGAGGCCGGGGGTGCGGGGATGTCGTCGGGAACCTGCGGAGTCATTTCCGGTGGCATTTGCGGGTCTGAAATCGCCTGGATAGCCACAGTTTCGTCGCTTTTTCCTTCCAAAATGGTCTGGACAGCAGCGGATTCTTCATGGGCAGCGAGCACATCATCGTTGTTGACGTTTTTTCCATCCACAAAGATCTGAGCAGCGCACCGTTCATGGTCGACGACAATATTTTGTTCGTCGTCAACTTGTACCATAAAAAAATCAACATCATACCATGAGTCGATCCATTGTTGAACCTTAATACTTTTCCCGAGGCGCTTCTTGTATTTTTTTTGACGCGAATGCGCATGTGATCCTCGTGATAGGGTGGCTTGATCGAGCTTCATTCTCCAATATGCGACAGGACCGTCGAATCGTGAGAATGATTCGATATCCATGCTCTGATACCACTTGATGCAAAAATGGATTCGGCGACGGCGAATGAAATTATAATATTTTGGTGGATTTTTGGTGGGAGAAATAGAAGGGTTGAGAAGAGAAATTGGAGGGTTGAGAGGAAGAAAAACTCGTCGGAACGAGGGGTTTGGAGAAGAGAACCGCGGAGATCGCGTGGAGGGAGAGAGAGAAGGAGAGGGGGATAGAGATAACAATCTCAAATTTTACTTCATAATTCACTGACTAGAACAATGGACTACCCTCTCTTTATATAGGAGAGAGGGTTTACAAAAATAGTAAATAAATCAAATTAACAACTAATTTAATCCTAATTGACCTCTAATTACCTTAATCGGACTCTAAATTATTTAATTGACCCAAACTACATTTAAACTCTACGAAATAAACGTTGAGATCACAAGCGATCTCAATTATTTAATTAGACCAATACGACCGCTAAAAACGTAAATAAAATTGATTACTATTTAATTAAATAAATGTGACCCTATAATTTGGATGAAGGATGAATGAGTAGTAAGAATGCTTAGGGTTATCGTAATAGATCGTCTACCTTGATACTTCCATACCCAGGGAGTGATGAAACATGATGGATTTTAGTGGCTCCATTTTAGATAGGTGATTTCTGATTTAATTGGATTAAATTACAATTCATCCAAGAAGTGTTGGAAGGAGACTATATGAAGGGATATTAATTTTTTGGATATAAGCTCGAGATTGACCAAGATAGATTTGAATGAAGGCAAAGAATCCATGTAGCTGACCCTACTTAATTGTGGGAAAATGCTTTGTTGTTGTTGTAAATTACAATTCATCCAAAATGGCATGAACCCTGAAATTAGATTCATATTCCGATTTCAAGTCATTATACATGGATAGTATGATCTTCTCGACGTTATCTCCAAGTATCTGCATTTGTATCTCATGAGTCCTAATTGGATTAAGATTCATACTTGTTGATGTCAATATTGTATTTTATTCATAAGGGTAATCTTGTGAATAAGTTTCGCAAATATATTTCATTAATCAGTGTGAATAGTGGCGAAGCCTTCTCCCACTATACGTAGGGTCGACTACATGGATTCTTGTTCAAATCCATGTTGAAAGATTCGACTATTTTTTATGCTGGCTGTCGACTACCTAACGCATCCCCCACAAGGGGGATTGGACCATGGCCTTTTGGGTGGTAGGCACATGGCACTACCACCAGACCATTTAAGTGGGTACAATTAGTGTGAATAATGATTCACAATAATTAACACTTATATGGATATAATTCTTATAAACATTTATGTAAATATGATTTACATAATATTTCCAAAGCATAAGATTGTGTGAAGTTGATTCACATTTTTTAGATGTAAATTGGATTTACATTTAATTTGTGCTCATGAATATGATTCATAAGCTATAAGAATTATTTCCATAATTTCTCTAATATTGATAATATGATTATCAAGTTGATTAATTGATAAATAAAATGCAACAACATTGACTATTTTTAGTCAATGTGAACGGGTATACTAAGTACACATGGCGCCTTATGCAAGAGTCTTATTGAGAATAAGGCTCTTTAATTTGTTGCATTATCAATTGATAAATCAATAATAAAAATGCATTCCATATATAGAATTGGTTGGTCTCTGTGATGCCACATGACGCCACTACAAAGAGTCCTTGAGAAGAACTCGTTGTTGATTTGTTGTTTGATTTATTAAATAAATTATTTGAAGATAAAGAGTAGATAATTGTATTGTTGGACAAGGACTTACTCTTAAGCCGTGACACCCTTAGGATCCAGGTATCCGTTTACCAAACATTCGCATGTGATCGCACAAAGTATTGAAAATCAGGGAAAATTTTCCGCGCTGCTTTGCTTTTGTATATGACATTCAAACCACATTCATCACCACAGATTCAACAAAGACATATGCCACCAAAATTTTCATTTCATTATCTTTCATAATATATACAACATCTACATGAGAGCTGACAGTACATTAATATATCCTAATATATTTAGAAGAGAAGATAAGGTAATTTACATTATAATAGAACAGAAGCTATAACAAAATAAACCGTACCATCTCGTGTAAACACGATCACCAGAAGCCATCAACCTGCTACTGTGATGCAGGCTCCTTGCCTGCCAAAGCATGTAGGGAAGAAGATGCGTCAGCAAGCGCTGTTACTTCCCATAATCATTTTAAAATAAGTAGGCATTTAATATGGATACAAAAGAAACAAGTAGAAAGGAATAATAATAAAAATTTACAACTACTTGTTTGAAAAAATGTTTTCATACTACTGTGATGGATGCTTCAAGTTTTTCCCATTACCTCCCGTGTGTCACATTATTATGAAGTAGTTAATGATATGCATAATTTCCGTAATTTCCTTATAGCCTTATATATACATGTAATAATTGATGACTAATATGTATATATATACATCTAATTATTAATTTATTGTTTTATAAAACTAAAATATAAAGTTTTATAATGAGGATGATTTAGGTTTTGAACTTATTCTTATTTTAATTCTATTTAAAATCTTAAGTTTAGTGGATAGTTTGTGGTCTTGGTCTTTATGTGACCTCACACTATGACTCTAAGGTATAAAAAAGTGCCTTAGGGTTGGGGTGCCTCCGTAGGCATGCGGTGTTGTATAATACATCCTAACTAAGTTCCCAACACATCCACTTAACCTAATTATAATTAACTCTGACTAACACAATTTATATATAATTTCCCCTCTTAGACAAGGTATGCTGCTTCTTTCTGAGTTCAACTGAAACTCCCCCAAATGCAATCCCAGATGATTTCAGATGTAACATCACCAAACCTATTGGCGAAAAGGTAATGAAAACTCAAGCGGTGAGTTAGCCTACTAAGAGGTTCTTCCGTCTCGCCTTCTAATTAGAAGTGCGGTCCAATAGAGGGAAAGGTCTACTCTAAAACTACGCCCCAGAGACGGGTGAGAGAGACTCTCCGGAAAAGTCACTTTAGAAAGTTGGCCCGACTAGTACGGACATACGGGCTCGTACGAAAAACTAAAACCGAGGATCCCCCGCCTGGGTGTCCTAAAACAGAGGGTCAGCGGAACTGGTCAAAAGTCGGGATCCCAATGAGGCATAAAAACACTGCGGGCTCGCGTAAAAACCGAAAAAGGATTGGGATCCTAGACCCACACACTTGGAGGCCGCTGCCCGAACTTGGCTTCCTATCTCCCGCCCAGTTGAGGGTCACCACACCCTCACACGGTCAGGTGTTAGAGTCACCATGACCGGCATTCCTCATTATCAACCATCCTCGATTCATCAACATATTCTCCCTCCTTTATTAATCATCTAAAAATGTGTTAGGCTTAACCTACGAATTCTTCGATCAAGATCATCAATAGATTTATCCATGAGGATTGTATGTATATTTCGCACAACTGACTCTTTGTGAACACCAAGGTATCTATATATAGACCAGATTGTCTACCCTCAAACATGATTATTGACGACTTGACGTTTCCATAAACTAAGTTCATGTTTTGAATATATCTAATCTTAAAGAACACCGATTTATTTCTTAAACTATATTAGCTAATTAGACTAATGGGGTAATGCTGTTAGGAATTTATTATTTGGTTGTACAGAAACTTTGAAATTATAAGGAATAATTTAGAATTTGGATAATTATTAAAAAGGCATATCTTTCTATTATCTGAATAGTAATAGAATATTTAAAGCGAACAGGATCTGAGCTAGATAATCCGATTTCAATAAAATAAAAGATTTAGAAGTTGGCGAAAGCAAAGTAGGATCTTTAACAATATGATTCAAATAATCGTTCCCCTAACATTATGCTTTCCAAAGGAATAAACATATAATATATCCCATGCCCCCACCAGTGATCTTGATCGCCTCAAGCCAATAGTCCATCCCTTCTTCAGTGTGGCGTTTAGAATGATGAAAAAAACATCACTAGATTTAAAAGTAAGCTGGGAGATGTTCTTATATATAGTGCAAGAGTGAAGGAAACATATACATGTAGTGCAAAAATAACATTTTTGGTTAATTCTCTCAAGCATTACAAGTATAAGCGGATTTTTCTTTGGGATACAGTACAGACTTAGAATACATATAAAAAATAGGTAACGGACAAGGAATCATTATAAAAGCATCTATAGTAATAGTTTAATGTAAAATGTTCATGCTAAACACCATGCAAAATGTTTACCAAAATGCTAAATGATTATGGTAAACATAAACTGTCACTCGTCAGAATGTTCATGCAAAATGTTATAGCATAATCCAAATTTGTACCTTTTTCTGACATTTTAGAATATCAATAGCTTGTCATGATGCAAAATGTTCATGCTAAACATGCATGCTCAACTATTAGTAAACTAACACAATTCCACCCCCAAATGACAACCCGATTGATAAAAAAATAAGAGCACTATAAGGCAGAAAAGATGTTGACAATCAACAAAAAGATCATCAAGAAGGGGTTTTAAACTGTGTAAGAACATGCATGGCAGCAAGAAAGGGGGGGGGGAGAATTGTACTTTAGTTGGATTTCTTCCAACATGCAGCGGCTTTTTGGCCACTGGACAACAGCTCCAGCAATTGCTTTGGATGTTGGGATCAGTAGCTTGTTGCCTTCAACTGTAGTGGCAATAGAATGGTGGTGGGCTATGGCAGCAGCACCATTTTTGAAGGGAATGCCATAGGGGATTGGGAGAGTTGGTTGGGGGGGGGGGAATGATAGAAGAAAGAAGAAAAGAGAAGTGTCTCCTACGTTGGGACTAGAATAGAAAAGAGAGAAAAATATAGAAGAAGAAAGGGGAAGGGAAGCTTCTTCGACGGTTCCTTTTTTTTCTTTTTTTTTATGACAACATTGATAGCATCATGTAGTGACATCAACAAGCTGACATGAGCTTGCTGATGTCATCATGATTTTAAAATACGTTATTTCTATTTTTTTTGCTGGAATTAAGCAAAAGAGTAAAGTCTGTAACAGAATCTTAAATATTTTTTTAATGACAATCGTATGCTACAGTTTACAGAATTTTATTTATTTATTCTATATTTATTTATTTGAGATGTTTCAAATATGTTCGTATTCACACCTCAAATGTCGGATTTCGACGCGCACTGTGTCGTTTTAATCGTCTCGGAACAACAATCAATATGAATCTAATATTCATATACTTTTGATCGGGTTTGGATCCCCAAATTTTTCGAGATACGATTTTGGTTTGGGGTTAGATTTTGTAATTTAAAAAAAGTAGCCAACAACCTCCGATTGACGAACGGTTGATTCCATTAGTCTTGTTTCGTCGAATCGGATTTTATGATGGTCTCGGTTCGTTTCGCGGTTTCCGAATTCGCGTCGCGGCTTTTCCGCGGTACGCATTACGATACTACCGAATTTTTGGTCGATTTCGCCCGAACGACTTTTGGGTTAACAGGACCCAAATCAGATCGATTTCGGGTTTGTGCGGATTCGGATGTTACAAATATAAAACCTCAAAGGGAGTCTTGTCTTTGAGACTCAAGTCAAGGTCATTGTGTATCTTGTTTGATTTCATATAGTCATAAAAACCTCAAAGGATTTTGAACCCATAAAAATCTCAAAGGAAAACAAGCCATATTATTTTAACATGTAAATAATTAAAGCGCTTGTTTTAATGATTAAATGTGAAAAGCTGCGGATATCGTGCTCGTATATCGGCTTCAGTCTCCCACGTTGCCTCTTCAACGCCGTGTCGGTGCCACAACACCTTGACCAATGGAATCTCCTTACTGCGAAGCTTCTTTACAACGTTGTCGAGTATCTGCACTGGCCTTTCCTCATATATCAAGTCAGGCTTCACGTCAAGATTCTCATAGATGATGACGTGTCGAGGGTCGTGCATATACTTCCTCAAGTTGGATACATGAAATACGTCATGAATGGCGGTAATATGTGGAGGAAGGGCTACTTGGTATGTCACCTTCCCTACTTTAGCCAAAATCTCGAAGGGACCAACATATCGTGGTGCAAACTTGCCACGAACACCGAATCTCTGCACTCCCTTCGTGGGAGATACTCGGAGAAATACCCAATCTCCCACATGTAATTTACAGGAATGTCAGTTATATGTGAGATTAGGTTGAATATGTATAAGTCATAATTGAATGGATGAAGAGAAAAGAATCGGATTACCTGAAACTCTAAGTCTCTTCTCCGACGATCTGTGTAGCTTTTCTGGCGGTTCTGTGCCGTCAGAAGCTTCCGCCTCACAAGATCGATAGCTCTCGCAATCTCCTCCAAGAGATCCACGATATATAGAGCATGATCACCTACCTCATGCCAACTGAGAGGTGTGAGGCATTTCTGCCCGTATAGGGCTTCAAAAGGTGCCATGCCGATACTGGAATGATAACTGTTGATGTACATGAATTCAACCAAAGGCAGATGGTCCTTCCAGGACCCTTTCCACTCCAAAGAGCACGCGCGAAGCAAATCCTCTAGTGTCTGTATGGTGCGCTCATTCTGTCCATCTATCTGTGGATGATAAGCAGAACTCATCTTCAGCTTTGTTTGTAATGCTGTCATGAACTAATGCCAATAGTGCGATGTAAACCTCGAATCCTTGTCAGACACCACCTCTCGTGGTATACCATGTAGCTTGATGATGTTTAGCACATATAGCTTGGCCAATCTGGATGGAGTGTAAGTCGTGTTGATAGGTATGAAATGATTGACTTGGTCTGCCTGTCAACAACGACCCAAATGGAATCATGGCCACCTGGTGTCTTCGGCAGACCTGTGATAAAATCCATATAAATGCTCTCCCACTTCCACTCGGGAATGGGGAGAGATTGCAGTAATACTGGTGGTCTCCTGTGCTCGGCCTTGACCATCTGACAGGTCATGCATCTGCTAACATGTTGCGCCACATCGTGCTTCATCCCATCCTACCTGAAATGTCAACACAGGTCACGATACATCTTCGTGCTGCCTGGATGGATAGATAATTGTGAACTGTGTGCCTCATCAATTATGTCTTTGCGTAGCTACTCGTCGTTGGGCACAACAACCCATCCTACCTTCCATAAAATAGACTCTGTCACAACAAAATCATCAACCTCGTCCTTGACGGTGCGCATGTATCTATCTCGAATTCAGGGATCTGTCTTCTGAACTTCGACAATGCGATCCCAAACACTGCTAAATCGTGGAGGCACGGCGGTAGAAATGGATGCGCTCTCCTGAGGATGCCAATCGGTCAAAGTTGCAAGCATATCCCACGTGTATAGCCAGTTTGCCGTACCATCTGTATGAGCTCTCCTACGAAGCGCGTCGGCCACCATGTTTCCCTTACCTGGATGGTAAGAGATCACGCAATCGTAATCCTTCAGTATCTCAAGCCACATGCGTTGCCTCATGTTTAGCTCCTTCTGATCAAAGATATACTTCAGGCTATTGTGGTCTGTGAAGATCTCGAAATTCACCCCATATAAATAGTGGTGCCAGATCTTCAGGGCAAAGACCACTGCCGCCAACTCCAAGTCATGTGTGGGGTAGTTTCTCTCATGCGGTTTCAACTGTCATGATGCGTAAGCAATCACATGACCTCTCTGCATCAATACAGCTCCAAGACCTTCTCCAGATGTGTCAGTGTAGACTGCATAGTCTTGTGTGCCTGAAGGAAGAGCAAGAATGAGCGCTGTAGTCAATCTCTCCTTCAGTGTCCTGAAGGCCTGCTCGCATAAATCATCTCAAATGAATGGAACTCCCTTCTACGTCAATCGTGTTAGAGGGCGAATAATGCGTAAAAATCTGCTGAGAAAGCGTCTGTAATAGCCCGCTAATCCGAGGAAGCTCCGAATCTGAGTAACTGTCTTGGGCTGCTCCCAAGACATAATTACCTCAATTTTCGCAGGATCAACTGCGACGCCTGCTCTAGAAACGACAAGCCCTAGAAATGAGACCTGGGATAACCGGAACTCACACTTGCTCAATTTGACATATAGCTTGTGCTCCCGCAATGTATCCAAGACAGTCCGTAGATCATTCTCATGATCTCATTCATTCTGTGAGTATATTAGCACATCATCAATGAACACCACCACAAATTTGTCCAATATGGACGGAAGATCCGGTTCATCATATCCATGAAAGCTGCAGGTGCATTGGTGAGTCCAAACGGCATCACCACAAACTCGTAGTGTCCATAGCGAGTCTTGAAAGCGGTCTTCGGAATATCAGACTCGAATTCTCAATTGATGGTATGTTGAACGAAGATCGATCTTCGAGTGAAGGATATGGTTAGATCCTCAAGCGCATCACAGAAGCGTGAGCACCGTATCGAATACGACGAGGAGCGACTAGTCACACTAGTTGCTCGATGCAGCGGAATTTAAAAATTTTCTTACGACGAAACCACATGATCCAAGAACACTTCTCGGATCGTTTCGTCTAAACCACAAGTAAGTAATAGGATTACCTCTTGAAGCGTGGTTGCGATCGAGTCTCTAAACGAAGAGACCTCCTGTCTCAAGTCCGATCCGACGGAGGAGACGCTTGCGAGCGCGGGGATGAACCGCGTTCTTCTCGCAATCCATGTTGATGATCCAAGCGGCGGATCTTCTGATCTCGACACACGAGATCTGACGTCTTCTTCACGAGCGAGGCGCACCGAAGGAGACGGAGTTCCACGAGCAGAAGAACGGGCAGCATAACGACGATGCCGCGGCGATGGAGAACCTCTCTTAGGTCATCCATGGTGGACGGCCACATGAGAGGGAGAGAGAGGGCTGTCGAGTAGAGAGAAGAGAGAGAGAGATGCTTCTCAAGTATTGTGTGTAAAATAGAGAGCATGGTATGCCTCTCTATTTATAGGGTTTTGGGATCCATGGATCTCAATCCATGGGACATATAAAATCAATGGATGAGATTGATTTATGCCAATCTCATGGTCAAGATTGTTGTTGGTAAAACCAACAAATTTAGGTTAAAATATATTTGACAAAATCAAATATAAATTAATCCTAAATAAAACCAATAAATAAGGAGAGAATGTGCATGGAGATTTCATCTCCATGCTCTTTCCATGTGGACGGCCACCCTTTCCTAATTGGAATAGGGTGCCGTCCACTCATTTCCATGGGGAGAGCAATCTCATGGAAATCCATGAGATTGCATATCTCCTTGAAAATCTCCTTTATTTATTTCCAACAACTTTTGTTGGCTTTTTATTCTTCAATAATAATTCACAATTATATTTGAGAATATTGCAATCTTGCCATGGAAAAATTGTGAATCAAATTCACAACCCAAAACAACATATAATTTACATTGTCAATTAATTACACAATGTGTATCCAATACACATAATAATTAATCAACACATATAAATTATAATTAGCTCTCTCTAATACATTATAAATCACATTTATAATATATTATGAATAATTGGATATTTCTATCCACATTATTCTTATCCATAATAATTAAATCACATTTAATTACATTGGATAATTTCTTCTCATGTGCTCAAATAATATGAATCACATTCACATTATTTATATCTTTGATAATCAAATCACATTTAATTATCTAAGATAACTTCTCCTTATAATATGAATCAAATTCATATTAGTCATGATAATTAAATCACATTTAATTATCCATTTCTTCAATGCTCGGATACATATATCAACAATAGAATTATCCATGAACTCTTTCAAGGATAATGCGCTTTCTCCGCGAATACTTGGAGATAAGGACATGGCGATTGTATTGTTCCACGTATAGTGACGTGGATATTGAGATCATATCTCAAATCCAGATCGCGGGCCTCCCATAGATGCTTGATTAAATTAAGTCCGCAATCTAATCTTCTCATTGCATCTGAATCACATTCAGATCAATGTCCAACATTTGGACTAAGATCAGATTACTTCTCTATTGAGAGGAGTCACTAAAATCCAGACCCGTTTCATCACTCCCTAGGAATGGAAGCGTCATGGTTATACAATCGTTTATAATCACATCACCCTCAGGTATTCCTAATACCTGTACATCCTGCATACTGGAAGACTCAGAATAAACCTGAAGTATTAGATCAAATTTATACTGTCTTCTTCAGGGTTATATCAGTAAGTTTCTCATTCGATCATTGGAAGTCGGTATCGATCATATACTTTCCAAAAGCATATATCATACCTAGGTCTTGATCATATACTTTCCAAAAGTATATATCAAACCTACAAATTCAGTCAAGCTTCCAAAGCGAGACGACCATGCGTATGGAATTTGATTCTTCCCAATATCTCATGAGTGAGCTCATGTCTTCCGGTTCAGTAACTGAACCTGTATGATCCCTTTGAGAGATCGTATTACTCATATGCCCTTATATGCACACCAGCGCGCCGGTGTATAGACCTTGATTAGGTCATCAACCTATTGGTCTGCCAAATGTACATACTCAGACATATAGTAACACATCTGTCTCTGGTCAGAGGATGTGTGCCTATATCATGACAGCATACGATATAGGACTTTGGTTATCTCGATCTCGTTAAGTCAACTCTTTGACCTAACTAATTTGACACCTCCGAATCTCTATTCCTATGCAGGGGACCTGCATCAAGAGGTCGGTCAGATATCAACCTAACTGAGATAGGATTGCCATCTCCTACTCTGGCTGGAGATCATCTCTTAACAATCATTTGACGGTGCTTGATGAGTCCTCAATCTAACTCTTTAGATATTCATCCAAGCACCAGCCTCTATGATTCAATAATTGAATCAACAGCTGTATGCTCATCAAGATGGCCATGGTACATAACCCTAATTGTACTAAGGAACCTATTATGCAAATTATTCATTCTTCATTTCAGATCAGGGAATGATATTTGCAATAACATTTATTGCATAATGGCTCGCCGTGGGCTTGCATGTCCAACAATCTCCCACTAGCCCAAAGAGCCATTAATGGGCTAATCATTTAAACCCACACTCATGTGACAATCATAGGCTATTAAGACAATAGCTAGGTAAGTTGATCAGTCACTCTGTTCCCGCGAGACTACGCCAAGTTCTTTTACGGCGCTTGCATATCCCCAGTAACAGTGCTCGCATCTAATGCGAATGTTGCATCTCATGCAACCAATACTCAATTTTTTTAAAGCTATTATAGGGTCCTTGACACTATTGCTTAATAAATTGTTATAACCAGCATTCCCATAATCCTTATCAGAATACCTTTATCGTTGGAGATCACTATCTCTAGAGGTATCCAAAGTTAGGACCTTTTAGATCACTATCTATAAAGTCTTAAGTACTTGAAGATAAGACTATCTTATCATCTATGAAGATTTTGTTATTACTGCAATTAAGTATTTTATCTCCATAGTAGGATTAGTAACAGTTTACTACTCCCACTGCATGGCAGACATCTGGTATTCGTACATTCTCCAGCATACACTCAGCTTCTCGTAACTGATGCACAAGTGCAAACAGTTCTAGCATTCACTTCCTCAACTTTTTGAGGTGCTATCCCTTTAAATAGGTCAATTCCATATCTTAAGGGATGGAAGCCTTTCATGGAATTTCTAAGAATAGAATATGTCCAAGGTGTACTACAAAATGTGACAGTCCCAATATCCTTTTTCTCTTTGCTTCTGAACAACTTCAGAACTAAGATCTAAGAGGTATCCTTGAGATCATATCTCGAGGTATGGGATTATCAGATTATAAAACACTTATTATTATCATCCTTAGATCATTCCAAATGATCAGGATAATATCTACATTTAGCACGATGAACACAATGACGCTCCCACTAAGCTTCACATGGTTCATCAAGATTTTATCTAAAATCACAACATTTATAATTTCATCAAATCTTATGATCCAACTACGAGAAGCTTATTTGCGTCCAAAGATGGAGTTCTTTAGCTTGCACACCTTGCTTTCCTCAAGCATGTAGCCCTGGGGCTACTTCATATGAATATCCTTAGAGAGGTATTCATAGAGGAATGGAATCTTGACTCACATCATGAAGATATCAAAGTCAAGTTGTGTAGCTATAGTTAGCAATATTCTGATGGGTTAAAGCAAGGTCACCGGAGAGCAAGTCTCATCGCTAGCGATGTCTTCTCTTCGGTGTGTAGCTCATGGCTACGAACCGTGCTTTGAAAGTCTCTACCTTCTCATCAGGTTCCCTTCTTCTTTTGAAGATTCATTTACACCTTGATGGGTCTTACTCATATAGGTGGATCTTCGAGGGTCCATATACAACACTTGTATATGAAATCTACATTAGACTTTTATTGCTAACATCCATCTTTCCATGTCATGATCCTCAGGAACTTCATCACATGAAGTCCGATCATTTTCACATGGAATACATCCTCAAACTTATTTGAAGAAGTATTAATGTTTCATCTTCAATTATTCTTTTAGTTTCTGATTTCAGGAGCCTCATTATCTTCTCAAGATTAAATGAGTTCCTATACTTCATTTTCATCTTGATTCTCAAGAGTCTCAACCTCTAAGAATCACATTCTCAGAGATGAGATACTTTAAGAATCTCAAGGTCATAAAGTAGGTATACAATACCATCCTTTATTTTCCTAATGAAGTAGCACTTTCCAGTGCCAGATTCCAGCTTAATCACATGGAACCTTATTAAGTATATAATGTAGTCTCTACTACATATATATATACACCTTGGAAACTAATAGATAATTATGCTAGGAATAATCATTTATTAAATCATATCACACATGATCAATTGTATCTCCCTACAACTCCAATGAGTTAAGGTTCATTAGGAGGATTGAGATAGGAATGATATTCATATCTCCATAAGGTATTTCTTGAATTCATCCAATAATTACAGGCTACCTTGGTTAGATCAAATTCATTTCATCTTCCTTCAAACTTTGGTTCTAAACCAAAATTGTGAAATCTTTGAACATTTCAAAGTTTTCTAAGTGAAGAGAAGAAATCTCATATCATACATAATCATCAATAGATATCACATATCCATAATGTTTACTATGATATAGATGATTCACATACATCAATATGCATGAGATCTTAAATACCTTGACATCTTACACCTTTCCCAAAGAAGGGTGTATTGGACATTTCTACTTTGAATACAATATTCACAAGTATGTGAGATTTGAATCTTTAGACAATCTAAAGTTTCATGTCTTACTAGTCCATTGATCTCGTCAACAGACATATGTCCAAAACTTGATGCCAGATCATTGTCAAATGATCTTTTATCCTCCTATTGATCTTTAAAGGTTTAATTTTCAGTATTAGAAATCTTAACGAACCATTCACTAATTTTCTAATTTAGTAGAGTCCACTAGTTTTTAGATTACTATCTGATATATCTCCATCATAACTCTTTATGATAGATTTATTACAGAATTCATGATTATGTCCATCAATTTTAGAAATAAACAATGAGTGTATTCTAATATCTAGGTCATAGAGACATTCTCTAAGACTAAGGGCTCCCACTGAAAATATGAAATCTATTGATCCAATGGAAATTATTGCAACACTTGCATCACTTTCAACATGGATGACCAATAAACCTTAAGATCAAATTTCTAATATTCTAATACATATGCAACAAATTGCAAGTGTCATTAGAAGATTAAGATACAATTATTAGACTTTACCTTATCAAATAAGTAAGTCAATTTCAATGATTATATGTAGGTTATTCTGATGTATCATCAGATTCCTTCTCTAAGGATTCTAGATTGATTTGATAGTCATACTATCAACACATCAACATATTACAGTATTGGCATTCATCCAACTCTTTGGATGTCATATGGAAGTCACAGAAGTACAATCAACTCTTTGATTATACTTCCTGCTTGGGTCCAACCCATGCTTCCACTGCACTCCCTTTATCTATAAATAACCATTGCTTAAGACTAAGGATCTCTTGTGTTAAATTCAAAAAAAAATTCAATGTAAGAGCATTTTGACATTTATACATGCTTCACCTAATTCATACAATATGAATATTATGAAGCTTCATGAATGACTAGAGTATAGACAGTAGAAATGATGACACTCATCATCTATATCCATCTAAACTCTTAAAACATAGGTTCAGGTAGGTATTCAAATAATTTGAATACATCATCTCTTATAGAGCTACCATTCTACATGATGCAGAGAACCATGTCATTCATGATTAAATGTCAAGAGCACATATGTATGCCAGAAAATCTTTATTGATTTTATAAGGATTATTTGATAATTACGATCATCATCGACATGTCACTTCCAAAGTACATTCAATGAGATCAAGACTTGTAGAGACATACAAACCCTAGGTTTTAGTCCTATTGTCTTATTTAATTATCACTTCTCATTATTATGAGGAAACTTGCACATTGCAACCACATACATTATGTGTCCAATTGCAAGTACAATATCTGGATCAAGGGTCCAATCCATGATATTTCACTGGTTATTATTGAGTATATCATTGAGTGGGTTTAATGAAGGATTATCTGAAATAAGAAATTTTGCATAAACTTATATAAATATATAATTTACTTTGATTTAGGAATTTTTATATCAAAGTTGTCTTGCCATGTCAACAATGAAAGTTCATTCCTTTAATCACTTTCAATGTAAGAGATACACTTACCATTATATCTCAAGCAAGATCTGGGATCTCCTTCCTTATCTTTGTTGCATCCCAATAATATGAGAACCTACAACTCGGATAAAAAGAAGCGGGAACACATTCCGCCTTGCAAGTCCAACTTGCATCTCCCAATTCGGTCTTTAACACCCGGGCCCACCACCCCTAAGGTGATGTTGACCCGTCATTAATTGAACCAACCGTCAACAGGAATACAACTCGCTATGCACAATCCAATATCGCCCCAATAATATGAGGACCTGATATTGGGGTCACTACGCATACGTCCTTACTCTTTCGAGAAGCGACGAGCCCGATCCAAATGGATCATATGCAGGAGCTGTCACTTCGGACAAGCGTCTCCCACATATAATATCTGGCGACGAAACCCTTCGCCTAGACGAGAGACCATGGATGTCACTTATGTGATCCTCCATATCATATTCAAATTATAATTAATCATTATGAATTACATTCATTACGATTAATTCTTCCAAGGGAAATAATAATAACTCTATTCGTAATAGAGTGTTCTTAATTGGATATAATTAACTTAATCATATTAAATTAATTTTTCAATCCAATTCAATCAACAAACTTGATTTTACTTGAATATATGGTATTATCTCAAAATACGTATTAATTCGTATTTTAATAATTAGAAAAAATACAACTTTAATCCCTCGGACATTATCCCGACCCTACCCGTTGTCATGGCCAGTACCAGCGGGAGTGGGACGGACCGCATACGTTGCAACCCGCTACCCCAGCGATCCCCGACTAGACACCATATCCGCCTCGGGAAAGGATAATGCCAAATTGATTAATTTGTACTTGAGATGATCATCGGTTCTTCAACCGAAATTATACCATATAGTAATCAAAACAATTTTGATTATAAGGAAATTTACTAGACAAATTCCCAATCCTATTCAAGTAAGGAGTTTGATGATTGTGTTTCAATTATGATCTTGATCACATCTAATCAATTAATTGGTTGAGGCCAAGTCAATTAAGGAAATAATCATCTTCCAATATTTCTCAAATATTTTCCATAATTATTTCTTGAAATTAACAATTAATTTCATTAATTGACAATCACATGGTTCTTGATTAGGAAAGTAATTTCAGCAGTGACCCCTACTTACTAAAATTAGCATATCTCAATCAATTTAAATCCAAATTAAGCAAAGTATCTCCTTTACAACAGAATCTATGTGATTTGCACGCATTTCGAGGCATCTCTAAACAGTAATTAACTCCTTAATTACGTTAAGATTCGCAGTTCCCGTAACAGTGAATACATGTTCATTAAAACAACCATATCTCGAGCATACGAAATCCGATTTACGCAAACTCAGATCCTATGGTTTCCTTATTTAATGGGGAACAAAATCCAAGTGCTATTTTCGTGTTTAAACATATTAATCAGGGCCGAAAAAATACACTAAACAGATCTGCGAAATCAAATGCGATAAAAACTTTCGCGACCTTAACGAACCCAAGTCGTTCTCGGTTAGCGAATCATATTCGAAACCATCGACCTGGCTCTGATACCACTTGAAGGATATGGTTAGATCCTTAAGCGCATCACAGAAGCGTGAGCGTCGTATCGAATACGACGAGGAGCGACTAGTCGCACTAGTTGCTCGATGCAGCAGAATTTAAAAATTTTCTTACGACGAAACCATATGATTCAAGAACACTTCTCGGATCGTTTCGTCTAAACCACAAGCAAGTAATAGGATTACCTCTTGAAGTGTGGTTGCGATCGAGTCTCTAAACGAAGAGACCTCCTGTCTCAAGTCCGATCCGACGGAGGAGACGCTTGCGAGCACGGGGATGAACCGCGTGCTTCTCGCAATCCATGTTGTTGATCCAAGCGGCGGATCTTCTGATCTCGACACACGAGATCCGACATCTTCTTCACGAGCGAGGCGCACCGAAGGAGACGGAGATCCACGAGCAGAAGAACGGGCAGCATAACGACGATGCCGCGGCGATGGAGAACCTCTCTTAGGTCATCCATGGTGGACGACCACATGAGAGGGAGAGAGAGGGCTGTCGAGTAGAGAGAAGAGAGAGAGAGATGCTTCTCAAGCATTGTGTGTAAAATAGAGAGCATGGTATGCCTCTCTATTTATAGGGTTTTGGGATCCATGGATCTCAATCCATGGGACATATAAAATCAATGGATGAGATTGATTTATGCCAATCCAATGGTCAAGATTGTTGTTGGTAAAACCAACAAATTTAGGTTAAAATATATTTGACAAAATCAAATATAAATTAGTCCTAAATAAAACCAATAAATAAGGAGAGAATGTGCATGGAGATTTTATCTCCATGCTCTTTCCATGTGGACGACCACCCTTTCCTAATTGGAATAGGGTGCTGCCCACTCATTTCCATGGGGAGAGCAATCTCATGGAAATCCATGAGATTGCATATCTCCTTGAAAATCTCCTTTATTTATTTCCAACAACTTTTGTTGGCTTTTTATTCTTCAAAAATAATTCACAATTATATTTGAGAATATTGCAATCTTGCCATGGAAAAATTGTGAATCAAATTCACAACCCAAAACAACATATAATTTACATTGTCAATTAATTACACAATGTGTATCCAATACACATAATAATTAATCAACACATATAAATTATAATTAGCTCTCTCTAATACATTATAAATCACATTTATAATATATTATGAATAATTGGATATTTCTATCCACATTGTTCTTATCCATAATAATTAAATCACATTTAATTACATTGGATAATTTCTTCTCATGTGCTCAAATAATATGAATCACATTCACATTATTTATATCTTTGATAATCAAATCACATTTAATTATCTAAGATAACTTCTTCTTATAATATGAATCAAATTCATATTAGTCATGATAATTAAATCACATTTAATTATCCATTTCCTCAATGCTCGGATACATATATCAACAATAGAATTATCCATGAACTCTTTCAAGGATAATGCGCTTTCTCCGCGAATACTTGGAGATAAGGACAGGGTGATTGTATTGTTCCACGTATAGTGACATGGATATTGAGATCATATCTCAAATCCAGATTGCGGGCCTCCCATAGATGACATTCAGATCAATGTCCAACATTTGGACTAAGATCAGATTACTTCTCTATTGAGAGGAGTCACTAAAATCTAGACCCGTTTAATCATTCCCTAGGAATGGAAGCGTCATGGTTATACAATCGTTTATGATCACATCACCCTCAGGTATTCCTAATACCTGTACATCCTGCATACTGGAAGACTCAGAATAAACCTGAAGTATTAGATCAAATTTATACTGTCTTCTTCAGGGTTATATCAGTAAGTTTCTCATTCGATCATTGGAAATCGGTATCGATTATATACTTTCCAAAAGCATATATCATACCTAGGTCTTGATCATATACTTTCCAAAAGTATATATCAAACCTACAAATTCAGTCAAGCTTCCAAAGCGAGACGACCATGCGCATGGAATTTGATTCTTCCCAATATCTCATGAGTGAGCTCATGTCTTCCGGTTCAGTAACTGAACCTGTATGATCCCTTTGAGAGATCGTATTACTCATATGCCCTTATATGCACACCAGCGCGCCGGTGTATAGACCTTGATTAGGTCATCAACCTATTGGTCTGCCAAATGTACTTACTCAGACATATAGTAACACATCTGTCTCTGGTCAGAGGATGTGTGCCTATATCATGACAGCATACGATATAGGACTTTGGTTATCTCGATCTCGTTAAGTCAACTTTTTGACCTAACTAATTTGACTACTCCGAATCTCTATTCCTATGCAGAGGACCTGCATCAAGAGGTCGGTCAGATATCAGCCTAACTGAGAAAGGATTGCCATCTCATACTCTGGCTGGAGATCATCTCTTAACAATCATTTGACGGTGCTTGATGAGTCCTCAATCTAACTCTTTAGATATTCATCCAAGCACCAGCCTCTATGATTCAATAATTGAATCAACAGCTGTATGCTCATCAAGATGGCCATGGTACATAACCCTAATTGTACTAAGGAACCTATTATGCAAATTATTCATTCTTCATTTCAGATCAGCGAATGATATTTACAATAACATTTATTGCATAATGGCTCGCTGTGGGCTCGCATGTCTAACATCGAGAACACCGAAGATCCCTGGAGCTGCTCGAACAAATCGTCAATGCGCGGCAATGGATAACGGTTCTTTACTGTTCTCTTATTCAGCTGTCGGTAATCGATGCATAATCTCATGGATCCATCCTTCTTCCTAACAAATAGAACCGGAGCACCCCAAGGTGAAGTGCTCAGCCTCACAAATCCCAAATCAAGTAACTCATACAACTGCACCTTCAGCTCTCTCAACTCAGCTGGTGCCATGCGATATGGTGCCATCGAGATCGACTGTGTATATGGTAGCAATGTGATCTCGAACTCGATCTCTCTCTCTTAGGAAGTAATCCTGGTAACTCATCAGGAAAAACATCTGGATATTCAGATACTACTCTGATGTCCTGTGTCATCGGCTCATGATCAGATACCTCTTGAACAAATGCTAGATAGGAATCGCAACCTTGATCAACAAGTTGTTGAGCTCGCAACACTGAAATGTACTCCATTTTGGAGTCATGTAAAGCACCCTCAAAAGTGAACTCGGGTAAATCTGAAATCCTGAAGACAACTATCTTCCTAAAACAATCAACAAGAGCATGATGAGCGGATAACCAATTCATGCCTAGAATCAAGTCAAACTCATCAAACTGTAGTAGTAGACAATCTGCAATTATCTCATGACCATCAATCAGTACAGACAAATGTCTGACTATCAGGGAAATGACGAACAATTGGCTACCTGGCCCACAGATGTGATATGGAGAAGATAGAGTCTCTGCGACTCTACCTAAAGAAGCTAGTAGCCTCGAAGCAAGGAAGGAATGTGTCGCTCCAGAATCGAATAAAACATGGAAAGGTCGGCCCAAGACTGAGATCATACCTTTCACCACAGTAGCTGCTGAACGGGTCTGCTCCTCGGTCACTGCGTGTAACTGACCCCGTCTGGCTGGTGCAGTACTGGAACCTGCCACACTCTGCGTCTGTCTCTGCTGCTGCCTCCTGAAGTTGTAGTTCTTGCCACGGAAATTCCCTGAATATTGTGCCTGTGGCTGTGACTGTAAAGGCTGTGGCTGAGGCTCACCAGATCTCTGGGGACACTGATGTCGGTAATGTCCCCACTCATGACATAAGTAACATCAGACTGGTCGGGTAGATGGAGTGGTCGTGTCTGTGCTCCGAGCCGGTCCTGCTGGGGGTCTGTCTGCTCGCCGTGACCCAGATGGTCGAGCGGAATCTATGCCACGTCCGACAAGTGTTCCTCCTAGAGTAGTCGATGGAGATGATCGAGCACAGCTTGAAAATGCTGAATCTGTAGGCTGGAATCGTCTGGCTGACCTCTGCTGCTGAAATGGTCGACCAATCGGCCCAAAAGATCACCGCGGTCTAGGCGCTGCTCCAGATGAGCTCCCAAAGCGTCTCTCTCTGATGTCCTCAAACTTCTCCGCTGCGTCAGTAGCCTCGGAGATAGAAGTGATATGCTATCTGGCCAGCTTCTCTTGTACTTCCTCTCGCATGCCTCTAAGGAACTTTTCCAGATCTCCTCTGGAAATGCGGCAACTGCTGGTGTATGTCGTGATAGCTCGGTGTACCTGGCAAAGTAGTCTCTGGCTGTCATATGTCCCTGTCGAAGCTTTGCGAACAAACGTCGTTGGGGCTCCTTCCACTTTGCAGAAAAGAAGTAGGATCTGAATCGTGTCTCAAAATCATCCCATGTAGGATCTCGGCCCAACTCAGATACTATAGCATCCCACCATCTCTCAGTAAAGTCTGTCAGTGAGTACTCCATGAAAGATAGCCACATGTCTCGTGGCACACGTATCATCCTCAACACCTTCATCACCCTCTTTAGCCACTGCTCAGCAACATCTGATGTACCGGTGCCCTCGAACATGGGCACATTGGCCCGTTGGTAAGATGTGAAGACAGACTGATGCCTGTGAATGGCAGAGTACTCATGTGCATCCTCATTTGCAAAGTCAATAGGGTCGTGCTCCATGTCATAGTCTCCATCATCTACTCCATGCTCTGGTATCTCCTCAAGTGGATCATCGAAATGAGGCTGTTGTATCTCTACCGATTGTCGCTGGTCCTGGCGTGTGCTGTCGTGAGATGGACGGTAGGTGGAATCTAACAGCTCCTCAAATCTCATCTCTATATCAGTCTGTCGGTCTGCAATCTCAATCTGCTGTGCCAGAATCTGGTCCTGCTGGCCTCTCATAGCAACCTGCTGCTGCTGAAGGTCGGTGAGAGCAGTTAGTATGCGTGCTAACTAGTCAGTCGTCTCCTGTCCTGGTCGGGATGCCATGGCTCTGCATGAGAACCATTTATTAGTCATAAATTTGTTGTTCGCAGATACTATGATATATGTTTTTCTCTTCTTGGGATATAATATGAAAATTAATGAAATTGGTTACATATGTGGTGATTGAATTCGAATGTCATATTTTCCTTCTCGGAGCCATGACAAGTCGGGAGACTGTCGGTATCTGAGAACTTAATGCGATCGGAATTGTAATACTGCGAATGTGCGTATCGGGGTACCACAGCTCTGATACCAAACTGTGACGCCCTTAGGATCCGGATACCCGTTTACTAAACATTCGCATTATTATATTCGCATGTGATCGCACAAAGTATTGAAAATCAGGGAAAAAATTCCACGCTACTTTGCTTTTGCATGACATTCAAACCACATTTATCAACACAAATTCAACAAAGACATGCCACAACAATTTTCATTTCATTATCTTTCATAATATATACAACATGTACTTGAGAGCTGTAGTACATTCATATATCCCAATATTCAGAAGAGAAAAAAAGGCAATTTACATTATAATGGAACAAAAGCTATAACAAAAGAAGCCGTACGGTCTTGGGTAAACACGATCACTAGAAGCCATCAACCTGCTGCTGTGCTGCAGGCTCCTTGCCTGCCAAAACATGTAGAGAAGAAGAGGCATCAGCAAGCGCTGGTACTTCCCATAATCATTTTAAAATAAGCATGCATTTAATATGGATACAAAAGAAACAAGTAGAAAGGCATAACAATCAAAAGTTACAACTACTTGTTTGAAACAAAAGTTTTCATACTACTGTGATTGATGCTTCAAGTTTCTTCCATTACCTCCCGTGTGTCACATTATTATGAAGTAGTTAATGATATATGCATAATTTTCGTAATTTCCTTATAGCCTTATAAATATGTAATAGTTATTGACTCATATGTATATACATACATATAATTATTAATTTCTTGTTATTTATAAAACTAAAATATAAAGTTTTATAATGAGGATGATTTAGCTTTTGAACTTATTCTTATTTTAATTCTATTTAGAATCTTAAGTTTATTGGATAGTCTGTGGTCTTGGTCTTTATGTGACCTCACACTATGACTCTAAGGCATGAAAAAGTGCCTTAGGGTTGGGGTGCCTCCGTAGGCATGCGGTGTTGTATAATGCATCCTAACTAAGTTCCCAACACGTCCACTTAACCTAATTATAATTAGCTCTGATTAACACAATTTATACTTAATTTTCTCTCTTAGACAAGGTATACTGCTTCTTTCTGAGTTCAACTGAAACTCCCCCAAATGCAACTCCAGATGATTTAGATGTAACACCGCCAAACCTATTGATGAAAAGGTAATTAAAACTCAAGCAGTGAGGTAGCCTCCTAAGAGGCTCTTCCGTCTCGCCCTCTAATATGAAGTGCGGTCCAATAGAGGGAAAGGTCTACTCCAAAACTACGCCCCAGAGACGGGTGAGAGAGATTATCCGGAAAAGTCACTCTAGAAAACTAGCCCGACTAGTTTGGCAAACGAGCTCGTACGGAAAACTAAAACCGATGATCCCCCTCTTAGGTATCCTAAAACAGAGGGTCAGCGGAACTGGTCAAAAGTCGGGATCCCAACGTGGGGTAAAAAAAACTGCGAGCTCACATAAAAATCGAAAAAGGACTAGGATCCTACACCCGCGCACTTGGCGATCGCTACTCGAACTGGGCTTCCTATCTCCCGTCCAGTTGAGGGTCACCGCACCCACCTCGCACGGTCAGGTGTTAGAGTCACCATGACCGGCATTCCTCATTATCAATCATCCTCGATTCATCAACATATTCTCCCTCCTTTACTAATCATCTAAAACTGGTGTTAGGCTTAACCTACGAATTCTTCGATCAAGATCAACAATAGATTTACCCATGGGGATTGTATCTATATTTCGCACAACTGACTCTTTGTGAACACCAATGTATCTATATATAGACCAGATTGTCTACCCTCAAACATGATTATTGACGTCCGCATAAACTAAGTTAATATTTTCAATATATCTAATCTTAAAGAACTTCGATTTATTTCTTAAACTATATTAGCTAATTAGACTAATGGAGTAATGCTGGTAGGAATTTATTATTTGGTTGTACGGAAACTTTGAAATCATAAGGCATAATTTAGAATTTGGATAATTATTAAAAGGACATATCTTTCTATTATCTGAATAGTAATAGAATATTTAAAGCGAACAAGATCTGTGCTAGATTATCCGATTTTGATAAAATAAAAGATTTAGAAGGTGGCGAAAGCAAAGTAGGATTTTAACAATATGATTCAAATAATCGTTCCCCTAACATTATGCTTTCCAAAGGAATAAACAGATAATATATCCCATGCCCCCACCAAGATCTGTGCTAGATAATCCGATTTTGATAAAATAAAAGATTTAGAAGGTGGCGAAAACAAAGTAGGATTTTAACAATATGATTCAAATAATCGTTCCCCTAACATTATGCTTTCCAAAGGAATAAACAGATAATATATCCCATGCCCCCACCGGTGATCTAGATCGCCTCAAGCCAATAGTCCATCCCTTCTTCAATGTGGTGTTTAGAATGATGAAAAAAAGATCACTAGATTTTAAAGTAAGCTGGGAGATGTTCTTATATATAGTGCAAGAGTGAAGGAAACATATACATGCAGTGCAAAAATAGCATTTTTGGTTAATTCTTACGAGCATTACAAGTATAAGCAGAATTTTCTTTGGGATACAGAACAGACTTAGAATACATATAAAAAAATAGGCAACAGACAAGGAATCATTGTAAAAGCATCTATAGTAAATAGTATAATGCAAAATGTTCATGCATGCAAAATGTTAACCAAAATGCTAAATGTTTATGGTAAACAGAAACTGTCACTCGACAGAATGTTCATGCAAAATGTTTAGCATAATCCAAATTTGTACCTTTTTCTGACTTTTTAGAATATCAATGGCTTGTCATAATGCAAAAAGTTCATGCTAAACATACATGCTCAACTATTATTAAACTAACACAATTCCACCTCTAAATGACAACCGATTGATAAAAAAATAAGGGCACTATAAGGCAGAAAAGATTTTGAAAATCAATAAAAAGATCATCAAGAACGTGTTTTAAACTGTGTAAGAACATGCATGGCAGCAAGAAAGAAGGAGAGGATTGTACTTTAGTTGGATTTCTTCCGATATGCAGTGGCTTTTTGGCCACTGGACAGCAGCTCCAGCAATTGCTTTAGATGTTGGAATCAGTAGCTTGTTGCCTTCAACTGCAGTGGCAATAGAATGGTGGTGGGCTATGGCAGTAACACCAATTTTGAAGGGAATGCCACAGGGGATTGGGAGAATTTGGGGGGAAATGATAGAAGAAAGAAGAAGAGAGAAGTGTCTCCTACGTTGGGAATGGAATAGGAAAAAAATAGAAAAAAATAGAAGAAAGGGGAAGGGAAGCTTCTTCGACGGTTCCTTTTCTTTTTTTTTTCTTTTTTTTATGACAACAGACATCATGTAGTGACAATCAGCAAGCTGACATCTGCTTGCTGATGTCATCAATGATGTCATCGTGATTTTAAAATCTGTTATTTCTATTTTTCTGCTGGAATTAAGCAGAGCAGTAAAGTCTGTAATAGAATCTTAAATATTTTTTTTAATAACAGCCGTATGCTACAGTTTATAGAATTTATTTATTTATTTATTTATTTGAGATGTTTTAAATATGTCCGTATTCACACCTCGAATGTTGGATTTCGACGCGCACTATCTCGTTTTAATCGTCTCGGAACGACAACCAATATGAGTCTAATATTCATATAATTTTGATCGGGTTTGGATCCTCGAATTTTTCGAGATACGATTTTGGTTTGGGGTTAGATTTTGTGATTTAAAAAAAAGTAGCCAATAACCTCCGATTGACGAACGGTTGATTCCATTGGTCTTGTTTCGTCGAATCGGATTTTATGTCGATCTCGATTCGTTTTGCGGTTTCCGAATTTGCGTCGTGGCTTTTCCACAACACACATTACGATGTGACTGATTTTTGGTCGATTTCGCTCGAACGACTTTTAATTCACGATCTATTGATCGATTTAGGTTGTTTGGCATTGACCAACAACTTTATTGTGTTAATTGGACCCAAATCGGATCGATTTCGGGTTTGTGCGGATCCGGATGTTACATAAGCCCTTGATCAACAATCCAAGGGCTATGATTGCACACACCTACTTGAAGAGAAGACTCTTCGATAGGTGTGTACAATGTGTATAAAAGGAGAGTACGACTCTCTCTTTTTATCAACTTTTTTTTGGAGAGGAATAGTCCCTTAGAATTTCGTGCCCCTTGAGATATAGAAGAGTCCTAGGTCTATACAACACATACACACCTCTTCTTGTTGCCCTAGTTGACATCCAGAGTCGTGGAAAGCAGCACGATTCATCTCCGTGCCTACGAGAGAGACATTGCAGATCAAACTTGATTCAGAAGGTTTCTTATATTATGATTTATCTCTTTTTTATTCTTTGTGAATATCCGAAATTATTTTGAAAATTGTTCCTTAGAATTTATAATTTAAGAATGCACAAATTGTTATGCTACATTTTCTAGTTCATACGATGAACTAACATTGATTTAGCAAAAAATGCTAAATATTCCGCGTTTCCGTGACGCATAGTGAATTTCCTTCAATTGGTATCATAGCCTTAGTTTTGAGGATTTAAATTGCATCCAAGTCCGATAAACAATCGGTTAGATTATCCCGATTATCGGGTACATTGTCTTGCGACAGTTTTAATGATTCGAATGATTCAATGACTTTCGAAGTTGCTACCATTCTCCCCTATTTTAAACCTATTTTAGGGATATATATGAGGCGTAGAAGGTCTGAATACTCGAAAGATGCACCAATTGTCAGTGATATTCGGGAGAAGATTTAGATATTAAGAACGATTGCAGACTCTGATTTCAACCAAAGGCTGTAGCAAGAAAATATTGATTGTTGACTACTATTTTTGGATCATATAACATGATAAAATAATGATCATGGATTAAAATTTCGCGAAATTTCTGTTTCGACAGGTCCTAGGTATCGAAACTAGCTTATATGTTGATTTCCCGGATTTTGACCTAGATGGGTCGAAATATCGGTGATATTTCGACATATCGACCCATATCAATCGAAATTCATGGTTTTCAGTCCAAAATTTCTCGGATTTCAACCGATATTGACGAATTTTTTTCGATACCTATGTAAATCAGCTATATTATCTATGCGAGCTTGATTTTACTACTTATTTACCAATTTCTTATATTAAAATACATAATGATGTACATATTTTGTTTCGGGTCGAGGGCGTTGTCCTCGTACCCTTGCAAGGAGAGCGCACTTGCTCCCTCTAGATCTCCCCGAGGCTCGCTCGGGCAACGAGACCCCCCGTCTAGTAGGGTATGGTGTGACAGGGGGGGGGTACATATGATGATTATTCAACTTGGGGAGCTTCACCCCCTTTGGGTTTATCAGTGGAGATGAAACAACTCTATAGCTTCTAGATATCCGATATATCTTGTTCGTTTCATTCCGTTTGTCATTTGTCTTCGTATATAGATCATCTTTACTGCAAGTCTGTAATTAATTATGTAATTCACTAGATCTTTGTCTACGATAGTTTTTTCAATGAACTAAACATTGTTTCATTACTCATCATCTACATTTTAGAATAAATGCTCATCTATGAACAAAAGTCATCTTCTAAGTGTTTTTAACTTAATTATTTCGATTTCCATCTATAATATCTATCAATCAACTCAATGATATGTCCAATATGACTGATATGTGCGATATAAGGCATATGAAAGAGATTTGTGTGACATAAGTATGCATTTGTAAGCTATTGTTGTTTAAGAACTTGGATTTGATGATATCCATTTCCAATATGTATCAGCCAAAGAATCAACGTTAACAGTGAAATGGCCGATATGATCGATATGCGCGATATAAGGGGCATATATGAGCAATATGTGTGATTTAAGTGTGTATTTGTAAGTTATTTATTGTTATAATAACTTGGAAGATCTTAATTTGGAAAAAAATGACCGAAAAATGGCTTTTGAGACATTTTCGACATTTCCACTGAAACCGTCAAATTTCCTGAAGTCTCATCGAAATTTCAGTTTTGAGGGTGACCGAAATGAAATCGAAATCGAGATTTCGAACCTTGACAATGATTAGTACAACATAAATCAAGTCCCCAATCTATGCGAAAAGGTTTTACACGATTCCGACCGTGCGGCCTCACGAAATTGGATTTCTATATAAGCGGAGTTGGAAGAGGACTCGTTGTTTTAACTAACTTGTTTTTCATATTTTTGGACTCAAAATTGATGGAAATATATTTGATATATTGACATCAGGAGTTGGACCTAATATTTTGGAAGTTAGGTCGCAATGAATTTTAAATCCAATTTATATGATGCTTTCTAATTTGAAGTGCGATGGTCACTGCCTGCAAATTCGAATACGAAATCATTGTTTGTTTATTTTGGAAATATGCAATGTTTTTTTTCATATTTTCCTGATTATTTATGAACATAAATGCTTATAATGCAATTATAAAATTGTGTAATTAATTTGATTGATTTCATGAATTGTCTAGATTATTGCATTAAACACCTTTCGCAATTGAAATTGTTTTGATTCAAAGAATTGTCTAGATTGTTGCACTAGACCTTTTGAAATTAAAAGGAGTTTTTTTTGGATTCAAGAAGTGTCTAGATTGTTGCACTAGATATTTTGGGATATTAAAAAGAGTTTTAAATTCCTGAGAATTACTATATAGTATCATACACGGTCGAAAGATCAATATAATCTCCTTAGTACAATATGCATCTATTGTGTTGTCTCGAATTGATTCGATGAAGGTGTCTAGGTCATGGATTTGCTAATGGGTTACTTAATTGACACCTTGCGTCGCTTTTGCAGTAGAAGCGCTCCCTGTTGGCATTATCTGTCCGACGTGGCTGGATCCGTTACAAGGAAATGTAGCATGAAGAGTCATGTCGTACTTAAACAACTAAAATTAGAACACTAAATTTTACTAAGTGATAGTGTAATACTATATGGTTACATCAAGTGCATAAAAGGATCAAACCCTATATAGGATTGCTTAAGTATCATTTTTTTTGAAGCCATGCTTAAGTATCATTGTTTTAATTAGATTAAAACTAAGGCAATAAGCATGTATCTTATCACTATCCCTTAGATTAATCGTGAGAATATAATTCGAAATGATTTATCATTAATTTAAACATGATATGGACTAAGTTATATTATGACATACACGGACTTCCGTCATTGCGAGGAACTTCGTCACTATGGGTCATATTTTTGGATATGCTCATGCGTGTTCATGACTCCAGAATACAAATAGCCATGGAATCAGGTTCTTCATCTCAAAAGAGATGGACTGTATGCATAGTGACCTCAATGTTGTTCCCCATATTATTAAGGCGACATTGGATTGTGCATAGCGTATATATTCGCTCATTGACGATTGGTTTAATCGACAACATGCTAACTCCATATATGTGAGGGGTGTGGGTGTTAAAGATCGAACTAAGAATACAAGTTGGACTTGTAAGGTGGAAAGAGTTCTCGCTTCTTTCATCGTAGTTGCATTTTTTCATATTATTGAAGTGCAATGAAAATGGAAAGGAGACTCCAATCTCGTAGTGAGGCCTTTGGTTAGCCTGCCTTATGCTTTAAAAGCTAATAAGGGAAAGTATATCAAACTACAAAAAAACGAGAACTCTTGATTTAAAAATATTAAATTATTTAATTTCCTTAATCAAGATATTAAAGTGTATTCTATTTTTTCTTTAATTTGAGATGCAATCTCTCAACCCACTTAACAATCTGCTTAAGGTCAATCACTTGATCGATCCAAATTATTAGAATTAGATCTATCAATTTGGACTCGTACTTGAGACAGAACCCATAGTATATGTGCTCTCGTCTGTGAAGTATGAGAACCCTCAGACAATGAGTTCAATAAGAAGTAGGACAATGATCATTCGATTGCTCGTTGCTACATTCATAGATCATTGTCTAATATACTTCAAAAGCAACTTAGAAATCAAATCTACTCATGGCATCCTCTTGAATATGAAAGAGATGTATGAAGATGTGAATCACACTCTTTCTACATTAAGATCCACTGAGGATATTATGAAGTAAGAATTTCCCTCTAGCGGTGTAAATGGTTACACATGTTAAAGGGAAGTACTAGAGGAAGCATGGATCTCGGAAGGGTCTGATCCAAGAGAAGAAGAAAGGTCAAACTGTTGATTAATCTTTTAAAGCTTCAACACATCCGACACTCATAGAGATGGATGTCTATCATCACTACAATAAGCCATGATTATGGAAAAGTAACCATCCAGAATACTTAAAGTCCTTAGAGAAGGACCAGTGTATAACTTTAACAAATAATAAATCTACATTCATAATTGAAACCAACTTACTCGTAGGACGAGAAGGAAGTTGGATTGTTGATTCTGGTGCTTTGTACAGGTATGCAATCGCTTGCATATGTTTCAAGACACCAGAAATCCTGATGAAGGGGAGATATTCATCCAGATAGGATTCGATGCAACTGTTGCAGCGATCACCACTGGGATCTGTAGACTCTCATTATCTAGTGAGAGAGTCCTAGATATTAGAGATTGTCTCTACGTATTGTATGTTAGAAGGAACTTACTATCCGTATCTAAGCTGGTTAGACATGGATATACATTCCTGTAATAAACTTATCATAAATCGTTATGGTAATTTCACAACAGATGATTCTCTAACACCAGATGGATTCTATGAATTAAACATGCATGGATATGTCGTGAATGTTAATTACCATTGTGAATAATAAAATCCCTAAACGATCAAGGGATGATGGAGATCATTTAACCATGATCTGACATCAAAGACTTGGACATGTGTCTCTTGATAGAATCAATAGACTGGTAAAGGACGAACTTTTGGATTTTCTAGAAGTCCATGATATACCAACTTGTGAACATTGTATTCGTGAGAAAATGTCCAGGGCACTCTTCTCTAAGAACGGTGAACGGTGCGGAGGTATATTGGACATGATACATACTAATGTATGCGGTCCCTGTCGTACTGCGACTTGAAATGACTTCATATTATGTGACCTTTATTGATGGAGAGAGGATCCTCTGCTGTAGTGGTTTTTGCAGCAGAGGTGCTGTAAACTCGAATAATTTTTTTTTGTGATTTGGATTCTAAAATCCAACCTTATAGATTGAATCTTAGCTTAATGATCTACATATCCTTCAAATTTTGCTTAAATCCGATATTGTTTGCTATTTTATCTTAATGGTCAAACAATCGGTCAAGATCTAAGCAACTTGAACTCCATTTAAAAAAGAACCGAATTTTGAACTGTTAAGATAAAATAGCAAACAATATCGGATTTAAGCGAAATTTGTAGGATATGTAGATCATTAAGCTAAGATTCAATCTATAAGGTTGGATTTTAGAATCCAAATCACAAAAAAATTTTATTCCAGTTTACAGCACCTCTGCTGCAAAAACCACTACAGCAGAGGATCCTCTCCCTTATTGATGACCATTCACGGTATGGTTTGTCTTCTCATTATGTCACAAACATGAAATCTTCGAAAAGTTCAAAGAATTCTTGGCTTTGGTTGAGAATCAAACGGGAAAGAAGATAAAACAGATTTGATTTTACCGAGGTGACGAATACCTCTCAGATGAATTCAAAGAATACCTTAAAGAGATGAATTATTTCAAATCTCACCCCTCCAGGTACTCAACTCAACGGAGTTGCAGAGAGACGCAACATAACCATGTTGGACATGGTAAGATCAATGGTAGTAAAGCAAACTTACCTCAGTTTCAGGGGACATGTAATAGAGACTACAATTTATGTCTTAAACAATATTCCATCTAAATCTGTACCTAAAACCCCTCACGAGCTTTGATATTATACCAAGTCAAGTGTATGACACTTGATGATTTGGGGTTGTTTGGTGTGAAAACCCCGAATACCGAACATGGACTAAAGCGCAAATCTTGACTGAGTCTGGACTTAATTGCAAAATCTGTACTTATCCAGTGAACAAAAAAATTCGACTAATGATTCCATTGCATAGGTCTCGTCGATAGCTTTCCAACGAGTCCAAGAACACTAAAATCCGACTTCGGGAGCCCAAGTTATGGTCATTTTAGCGAGGAGGGGTCCGGGTCCTATTCGGATCCGAACCCGGATCCGAATCCGGGTTTTACCCTTAAACCCCAACCCTCCCCTCGTCCAAAACGCCCCACCTCCCTTCTCCTTCGACCAAACCTCTTCCTCCTCCCCTTTTCCCTCGTCGGAGCTCACCGGAGCGTATCGGATTTACGATATGAGATCACCCCCGTATAGAGAAGGTACAAGGCATCTTCGTATACGGTTTTGCATCATCATCAGGGCTCAGATCGTGCCGTTCTTCATGGGTGAAGATTCCGAGAAATCGAGTTTTCTTGAGGTACGATGTTCCCTATCCTCTTGCTACGGTTTCCACACGAATTGATTCTTCTCTAGTTGAGTTTTAGAGCCTCAAGTGTCCTGGTGGTCTGATTTACAAAGTGGTATCTAGGTTATCGATCAAAACAGCTCCCAATATTGGGAGAGAATTGATGGCCTTGCAAAGAGCCGTAGGGATTTGGCCTATTAAGCATATTCTGATGGATATGGAGTAATATGGAATTAAATCAACGGAAGGGTTTGAGTGTTGGGTTATCCGCATGGTTTCGTATTAACAGTAGGGCATATGGATTGTTTTCAACTCCTGCTTCCTACTGCTCTCAGATGATTACTAACATGATTAGATTTACATATTCTAGTGGAGATTAGGTACCTGGATATTTCTATGCAAGTGCCGAGCATGCACTTGTTTCCTTTTAGTATGTGGGACTTTGTGATTGCATGAAATATTTTATTGTCACGAGAGAGGAGACACATTATCTTAGGAACATGGACAGAATGACCACCGGGTAGCTCAGAAGATTGTCAAATAAATGGGTATAAGAAATAGAATAAATGGTGCCATCAATCTAGATAGGATTAGTCAACGGTAGGTGAGACTAATATATGTTTTTCACAACAGCAAGTGACAGAAGTGGGAGGAACCTTATTTAGACCATAAAGACTGATGGAAACAAATTCCAGGAAGATAGACTGGTTGTATACCATTTCAAGTCATTCACCATGCTCACATATAAATGTTTGGATTGAAGGTAAGCTAGAAAGGAGACGAAGATATGGAACTAAATGTGGATGTCTCATCAAGAAGGAATGGAGTCTTACTTAAAATGAAGGTGATGGTTGTTGCTAAGAGGACAATTTTGCGACCAGCCAATGAGGACTTCTCAAGAATGTGCTGGTTATGCTATCAGATGTGATAACAGTTAGCCACATGATACAGATAGCAATAGCAATGATGCTGCTGATTTACGGTGATTATTGATCACGATTAAGCTATGTAAAATTTAGGTGCTACTACTGTAGCTGATTGCTTCGGCTGAAACTGAAGTATTGCATCTCCTGTAAGAAGTTAAGCTCTTCAAAAAGGAAGTCTAGGTCTCTTACTGCACTGTCCAGTAGAACACCATAAACAGTTTGCAAGTCATTCTTACTCCATGTGCCAGAGACCATTTAATAGTGGGGGTGCTTACTTTCGGTCAAAATAAATCCTGTGATATCGTCCATGATTTGGGCAAAATATCCGTACAGTTATAAAAGGGCAATAAGGTTGAACTTCTGAATACCTCGTAAGAGTGAAAGTGTACATTGTGTACTTATCCATTGAACTTGGACCCGATGATTTAGGAGAAATATCCCTACAGTTATAATACTTGACCAAAGACTCATGCTCTAATGTCCGTTACTCTATCATCTATAGATTTTCCCTTGGCTAAATTAGAATTTACCTGGTATATTTTCAAATAGACTGGAAATTGTGACATTCTGAACTCCAATGTTTTCACAGGCTAAAGGCATCAAATGCCATGACTAACTCTGTGCATACGAGATATGATCATCTGGCCTATACGTTGTGCATCATCCACCTAGTGTTTTAACTCGAAGCTAAGACTCGTATACCTGCTTACAATTGGAAGGTTAACACATAACACCTGAATTGTTCTGAACCATTTTGTGCCTGAGCACTAGCATAGCATTAGAGATTGAAAGCACTAAATGTTGATGGAAGCCTCCCAGCCTCTTGCTCTTTTAAATTCATTCAAGATGGAAAAATGAAATTAAAAGTAGAGAGGAAGTATGGCTTGTGTTCTGAATAAATAGTACTATATGGATGAGGTTTTATGGTGTGTGGGTAGCGGAGTAGTGCCGCCAAGGGAGGGGCATGCACCCTTGGGGCCCCGGGTAGAAGCCTAGTTGACCGCGATCCCAACTGCTACTGTAGCTGCGATGGTTGGGGGACATGTTGCTTGGCACACCGAGGTGCTAATCTGACGGTGTTGGCCTCGACACTTACGTTCTTTAGCCCGGTGCTCGAGCGCGGGCCAAGTAGTCATGGTTGGTCGGCTAGGGTTTCGCTTGTCACTTAGAGTTAACACTTGTGTACGGGCTAATGTAGGCCACATTGGTCGGTATTCCAAGTGGGAGCGCTAAGAGGGGAGTTCCGGGAAATGTGGTTAATGAAGTTGGGAATGGGATATCAGTCTCCTGTGCATAAGGAAGATTGGGTTGTCGCGATGAATTGCGTGTTTGGAACTTACTTAAGGATGCATTGTTATCCATGAAGCTTGGCTACTCATGTCCATATCAAATAAAAGAAAAAGAAAATGTAATTCTTGTGAGATCAGTTATCCAGTTCCTTTCTCTTTTGTACACATTTAAATTATATGTCGCTTGTTATTGTATAGTTGTTTAAATCGTATTGAGCAACTTTGCTCATAAAGTACCTACGTGTGGATCCGTAGGCCCTCAGCAGTAAACAGCTTGGAGTCACCTTTTGTGCAGCATCATGCACTTGTTGTAGTACAGTTGTTGTCATTTTTACTATCCTTCTTTACTTGTATCATTTTTGTTGAGGGACATGACATGTAATATGTATGTTGGGACACATCTTTAAAATATGCATACATGTATATTTTGTGGACATGGAGGTACATTGCAAATGTAATGGATGGAGATGTAAAAGGGAATATAATGGAAATTGCTTTATGGAATGATGAATGGAAATACAGGTTGTGGTTGTAAACAGCTTGAATGGAAAAGCAAAGTAAATTGTGTTATTTTCTCCTGCTTATATGTATGTCAAATATTCGAATGTGGAATGTGTGTGCGTGGATTGGTTTGCCGAGTACCCGGATCCTAAGGGCGTCACAGTTTGGTATCAGAGCAGTGGTACTCCATTCCATTCCACACATACCATTCCTCATTGGTGTTCGAATATTGGATAGTGTGAAAGTCTTCTGACCAAACCTGAGTCCACAGGAGAATAGCATGTTTACATCCATGTCCATGTGTCTCTCTTAAGTCAAGCAACACATATCATGGCAGGATTGGGTGCATCTCCATCTTGAGGGCACCAGTTTCTTAGTCAGGGTAGTGTAGGCTACCTTGCCTACATAGTAAACTCAGTGACACAGGATCATATAATAGAGGATGTCAGAGTTGTGCACGGGTTGCTAATGTGTTTCCAAACGAATTTCCTAGATTACCACTAATACGGGAGATAGAGTTCGAGATCATGCTACTGCAAGTCAACCTACCGATCTCTATTCCCTCGTATAGGTGGGCAATAATTAAGCTCAAGGAGCTCAAAGTATAGTCGTAGGAGTAGTTGGGGAAGGGATTCATCCGCCTCAACACATCACCATAGGGAGCACCAGTCCTTTTCGTGAAAAAGAAGGATGTAACCTTGAGGTTTTGCATAGACTACAGACAGTTGAACAAGAGAACAGTTAAGAACCGTTACTCACTTCCATGAATTGATAATCTCTTTGATCAATTACATGGAGCAACAATGCTCTTTAAGATTGACATGTGTTCAGGATATCACCAGTCGGGGATCAAAGAGGTTGATGTGATGAATTTTGCATTCCGCACTAGATATGGCCATTATGAGTTCTTGATTACGCCATTTGGACTTACGAATGCACCTGCCGCATTTATAGATTTGATGAACCGAATCTTCCGTCCGTACTTGGACAGGTTTGTGATTGTATTCATCGATGATGTTCTAGTCTACTCCCGTGATGAGTACTAGCACGAATCTTATCTGTGTACGGTTCTAGAGACACTCCGAGAGCATCTGTTGTATGCCAAATATTGTAAGTGTGAGTTTTGGCTTTCTGAGGTGGCATTTCTTGGCTACGTGGTGTCAGGGGCGGGGGTGTCAGTTGATCGCGCCAAGACAGAGGCAGTGATGTCTTGGGAGCGGCCCAAGACGGTTACAGAGATTCGTAGCTTCCTTGGCCTCACCGGGTACTACAGGAGGTTTGTTAGAGGGTTCTCTCAATTGGCTCTACCCCTCACCCGGTTAACGCAGAAGGATGTTCTCTTTGTTTGGAGTGACAAATGCGAGTTGAGCTTTCGAACACTCAAAGAGCGATTGACTTCTACACCCATTCTCACCCTTCCTTCTGGTACATTGGACTTCACCATGTACACAGATGCTTCCAAGGAGGGCTTGGGTGCAGTGTTGATGCAGTGTGGACAAGTTGTGGCGTACACGTCACGACAGCTGAAGAATCACGAATACAACTACCCCACTCATGACTTGGAGTTGGCGGTCGTAATCTTTGCATTAAAGATATGGCATCACTATTTGTATGGGGTGACATTTGAGATTTTTGCATATCACAAGAGACAAATAGATTTTGATCAGAAGGAACTGAATATGAGGCAAAGGCAGCAGATGGAACTGCTAAAAGACTATGATTGTACCATCTTCTACCATCCTGATAAGGGGAATGTGGTAACAGACGCCTTGAGTAGGCGACCATACACAATAGGTTCGACAGCCTGGTTGCATACTGAGGATATGCTCACTACACTTAGTGAGTGGCATCCATTTGAGGGCACATCTGATGTGGTAACAGTGCCGGCCAAGTGTAGCAGCTTATGGGATAGGATCGTCCAAGGACAACCGACAGATCAGAGGATCCAGGAATTGTACCACAAATGCTTGAAGGATGAATTCGATAGATTTCGTGTCCGTGAATCCATCATATGGAAGGGGGGACCATGTGTGTGTCCCAGATGACAAGGAGCTGAGGAGAGAGAGATCCTGGGTGAGGCGCATAGCTCAAGACTTTCCATACATCCAGGTGGCTCCAAGATATACAAGGACCTCTGCCAACACTTTTAGTGGGAAGGCATGAAGAAGGACATAGCCGAAAATATTAGCAGATGTCTTACCTGCCTGATGGTGAAGGCAGGACACAAGAGGCCTCCTGGTTTACCACGACCTCTTTCTATCCCGATGTGGAAATGGGAGAGCATCTTCATGGATTTTGTCACATCATTGCCGCACACCCCTGGAGGACTTGATGCGATATAGGTCATCATTGATCAGTTGATCAAGTCGGCCCATTTCATCCCGGTCAACATGACATATACACCAGTGCAACTAGCCAAGTTATGTGTTCAATACATTGTTCGGTTGTATGGGATACCCAAGGAAGTAATGTCAGACAGAGATTCCCGTTTCACATTACACTACTGGAGAGAATTCATGAGAGCGTTGAGGACCGAACTGCACATGAAGAAACTAAGTGGGAGCGTCGTCGTGTTCATTGTGCTTTATGTAGATGACATCCTTATCATTGGTAATGATACATGGACGATCACCAATGTTAAGATCTGATTGTCCAATACCTTTGAGATGAAAGATCTCGGAGACGCCTCTTATATCTTGGGTCTGAAATTGTTCAGAAACAGACAAAAGGTGATATTGTGACTGTCACAACAAGAATACATCAAAAAGATCTTGGAAAGATTCAATATGTTTAATTCCAAGAAAAGTTTCCTTAAGACATGGTATTCACCTATCTAAAGGGATGGCTCCTCAAACTATTGAGAAAAAGAAAAGCATAACCGGATGCCTTTACACATCAACTATGAGAATCCTGATGTATGCCATGATGTATACTAGACTAGATATCTGCCATGCTATGGGAGTGGTAGGCCGTTACCAATCTTGCTATGGAGAGAAACACTGGACTGCAGTAAAAAACATCTTAAAGTACCTTAGAAGAACTCAAGACCATGTCTTGATTTATGGAGATAATGATCTCCAAGTCTCAAGATACACCGATTCAGACTTCCAATCAGATGTGGATGATATGAAGTCAACTTCAGGGTTCTTATTCATGTTGAACGGTGGTGCTCTGAGCTGGAGAAGAAAGAAGCAGGACACCATGGTTGATTTAACAACCGAAGCAGAATGTATTGCTGCATCGGATGTTGTAAAGAGGTTGTGTGGTTGTGCAAGTTCATTCAGAAACTTGGCATAGTTTCCTCATCATAATCTCCCATTTCATTGCTCTGTGATAACAAGGGTGCTATATTGCAAGTGAAGGAATCCCAATGGCATCAAAGAAACTAGTACACGGAGAGGAAATATCACATCATTCGGGTGATCCAGAAGCGTGGTGATATCACGATCACCAAGGTTGCCTCTGCCGACAACATTGTTGATCCGCTAACCAAGCAATTGACCCAAAAGATCTTCGACTAACATGTAATGAATACGGGGTTATGAGTTATACATGAATAGCTCTGAGGGTTAGTGAGAGATTGTTGGACTTGTAAGCCCTTGACGACCCACAAATGCAGTAAAAGTTATTGTTTTATCATGTCCATCTGAAATATTGTGAATACACTTAATATTAGTGTCCCTTTGTACAATTAGAGTTATGTACCATTGTCGTATTGAATACCATGCAGCTGAGAGGACACAACTAACTTAAAACATGAGATATTCAGTACAAGATCTCGAATATGAGAAACATATGGCTATCTTTCTCTAAAGAATGATTTTCAACCGACTTCTTGATGCATATCCTCTGCATGGGAATGAAGATTTGGAAGTGTTGGAATAATCAAGTCAAAGAGTTGATTTGATGAAATTGAGATAAAGTAAGACCTGAATCATATCTGTCACGATCAAGCATACATCCTTCGACCTGAGACGGATATGCGTCTATATGCCTGAGTATGCACATTTGACAAACCAATGGGTTGGTGATCTCGCCAAGGTCTATATAACGACGCGTTGGTGTGCATATGAATTCTTATGAAATGTATTATCTTTCAAAAGAATCATACAGGTTTATAGTTGATAAACCGGGAGACAGAGCTCACTTATGAGATATTTTGGGCCAAAATGAATTCCATACATGGTCGTCTTATTTATGGAATGAGACACCAATTCGAGATATAAATATTTACTTTTGGAAAGTATATGATTGATATTGTCGCCCAATTATAGAATGAGAAACCTATTGATATATTCCGAAGAAGACAATCAAATAGGGTTTGAACTTCTGATTTATCAAAATCTTCCAGTGTTAATGATGAATGAGTATTAGGAATGCTCAGGGTTAAATCTATGGTAATAGATCATCTACCGTGATACTTCCATTTCGAGGGAGTGATGAAACGTGATGGATTTTAGGGGCTCCATTTTAGTTATGTGATTTGTGTTTTAATTGGATTAAATTACAATTCATCCAAAATGGCATGAACCCTGAAATTGGATTCATATCCAGATTTCAAGTCACTATACATGGATAGTATGATTTCCCCGACATTATCTCCAAGGATCTGCATTTGTATCTCATGAGTCCTAATTGGATTGAGATTCACATCAGCTGATGTCAATATTGTTATACTAATTATTACATTTATTCATAAGAGCAATTTTGCGAGTAAGATTCACAAATATATTTCCTTAATTAGTGTGAATATTGATTCACTATAATTAACATTTATATGGATATGATCCATATAAATATTTATGTAAATATGATTTACATAGTATTTCCAAGGCATGAGATTTCGTGAAGTTGATTCACATTTTTTAGATGTAAATTGGATTTACATTTAATTTGTGCTCATGAATATGATTCATATACTATGATGATTATTTCCATAATTTCTTCAATATTGATAATATGATTATCAAGTTGATTAATTGATAAATAAAATGCAACAATATTGACTATTTTTAGTCAATGTGGACGTGTATCCTAAGTACATATGGCACCATATGCAAGAGTCCTATTGAGAATAAGGTTCTCTAATTTGTTGCATTACCAATTGATAAATCAACAACAAAAAATACATTCCATATATGGAATTGGTTGGCCTTGTTTGATGCCACATGACACCGCTCCAAAGAGTCCTTGAGAAGAACTCTTTGTTGATTTGTTGCTTGATTATTAATTAAATTAATTGGAGATGAAAAGGAGATAATTTGTATTGTTAAACAAGGACTTAGTTCTAAGCCCTTGATCAACAATCAAAGGGCTATCATTGCATGTGCCTACTTGAAGAGAAGACTCTTCAATAGGCATGTACAATGTGTATAAAAGGAGAGTAAGACTCTCTAGTCCCTTAGAAATTCGTGCCCCTTGAGATATAGAAGATTCTTGGGTGTATACAACACATACACGCCCCTTCTTGTTGCCTTGATCGACGTTCGGATTCTTGGAAGTAACATGATTCATCTCCGCGCCCACACGAGAGACACTGCAGATCAGACTTGATTCTAGAGGTTTTTTATATTAGAAACTCAAGCTTCAAAGGTAAACCCTGATCTATCTCTTTTTTTATTCATTGTGAATATCATAAATTATTTTAGAACTTGTTTCCTTAGAATTTATAATTTCTGAATGCACAAATTGTTGTGCTACCTTGTCTAGTTCATACGATGAACTAATAATGATTTAGCAAAAAGTTTGCTAAATATTCTGTGTTTCCGTGATGCGTAGTGAATAAATTTTTATTTACTTCCTTCACCTCATGCACAATGTGGGAAGAGAGAGGCAATGCTCATATGGTAGGAAGTGAGAGGCGATAGTGGGTCATCTCGGCACACGTGGAAGGAGAAGAGATAAATGTGTATTATATTATGGTTAAATCGGGACTAGATTATGAACCGTTTTTTAAAAAATGCATTTTACTGGATTATTAGAAAATATTTTTTTGTAAAAAATGGATGATTGAACATGTGGTTTGGTTCAATTGGTTCAACCGAGTTTAAGCAGTATAATCGGGTTTTAACCGGTTTTTATTTTATGAATAAAAGTCGGGTAGTTGGACCATTTTTCTTCCGGTTCTTGGTTTAAACCGGTTGAACGGGCAGATACGGTTCGGTTTTTTAAACCTTGATATAGAGACATATTTAAAGGAGTCGTATAAATGGTTCGACATGCTCAAATGGTGGCGCTCTAGGTTTGACACCGATCTTTTCTATTAAGTCAAACATGCTTTTGAAGAATTGTTGTTGTCTCTTTATTTGACACATCGACCAAAACATTGATCTATGGGTGGTAAAGGAGTGGCAACATTGTGTGTTATGATGAACCTTTAAAAGGGCTCTGATATGGTCATTGACGAAGAGGTTACCACCGCTAGATATGAGAACTTTAGGGATTTCTAAATCTCTAGTAATTAGATTTTTGAGAAACTCTACTACAATTTTGCTATCAGCCATTTGAGCAGGAATTCCTCCACTTGTGTACATAGTACACAAGCAAAATAATGTTGTCATAACCTTGATAGTTGATACCTTGAATGGACCCATATAGTCAACTACCCATGAATAAAAAAAATCACACATGCATATCAGTTGAAGCGACATCGTATCATTACGGTTTGTCTCGTCTATTATTTGGTACTCAAGGGATGGTTTTACAATATCAGATGCATTTAAAATGATAGACGGTTAACACAAGTCATATTGGAATATTTTAGCTGTGATCTTTGATCCGTAATGGTGTCCCTCTCGCCTTCAATTTATGACAATAGTGTAGGATACCTTTGATCTTTTCTAAGGGATACACCTTCTCTAGATCTCATCCTTTCCTTCAAAGGAGTAGATCTTTCTAGTGGTACAATTTGACAATCGAGATGAACTTTTTGAATTGCTTCTTTGTCGAATCTCCCAAGAACATCTTGCTGATCAAGTAATTCACGTAGTAGGCATTCCAAAAGGATGGGAATATTGTAAGTCTGGCCTCATCTGGGAAGGTTTCGATAATAGGAATGGAAGCAATGTTTTTCCTCAAAGATATAATTCGTGAGAGACGATTTATTACTAAATTCATGACTCTAGGTTTCCTATTAATCTCAAGGTCAAATTCTTGGAGTAAAAGTATCCAATGAATAAGACGCGACTTGACATCATTCTTTGTCAAAGATACTTGAAAGAAAATAAACTGTACATACCATGACCTTGGATACTAAAAATTATGATTGAAAATTTTCCAATACATACTTCATGGCTAACATCTTTTTCAGTAATCGTGTAGTTATGTTGTGCTTCACTTATTGTCTTACTAGCATCATGATTCTCTAACCTTTGAGCTAAGCCGACTCACATAACATAAAAGAAATCAAACAAAATAGTACATAGGAATTCAATAAACCACATGTATCTTAGTTATCATTTTTTGTTTTTATTTGATTATTATTTTTTAAGGAAAAAAGGGTGCAATCCCAAGATTGGAACCCACCGCGATTTTATTGAACTAAATCAAGAGTACAATATTTTACATATTACAAATTACGCATTGGACCATAGGGAAACGAGTGCCCTATAGCATCCCGGAATACTCTCACAAAGAAAGGGGCATCCTGAAAGATCGTCTCATTTTTGGTGCACCAAATAACCCAAAGCAGAGTGAAAGGTCCAACCTCTTCTCTATAACTACCACAAGCCGTCCTAATTGAACTCTAGAATGATACACCATCCACAACCCGAAGCCAGGGAACATCCACCCCACCCATATCGCAGCTGAGGTCGAGCATCCGAAAAAAGGTGGTCGAAATGCTCCTGATCAAGCCCACATCTATCGTACAAGGTCTCGCCGATATGTAGCAATCTGGCCCTGCGTACCTTAGAGAGTAACCGCCTACGTCTCACCAACCATAAGAGAACCTTGATCCGCATAGATACCTTGCTAGCCCAAATAATTCTGTAGTCCCAGGCGAACTCGTCTTGAACCACCTCGTGCACCCTGACAAAGGACCGGAACACCTTCTTCACCAAGGATTTCTGCTCCTTCCAAATAAAGTGGTCCCTGCCCTCACCAAGTCCAACATCCACGACCGCCAGATCCCCCAAGAGTGCCACAACCTCATTGCATCTCTGCTCCGACAAAGTAGATGCGAAAGTCGAACATCAAGAGCCCGCCGAGCAAACATGAAGCACTGCAGCATTCCTGTCGTTTGCAAGGGTGAAGAGGCACGTGTATCTCTCTCTGAGTGGACCCAAACCTGTCCAGTCATCCCCTCAGAACCCAAAACCGTGATTGTCACCCACCACTGGCCTCACAGAGGCTTCCAGCTCCGGTAAAACCCTGGAAATTCCCCTCCATAGGGACGACGGCAGGCGGATAGCCTCCGCCCTCCATGAATCACGGGCCCCATAAATGCTCCGCACCACCCTGCAAACTAGGTCATCGGGCTCCCCCCCAAATCTTGAGGGTCCACTTAGCCAATAGCGCCTTGTTCATCTGCTCCAAACTACAGACACCGAGGTCGCCCTCCTTAACTGTGTCCCCGCCCACTTGGTGCATACCCCACCCTCATGCCGTCGTCCGGCCAGAAAAAATGCTTCATCATCCCCTCCAACCTCTGCCGCACCCCTACATGCATCAATCTTGTGGAACGGAAGAAAATCGTAATGTCGAATAACACATGCTTGAGGAGCACTAGCTTGCCCCCCTTAGAAAGCGTTCTCCCCTTCTAGCCCACCATCTGCTTTCTAACATGTCAAGCACCACCTTCCAATTTGCTGCGTCCTGCCACCCAACAACTAAAGAGAGCCCTAATAGGTGGATGGAAAGGTCCCCGGGCAACTGAGAATACAACAAATCTCCCAAGCCTCTACATACTCCAAACCAAAAGCAATAACCACGGGCGTGTCTCTTTTTATTCTAAGTCCTAAGACCTCACTAAAGATATCCATAATGCAGGAAACATGTCTCGCATGTTTCGGATCCCCATCAATGAACAAGACCGTGTCATCTGCGTATTGCAGAATAGGGATAGAGGCATCGTCTCTCATGTACCCGTCATAGAAATTGTCAGCCGTGACCATCTTCATTATCACATCCAACGCATCTGCCACAGTCACAAACAGAAGGGGAGCAAGAGGGCACCCCTGACGCACCCCTCACTGAGGATGAAAGAAACCACCTTCTGACCCGCCATTCACAAGGACCTTCTGACCTGCCATCTCTTCACCCACCCAATCCATCTATCAGGGAACCCTCTTTTTTGCAGCGATCGCCAGAGGAAACACCAATCCACAAAGTCGTAGGCCTTAGAAAATCCACCTTCCAAAGGACCCCTTTCCTTTTCTCCCTCCTCCAATCCAGTACCAACTCCGACGCAAAGACCCAAGAATCTGCCATGTCTACCGAGCACAAGGGCTAACTGCTCAGGAGAGATTATGTCCGCCAGGACACCTCGCAAGCGGTTCGCCAAGACCTTGGCCACAAGGAGGTCGATCACATTGGACAAAGTAATAGGCTTGTAGTCCTCCACACACACGCCCCCTCACGCTTAGGCAGCAGAAAGAGTAACGCTTTATTCAGCCGCTCGAAACCATGGTTGCCCTCCTCGAACTCCCACGGGACCGTCACCACATGCCCCTTCCGGCAGTCCCAAAACTCCTTGAAGAAGCGCATCGAGAACCCATCTGGGCCTTAAGCCCCATCCGCGTTCAGCTGCCATAGAGCCCGTCTAGTCTCCTCTTCCGAGAAGGGCATCAGTAGCCCCTCAACCTTCGAAACCATGGTTTCCCTCCTTGGTTAACTATTATATTATTAATTTAACTATTATATTATATATTATTAGTTATTATATTAGTTATTATCAATTTATTAGATTAGCATATAATTGGCATATATCGATTCATTAGCTTTAATTAATTATTAATTATTAATAATTTACTTTATATCTTAGTATATATTATTGTATTTCTAATTCCAGAAGATATCAATAATATCAATAAATATTTAACATTCATTTATTTATATCTTATATTTTTTATATTAATATTAAATGCTATTGAAAAATCGATTTTATTTACATTATATATATATTAAAATATACATCTACCGATATTAGGAATAAGTTCTTTTGGTTTTTTATTTTATATTCTATTTTTATATACCCATTTAAAATGATAAAATAAGAATAAAGATGTAACAGAACACTGTATGGTTTGCCTTCCTTTTTTCTTAATACCTCTACCATAATGTTTGACGCATCATTCAAATCTCAATTGAAAATGTCCAATCGGGTGGTTGCAGAATAATGGTTCAATAACCTTACTCTTCAAAGTCTCAAAGGTTGAAAGACAAGTCACTAAAGTCAAACTCGTGGTCTTTGGCCAGAAGTTCAATTAAGATGTTTAATGAACGGTAATAAAATTATGGTAAAGTCTTGTATGAACTATTAATAAAAAATTGACATGTCCTAAAAAGGATTCGAAACTGCTTCAATGTTGTTGGTAACTTGAGTTTTAAAATGATATATATATATATATCTTGGTATGGTCAACCTCCATTCCTTTATTGGAGATAACATGGCTCAACACTATTTGATGAGCCATCACGAAGTGACCATTCTCGCAAAGTAAAAGAAAGTCCACCTCAATACACTTTTGTAATACTCGGTTAAGATGTTTTAAGCATTGAAAAAAACTTACTCCACCATATCCACAAAATGGCAATCACATGCCTTTGGAATGTATAATAGCACTATATAAACCAAAGGATATTCATTAAAATACAAAAGTGCCAAACGTACACGTAAAACCTATTTATCTTGATCTTTATGTAGTTTTTTTAAAAGGAAAAAGGGTGCGGCGTTGTAAAAACGAGTGCCTAAAAACTTCATATTTACAAGTTAAATTTCAAATTACAAAGATGAAGGTTCGCGGAGAATCATGGAATGAGGTAACACATTTTCTGCATAAAACATCTCCCTAAAAATAACACCATTTCTCCCACACCAAAGCACCCATAGGATGGCCACCATTTGAAATCTATCAGTCATGAAGATGACCCCAGACTAACCAATAGACTCCCACAAGGTGCGGACATACTCTGTGGTGACACCAACCATACAGACCTCCACCCAGATGCTCCTCGACGAATTGCGAGAAAGGAACAAGTGGTTCATATCTCCTAGCTCCTCTTCATAGTGTTGTAGGATTCATTGGTCCCCTGAAAAAAGTTGGCCCCATGAGCATCCGTCAAGAATCGACCTCTCTCATACAACTAAAGAAAAACCTTGATCCTTTATGAGATCCTCCACCTCCATATCTACCCTAACGTCAATAGAGCAATCCCATGATAAAAAACAGTCGAGGCATAAAGATCCTTTTAAACCTAGACGCGGGAGTGACTGCATTCCAATTTTTGGTGCAAGGTTTTAAGTGCCGATATTAATGTCAATTCCACAAATATGGGAAAAGGGTGTGCCTAGGGTTCTGAAATTTTGTCAAAATTGATTAAAATCGATTAATTTAAAAAAAAAAGTTATTACTACTTCTTAAATTTATATAAACAGTAATTCTACTATCATCTTACTTCTGATGGTTTAAACGAAGTTAATATGTAAAGTCATGTACCTTTATTATATTAAATTCATTATGTTAAACTTTAAGCCAATAGAAGCAAGTTGATCGTGGTTCTGTTTGATCACATGGATTCGGTCGCAACAAGTTTTGGCATGGAGTTAGGCATCACTTGTGGTTCTGTACTGATTTGTTATTTAGGCCTACCCTTGACCCTGCAGTCGCTTGAGGGTTTCAGACTAGCTATCTGTTATTGAGAAGCTTAAGCGAAGTTAGCCGAGTGGAAGGCTCTATGCTATCACGAGGATGATGTTTGGTGCTGGTGAAGGCGGTGCTAGCAATGATATCAATCTTTATGTCCTCCAAACTATTGCTAGTCGAGATACACCATCGTCTAGAGAAAAATACACGTAGGTTTTTATGGGGAAAATGGATAGAACCAATTGGGAATCCATCTAGTTGACTAGGATACTATCATGCTGCCGAAAGAGGAGGGTGGTCTCGGGGTTCATCATTTAGAGATTATGAACAGAGCCTTGCTTCTGAAGTGGATTGCTAGGTTTTGGGGGAACAATGAGGACTTAGTTTGCAGGCTAATTCGTAGCATTTATAGCGTTCATGCTCAACGATCCTTTCGTCCCCACTCATATTTTTTTTCTTTTCCTCATCCAGGAAGGGAATTTGCTCCCCCTCCGCAGTTATCTCAGTTTTTTCGTTCGATCGTGTGGGACAATTGAAACTTTGTTGTTTGGAAGATGACTGGACGGATAGGTGAACATTGACCGCTCGTTTCCCCTGCCTATTTTCTCATGACAAATCGTAGTACATTGGTTTTAGAGAGTTGGGAAGACGGTAGATGGCCTCCAACATTTCAGTCAAACTTCTCTGACCATTGTGTGCATGAGTTCATGCAATTATTGGAGGAGATTAGCGGTCTAGCTGGGCCAACTAGTGGTAGAGATCATTGCGAATGGAGATGGTGATTCACTATGAGAAGAGCATATAGAACCTTGGATTGACAGTCTCAACATAGCCCCGAAAACTTGATTCAAGATTGCAGATATATTTGGGATCTTAAAATCCCAACACGTGTAAAATTTTTTCTTTGGTTGTTGAGTCGTGGGAGAATCCTTACCAAAGAAAGATGGTTCGGACTTTTTTAGGGCAACTATCATAACTGCTCCCTCTATGGGAGGGAGATGGAGGCGATTGAGCACCTTTTCTTTTACCATGACAGAGCTAAAGAAGTTTGGGAGGAGTTGGCACTTGATTGGCTACATCTTGGAAATCCCTTGGCTTTCTGGAACTCCCTCTTTGGTACACGTTTTCACTCAAATAGGGCGATCCTTCTTCCTGTTGCAACAATATGGCCTCTGTGGTTATCGCATAATGTGTTTTGTTCCTTTTAGAGACTTTCCATTAGGAGAATGTGGTCATTTCTGCTACGAATCACTTCTAGTCATGGCTCTTGTAGTGTGGTTTTCTCCTAATTAATAAATTTTATGGGGTGTGCACCTTCACGTGTTTCACTTTTTTATCTTAAAAAATTCATTATATTAATACAATGTAGACATGTTCATATATTAAAAATACATGCTATTACATTAATACATCAGTTAAGAAGAAATGAATAAGAATACAAGTCCGAGGCTAAGTAATTAAATTAAGAAAAAAACCAACTACTCATTTATAAATTGGAGTAAAAAATAAGGTTTTAAAATCTGGATCGGACGTTGAATTAATCAGTCTTCGCTTTGGTGCAACTTGCTCAGATCGTTGGTCCAAATTGGTTGGACCAACGATGATGTTAGCATGACATCATCATTCCTATCGACTTGGAAAAAAAATCGAATCGAGCTTAATTTACTAATCCGACCGGTCGAACTAGTATCTTGAACTGATAAGACCTGCTACATATACATAAGTATGTATGTATATATCATTGAAATAATCTTTTAAATGTTAAATCTTTTAATAGAATAACATGATTGTCTATTTCGAGTAAAACTCTACAAAAGTTAGACAGATTTTCTAGCATTATATATGAATACAATATTCTAATCATTTATGTATAGTTGCTTCTAGAAAACTACTCTAAGAAGGTAGGGGCACATCTGATATTTCTAAAAAGAGAAGGGCATGACTGATATTGCAGAAGTTAAGAAGGGCACAAGTGATAGAAACATATTATTTAATTATGTAAACCTTTATTTTTTTTGAAAATTTACTGAACCATCAAAACTGGGCCAATCCAGGTCAACCTGGCCCGACCACCCTGGTCAACCCTGTCTGACCACCGGTTGGACCCGATTTTTTATTTTCTTTTTTTAAATGAATTAATTGAAACCTACCGAACTGACTAGGTCGGGACTTGTTCCCGGTCCGACCGACCTACCGGTCCGATTTTTTAACCTCTGGTCAAAAGTAAGAAAATTCAAAGAACAAACAATAAGGACAATAAAAAAGTCTCCTTATAGAGTTGCAACAACTCTTGACATCTCCAAGCCTTAAGTATGTCCATAATAGTGGCATACCCCATCATATCATCCATATTGGTCGACATTTAAATGTATCTAAGAAAACACTCATTAATTTTGGTATATATCATCGAAGTTACTAACATGCCGCTAACATCCAGAAATGGGAGCGATGAAAAAGTTGGAGAAATGGCACATGCTATTGGCATGTTATGACATGTGAATCCATACTAGTAGGGCGTATATTCAGTTGTTCTAGATGTGTCTCCTCTCTTGAGAAGTTGGAACTTTTAGTCTTTTTAATTCTTGAGAGATGGCAAGACAGAAGAAGGTGCCATGTATGGACATGTTTCCCTGGCATTTTGTTTCAGCTAGTAACATAGATGTTTTTTAACAAGTGTTGGCTCACTTTTAGTGGAGAGGGAGGTGATTAAACATGGATGTCTTCGAAGTAGAAGTTATATGAGTTTCACACTGGCTGAAGGCACTAAATGCAGTCGAAGGCTATACATATATGCAAGAATAGATCACTAGATTTGGGAATATGGGGTTGTTTAAAGAAGGCTTATCAGGTCGTGTTTACTCTCTACTTATGGGAATTCAAGGTTGGTTAGGGACTATTGTCTAGTCTAGAGGATGAAAGATCCTTTATAGCTAAAGATCTTTATGAAGCTTATGCCAAGATCTAGAGGGAGGTTGTTTTAAAGCATGTTTATTCCCTAATCTGAGGTCACCTGCCCACTTGTCTGGGGGAGTTGGAGGATATCGAATAATTGTCGTCTTGTGCAATGGTCCTGTAGGTTCAGATATGTGTGTGGAGCTTGGTTGGATACTTCATGTATCGAGAACCTTTGGAAGAGCATGGGCAATCGGGTCTGTCGAAGATGGAGAGAGCTAAGCCTTTTGCTTTCTTTGGGCATCGTGTCTTTGCTAGAAGTGCTTTTATTTTTTGGGAGGAGCATTTTTTATGTGGAGAGTGTAATTGCTCAAGTGAAGTCTCTTTAGAAGTTTGGTCTTTGTGTTTGTAACTTTTTATGATTAATGAAGTTCACGGGTGACCACCTACCACAAAGGGTGGCTATCCATCGTTTTTTTGAAAACAAGGTGATAAGAAGTGGCCTACGTACATAATGTAACAAAAATTGGAATGGATATTTTTTTTAAATGAAGTGCAATGGATAGCTTGTGAGGGTAGTGCAATGTGCCTATCACCCAAAAGATCATGGTTTAAATCCCCCCTTGTGAGGGTTGCGTTAGGTAGTTAACAACCAGCGTAAAAAATAGTCGAATCTTTCAACATGGATTTGAGCAAGAATCCATATAGCTGACCCTACTTACAATGGGAGAAGGTTTTGCCATTTTTTAAGTGCAATGATAACGAGCTTCTTGAGTATTGTAATAGTACCTTTTTTGTAATGCACATGCACATCTGATCATGTAAAGCATCACACAGGCTTTCCCAACTTGATGAAGCATGCCACAATGGAAGTGACTTTAAGAAGTTTGATAAAACAATAATGATTTTTTTGAAGAGGAAAAGGGTGACGTTCCAATCCGGGATCCACAACAAATAGTACATATTACTTTAATTATAAATTGCAACGCATTAGATATTCCAGGATGTACATAACACCTTGCAGTGTTTAATTAAACAATAATGATGAATACTATGAGACTTCTCCTTTGGCTTTCCAAAAAGATACCATGGGATTTTTAAAGTCATGTATTGCATGTTAAATTTAAATAATCTTTGCGTAGAGTTGGAAAAGCAAGGAGGGAAATCAGATGAATGTATAACAGAGGGTAAACAGTATGCGACATGCCTCATGGGTTGGGGCTGGAGAAAGAAGGTTGTGGAAAATAAAATGGAGAGAGTGGGGTGGAGGAAGAAAGCGCTGGGAAAATAAAATGAAGGGAGATAAGGAGAGTGAAGAGATGGTATGGCAAGCCTCTTAGGAGCAGAGAATGAGGTGAAATAAAATGAAGTGGTTAAACTTAAGAGGAGAGTTTAAAAAGATAAATAGATTGCAATATAGTATTAGTGTTCAATCAAAGCTCAAATTCTTTTCTAATCTCATTGATAAACCTTTACATACAAAGAAAAGAAGCCATGCATGGCCATTTTAAAAACACCATCAAAGAACTCATAAAGAGCAACATCATACAAACTTGACTAGAACATGGTCCTAAAATAAGCATGACTTCAATTTTAACGTAGCTTTTCTGAAACATGCGGAAAACTTTAACTAAAAACAATGCTTCTACTACATTTACACGGATCTGTTTGCAACAACGAGAGAAAATCCTAATTATTCCACTATATTTTTGAAGGGAGGTTTAACCTCGCACATTACGGAAAACCCAGAATAGATGGATCAAATCCGAAAACAAGAGGCTCATCATATGAGCGATATAGCAATCACATGCAATTTTTTCTATCCCAGTGTGAAACCACATTGAAACAAAAAAGATTTCCGCATAGTTTCGTAAACCACACGAGAAAGGGATTGCTACCTTTGACGCGTGTACTCTCTAATGTAAGAGACCTCTTGAATCAAGTCTGATCTATCGAAGATGTATGCACAAACAAGAGGATGAATCTCGTCGTCATGGGACATAGATAGATGGCTCTCTCCTTCTCAACGCAGATGGTGAAGATGAACACCTTGGTGTCTATCATGTGTACTTTGTTTACTCACAAGCACAAAGTAGACAAATGCTCTTCTTCTATTGGGCATGCTGACTGGGAGATGGATCAACACGAGGGAATAGCCATGTGGATGGAGAGGGAGAGGTGTACAAACAACTATGGGAGAGGAGAGGCGAGGGAGTCCTCTTAGGGTTTTTCTGTTGTGAAGAGAAGAGAGTTTGTATTGCGAAGAGAGGCTCCATCCTCTCTTATATAGGAGAGTGGGAGGCCACAAGGGGGAGATAAGAGAGAGGCTTTCTTCTCTTCTTTTATTAGGAGCATGGTTTAGAAAAGCGTGCCTTGGGGCGCAAAAGGCCGTGAGGCGAAGCTACACGGCCCATTTTAGGTTTGTGGTGCATGCCTCTGTCTCCTTTGGCGTGGCGTATGCCTCGCTCAGTTGAGGTAGTCGAGGCGTAAGGCGTGAGGCATGAGGTGTTCCCTGAGGCTTTAAAGGTTTCATAGCATTTTTTTAAGAAAATCATTGTCTCATTGGTAGTTTCAGATGCTTGTAAAGCATAGCCTCAAATTTCAGCTAAATTCGGTCGAATTTCTGTCGAATATCGATATCCAGTCGAAATCGAAATTTGACCGAAATGGCCGAAACGACCGAAATATGGGGGTCCTAGTACAAAAAATGACCGAAATGACCGAAATTTTGGTCGAAATTCCACCGAAATTCCATCGAAATTCTGTTTTGGTCGATACTGAAATGGTGACCGAAACCGACATTTAGGGCCTTGTTGTAAAGGTTTAGTTATTTATAATGTATTTATACATGATGAATGCTTAAATTTGACATCTTTCATGTTCATATTTATTATTACACATGTCGAATTATTTCAGTAAACTCTTAACACTACACCCTTAAACATACGAATATGAAAATCTCGTAACAAACATTACTCATAAGCTTACCGTTTACGGAGAGGTCACATAATGAGCTATGTAATGTACTGAGCAAAACAAACAAGATAGAATTTTAAGGTATCTCAGCGTTGTCATAGTCTATATGTTAGTCGCATAACATATACGTTTCATCGAAGTATATTTTATCATAATTTTTACATGTTATAAATGCTTTAGTGACAAGTATGTTATATCTAATATCTAATGACAATTATAGCTAATGACTCCCTCTTTTGAAGACAATATTGCACATTCTCGCCTATAATATGAATCTTATTGATATTTACCAACATAATAAAATGTATATCCTATTATGTTGAAATCTAGAATAGCGGAAGCGATAAACATGAACAAAACGATAAACATGAAGATTTTACTTGGAACTCTACTTCGTGAGGGAGCGGGATGAAATCAAGGGAGAAGGCCTCAAAGGGCTGGATCTTCTATTGAAGTTTCTCTCAATGAGTACACGGGGTGTGTGGCTTCTTATATAGCCCCACAGTCGGACTGGAGTCCCACCACTCATCCATGTGTGACTAAACATAAGTGGGTAATTGGATCTAGGAGAGATCCAATTACCTTTCTATTACATACTCCAACATTTCCCCTCAAGCTGGAGTTGAGAAAGTTGCAATCAAGCTTGTAAAAATCGGCTGACTAGGCCGACTATTCAGCTCGATTAATAGACTCGGTGGCCTGGCTGACTCGACTAGGGATAGTCGGCCCTTAGTCGGGTAGAGAGACTAGTCGGGCTGACTAATCAGACACGTTTTGCAAGTGGATCAGGATATCCAATTGTTGAGGATGTAAGTTACTGGACGCCTCTTCGAAATCTCACGCTCTCTTCGAAACCCGAAACCCAAAAACTCTCTTCGAAACCCTCTCCAAGCGATTACCATACCTCCTTCGATCGCCAACTCCTCCGATCGTCCCACCTCTTCTGGTCGCTCCAGTCAGCATCGCGATCCTCTCCTTCTGCTCCAGCCAGCTCGGCGTTCCTCTCCCCTCGCTTCAACTGGCGTCACCGACCTAAAAGGTTAGGGTTCCCATTTTTTGCAATTTTTTATAATATCGTGGAGGATAACTTGATAGACATGTTTTTTTTCAATTACTACATTCTCTGTGATTGGTGAACTCTTCAAAATTCAATGAAGACAACCACTCCAAACAATCATAAAGATCTCGTTCTTTAGGACTCGACTTTGTTTATTTGTAATGCATATGTCTGCATGAATAGATCTTCCTTTTGATCTTATAACATATCAATATGCCGAGTCAATATAGTTAAACATAATCATCCATTACTGTCCATTTGGTAGGATCAAAATCTCTTTATTCAGCTTTTAGGCTGCATGATCTGTAGCATCTGGAGTTTTAAAATTGACAAGCACCTGTCCTGAAAAATCCAAATAATTCCATATATTTAGGTCTAGAAGGCAATTAAGATCTATATTTTAAGAGTTTTGTTCGAATACTCCATGTATTCAAATATTCTTAACTAATTCTTCCATTTGGTTCTTTAACATGAAATGGAGCTAACATTAGCCCGTGTTATGTAGCTAACATTTGTTCTTAACTTGCTTCTTTTTTTCTGCTTTTCTTTCAATTGCTTCTTTTTTTAGCTCTTATAAAATTGAAAATAGCTAAATCTCTACAAATTTATGAGAGCATACAACAACAAAGCCTTTTCCCACATTAAGTAGGGTCGACTACATGGATTCTTTGCATCTATTCATATCTATCATGGGTTATTCTCGGGCTTATATCAAAAAAACTAAGATCCCTTCGTATAGTCTCATTCCAACACTTCTGGGGCCTTCCTCACCCTCTCTTATTGATGCAGCGTAGATCGGAAATATAGGGTTGCATTTATTTAATTATGTCGTCGCATTTTTTTATGTCGTCGCATTTTATTATTTTAAATAAAGAGATCGCATGTGATCTCTATTGATTAGTTAGGAATTTGAATTTCAAATTTAGTAGTTGGTTAGAGTCAAATTAGGGGAATTAGTTGTGAATTTGAATTGAGTTTCTGTTTTTGTAATCTCATCCCTCCTATATAAAGGGATGATAAGACTAGTTATGGAGGCAAGTCAGATTATATGAATTTGAGATTTTTATCTCCTCTCCTTCTCTCTATTCCTTATCCCTCAACGCGGTCTACGCGCTTCTTCTTCCTCAAATCTCTCGTTTCTGACGAGCTTCTTCTCTCATCCCTTCCATTATCTTCACCAAAAATCCACCCCAAATTATTTTCATCAACATCGTGCAATTTTTAATTTGCATCAATTGGTATCAGAGCATGGATATTGAATCGTTATCACGATTCGATGGTCCTGTCGCATATTGAAGAATGAAGCTCGATCGAGCCACCCTATCACGAGGATCACAAGCGCGTTCGCGTCAACAAAAATACAAGAAGCGCCTCCGAAAAAGCATCAAGGTTCAACAATGGATAGATTCATGGTACAATGTTGACATTTTTATGGTGCAAGTTGACGACGAACAAAATATTATCGTCGACCATGGTCTGTGCGCTGCTCAGATCTTTGTGGATGGAAAAAACGGCAACAACGACGATGTGCTCGCTGTCCGGACCTTGTCATGCGAAAACAACCACGTTAAGGATGATCTGTTCGCTGTCCCGGCCGTTTCAGAGGAGGAAAACGCCGACCTGCTTGCTGTCCAGGTATTTTCAGACCTGCAAACGCCACCGAAATTAACTATCTCACCATCCCAAGTACTCCCCCTGCCTTCCTCGACGACCACGACCCTGCCTTCCCCATCCACAACCCCAAACCCCCTGCCAGCCCCGCATTCAGCCCCTCCCGCCACCCCCGTGCCCCCAACAACCAGTCCAGCCCCGCCCCCGTGCCTCTCCCAGCCCCTGCACCCTCTCCCAACACCCCTGCACCCCCCTGAGGCACAACCCCCAGCCCCCGTGCCCTCTCCAGCAATTCCCCTACCATCGCCCCCTCTTGCCGCCACCTTTGCACCACCGCAAAAAACCCCTCCCTTAGTCACTCCTGCATCCCTTGCGGTTTACCCAGTCCCATCGCCTGCTACCCTCGCGACCCCAATGCCCCCTTCGATCGCACCCGCACAACCAGCCCCAGAGCCCCATTCCGCTACCCCCACTCCGCCTGAACCATCCCCATCCCGACCTATTATCGGCCCCTCCCCGATGGGCCCGCACCGCCTCCAGCAAACCCTCCCACCCCCCTTCCCCAGCGCTCGTGCCACCCCCCTTACCCTACCCCTCGGCTCTCTCCCGCGCCTTCCGCCACCCATCAGTCCTCCAACCATCGCTGCCTCGTCCCTCCATATGGCCGTAAATGCGCCACCAGCATCTTCCCGACGATGTTCTCTGTCCCGAAGGCTGTGCTGGTTCAAGAGCCCTTGCCGTCGTTGGGATGCCATTGGTTACCGCCCGCCAGCATCTATCACGTGCCGCCGCCTCGTGCTCCCATCATGCGGCCACCTCCAATTTAAGAAGAGCCGAACCCTAACAAAATTTAAGGGTTTTTACTTCATCGGGTCCCTTGACAATAGGAGTAAAGGGATATTTTGGGGATATTTCAAGGGGGCCCCTCCTCCAATGCTATTTTACCCAACGGGCCAAGTGGAAAAGTTAACTTATGAGTTTTCAAGTAAAGGGGTAGAATATTTGCACCCGTGCCCCTCAACGGAGAAAAATTATAAACGTAACATGGAAAAGGAGCAAAACAGGGAGATCCGATCAATCAATCTATATGGAATTCTCCACCGACAGACCGAAGATCAAGCAATTCGTCGGGAGACGAATTTTTCAAGCGGAGGAGAATTGATGCAGCGTAGATCGGAAATATAGGGTTGCATTTATTTAATTATGTCGTCGCATTTTTTTATGTCGTCGCATTTTATTATTTTAAATAAAGAGATCGCATGTGATCTCTATTGATTAGTTAGGAATTTGAATTTCAAATTTAGTAGTTGGTTAGAGTCAAATTAGGGGAATTAGTTGTGAATTTGAATTGAGTTTCTATTTTTGTAATCTCATCCCTCCTATATAAAGGGATGATAAGACTAGTTATGGAGGCAAGTCAGATTATATGAATTTGAGATTTTTATCTCCTCTCCTTCTCTCTATTCCTTATCCCTCAACGCGGTCTACGCGCTTCTTCTTCCTCAAATCTCTCGTTTCTGACGAGCTTCTTCTCTCGACCCTTCCATTATCTTCACCAAAAATCCACCCCAAATTATTTTCATCAACATCGTGCAATTTTTAATTTGCATCACTTATCCGGCTCAACATCCCAAAACTCGCATCTCCTAACCGATGCTTTAACTGACCTCCTTTGTAAATGGCCAAACCACCTTAAGCGGTTTTCTCGCATCTTATCATCGATCAGAGCTACACCAACTTTCATTCTGATTGCATCCAAGGTGGCAAAAGTCGGTAATCGGTACTCGGTCGGTCGGGTCACCGATTAATGATTAATCAGTAGTCGGGCGACTAATCAGATTTAGTCGGACTTTAGTCGACTTTGAATTTTATAATTATTTTAAATATATAAATATTTTTTATACATATATTTACATAGATTTTGTACATTTTTATACTATCATAATAAAATAAAAGAAGTAATTGGATTTAAATAAAATATTAAGCATATTATAATAAATTTGCTTATAAAAAAAGCAAAACATAAAAAAGTGTGGTATCTCCAAGGAAAAATTGGTCGACTAGTGTGCCTAGTCAGAATTAGTCGGTACTCTGTCAGCCATCCCACTGAAGACTAGTCAGATCTACTAGTCGGACCAGTCGGGCGACTTTTACAACAATGATTGCATCATTCCCAATCCGATCTTTATGTGTGTGTCCACACATCTACCTTAACATTTTCGTTTCTGCTACTACCATTCTCTGTACATGTCTATGGTTCAGAGGCTAATATTCAGATCCATAAAGCATATAGGTCTCACGGCTACTTTGTAGAGCTTTCCTTTGATTTTCAAAGGAATTTTCTTGTCACAGCGAGCGACAGAGGCTTCTCTCCACTTTAGCCAGCCTGCATTTATTCTGTTAGTAACATCTCCATCAATTTCCCCATCATGTTGCAAAATAGATCCCAGGTATCTAAAAGAATCTCTCTTCTGAATGTTATCGTCACCAATCTTTACCTCGATTCCTTCATCATTGCTTCCATCAAAAGTGCATAAATTTATAAGAGTATGTGTACAAAAAATAATTTATATATTTAAAATAGTAAAAATTCAAAATCGACTAATGCTCGACTAAACTCGATTAGTTGACCGACTATCGATTAATCCTTAGTCAGTGATCCGACCGACCGATGACCGATTGCCGATTTTTGCAACCTTGACTGCAGTTTGCAATAAAAGAAAATATACAATATATCTTCACACGATGCATCAGATAGAGAAAGGGATAGACACTCTACTCGGACGAGGATAGAAACACTCCATTTGAAGAACCACTGCTGGTAGAAGACCTCGCTCGAAGACAAGTCTGCGACTTTCAGGTCATCGGGAAAGAGCCTATGCCGTGCCTGTAGTAGTCGCTACGATACCGGGTCATGCATGGAGAAGAGATACTGTAGAAGAAGAAAGTCCAACACAGAGTAGTAGTTGATACTCGGTGAGCAGTCGTCTGGAGTATCGGTCTGTCAGTCGGAGACGTGCAATAGAAGTCTTGTAGATACATTTCAAGAAGAAGAATGTGCCCTCTCACTCCCCTTTTCTCCCATACTTGATAGAATAAGAGCATGGATCATCTAGTTGGGAGAAACCAAATCAAAACATGCATTTTTTCTTTTTTTTCTCGGCTTTTCTTCTTTTCTTTATTCATATGGCTTCTTTTTGTACCACCTTTTTTATCTTCAAAAAACTCATGGCCTAATTTGGGTTTTGGGCCCCCTAAAATGTAACTCAATTGGGCTTTCTTCCTTTAGGCCCCTTTCTCATTTTTAAAGTGGGCCATCATGCTATAGCATGCCCTGATTGGGCATGAAAAAATCAATAGCCCAACATGGGCCTAGAATAAACCTCTTGCTACCTTCTCTCCCCCATTTTCTTCTTTTTTTCTCCGGCCCAATTGGGCCTAAACTCCTGCATGTTTTTTTACACAGCCACTTGGGCCATCCCACATTTCATATTTCTACTCTTTTTCAAAAAATAAACTTGAAGGGTGTCTTCCCTTAACAAGGTTACGACAAGGGTTCTCAATTGGGAACCCATCGTCATGCATTGGAGATGTAGAGAAATGGGGGCCACGTCTGTGGTCTCAAGATGGAATCGCCAGTGGGAGGGGGTCTCCTCCTTCTCTGATTGATGCTGCCTGTGAGAGGGGGGTTTCCTCCTCAGATCGCCTCCCATATGGAGAGGAGCTGCCTGCGAGATGTGGCTTGCATACACATAGGTGCAGGCATCGTGAGGAGGTGCGACTTGGGGTTGCACGATGCCACTTGGAGTAGTAGGCACCGCTTGGAGGGGCTGGTGGTGCCGCATGAAGCGGTGCTATTAGGGTTTGGAGGTGTTGTTGTCGGCTACAACTTGGAGGGGATAGGAACTGTTGCATACTCGATGGAGTCGGGGAAGAGCGCTACCTCCGGTTAGGACTTCACCAGGATCTTTGAGAGGATGATGCACGATCGTGAGAGCCTTGAACTACTTGGGCTGCCAATTAAGGTCAAGGCAACACCGTTAGGTGGCTAGAGGTGCTATCACTAGGGGTTTGAACAGAACAATGTTGGGGAGGGAGTTTTACATAAGGAGTTGTGTCGCCTATAAAGGAGTCTCGTTGGAGATAGATCTTACGGTGATCTGTAGCTTCAGGCGTGTGACCTGTTTTCTTCAATTTGCTTTTTCTCGTGCATGTGGGGATCGACCCCCTTTTTTGTAGTGGTTGATGGCAACACCGCCTCAAGAGGATGGTTGTACAATGATGGAGTTTAGATTTGGAGAATCGTTTGTTGTTGCTTGCTACTGCCTAAACGAAAGCTGGGTATCGCTGGAGGGCTCGCGCACACGCAATAGTGCCACAACTCGGAGATCGAGGGTTTTATTAGAAACCCATCAACAACATCTCGAACAATAAATCTGATGCAAAACATACGATGAATAATGTATGCCCAACATCTGATGCAACATGAATATTTAAAGAACAAAATAAAAAAATTATCTCGAAATCGAAGAACACCAAGAATGACTCGCTCTGGTACCATGTTGAAATCTAGAATAGCAGAAGCGATAAACAAGAACACGACGATAAACATAAAGATTTTACTTGGAACCCTACTTCGTGAGGGAGCGGAATGAAACCACAGGAGAATGCCTCAAAGTGCCGGATCTTCTATTGAAGTTTCTCTCAACGAGTGCATGGGGTGTGTGACTTCTTATATAGCGCCCCATAGACAGATCGGAATCCCACCACTCATCCATGTGGGACTAAACATAAGTGGGTAGTTGGATCTTGGAGATATCCAATTACCTCTCTATTACATACTCCAACATATTTATATTTATACAATAGTGAATGTGATCCTCTTCACATTAGTATTACTTTATATGTGAATCATATTCACATAATTTATAATATAAATATGAGAATCCTATTATCAATATATTTTTCAACATAAAATGCGAATTACGTTCACATTATTCCTCAAATTAAATGTAAATCATAAAAAATTGTAAAGCCTTATCCCGCTATAAGTAGGGTCGACTACATGGATTCTTGCTCAAATCCATGTTGAATGATTCGATTGTTTTTACACTGGTTGTTGACTACCTAATGTAACCCCCACAAGAGGGGATTTAGACCATGGTCTTTTGGGTGGTAGGCACACTGCTCTACCACCAGATCATTTAAGTGAGTACAAATTAAATGTAAACTATATTCACATTAATTCCAATAAATGTAAATCATATTCATATTAATTTATGCCCATATGCAAACCAAATTCACATTAATAAACTTATTTTCTTCGATTTGCGACTCCTAATCCAGTTATGACCTTTGTGCTTCATTCGGGGATACTTGGAGATAATTGTAATAGATCAGGTATAGTAACTTGATATTTAGATTAAGTCTAATATCATAGTTCAGATCACTTTGAGATATCTGATCGAGTCAGACATCGAACCAATTCACTAATTGTTTCTAAACAATTTTAGATTAATTTGCAACTCTTGGGATGTAGACTTGATTTTATGAATTGAGATATAATCTAATTAAATCTTATCCATTTGATCTCTAAGTGGAGTCACTAAAATCAATCTGATTTTATTGAAGAATGACCTAGGTTGGTAAGTGGACTTCTCTAGGATCCAATTACCACATCATGAGGTTTAGTCCCACATCATCTATTAGTGGGTCTCTGGTCTGTCAGGATATTTAAAGAGCCTCGCAACCTTGTAATCATTGAGAAAATATAATAGAAGAATCCACCATTTGAGGCGTTCTTTCGTGGAACCAACCTGCCCCTCATGGAGTATGGTTCCACGCGAAATCTTTGTCCTTCATTGTTTATTATTCTTGCACACACGATCCCCTTCCCCCACAACACCACTAGATCCATCAAGATGCCCGACCGACGCTGATGTTGGCCCACAGCCCTCTCCAGACCTGTGGTGGTGCCCCTCCTTCGAGCATGTCATCACACGACAACCCCTATGGAGGGGGTCTCCCTCTATGACCTCCAGGGCATGTTGCTCGCATAGGCCCAGTGCGAGAACCTTCAGGCGATACCAATACCGTATGTGCCCGATCTCCGGCATCATGCACGTGGATGCAATCTTGCCAACATCACCCTCAGCGTGACGCCTCTTCCTCGTCGTGCGATGGCACACCAACCTCTATGTGACACAACTCTCGCAAGCTCCTCTGCGTACATGCGTAGGTGATCATCCCTCCAGTAGTAGTTCCTCCATCAACGCCCCCTCCCCAGCGATCGGCCACCCCCAGTGTTCCTTTTGACGGTGGCAGCGATGGGTTCCCTTCAGGGAATCGTAGTCATGCTTAAAAACATACATGGGGTTAAAAAAGAGGAGAGGTCGACTGCTACTGTATTCTAAAAAAGGGAGGAGTTTTTTAAAAAATGAAATGAAGAGAAGATAACATTCGAAAAAAAGGAAGAATGGCTAGAAATATGGAAAAAGGGCCCGGGAAAAAAACAAGATCGATTGAAAGAGAGAGAGAGAGAGGAGAAATGCCAAAAAAGAGGACAATTTATGAAAAAAGGAAGAATGATTTTTAAAAAGGAAAGAAGAATATATTTAAAAAAGGGAAAAAGGGAAAAAGAGAAAGATGACGTTTTTTTGTTTAGCCCCTTTTCATCTGTTCTCCCAACTTTGTTAAGTACTATCAAGTATGAGAGAAAGAGGGAGTGAGAGTAGGGCATGTTTATTGCTCACTAACCCCCATGGGATCCATCATATCCCCCGTGGGTTCTCTAGCTCCCACAGGCTCCATCATAATCCCCACGGTGGGTTCTCTAGCCCCTACGGGCTCTGTCATAACCCCCACATGTTTCACTCAGTGCATATCAAAGCACATCTTCAGCCTCCACGCCACTTCTTGCATATGTAGCCCCCACAAGCTTCAACTACACATTCCCTATAGGATGTAGGCTCAAGATCTTCAGTTCATCCTCACCAACATGACATGAGAAGCATCGTCCTCAGCTGCAACTGACTGAGTATACATTGAGTCATTACGGTATGTAGTGTCATGTATTTCATCTTGTGAGTGTGTGCCTTCAATATGTTTATCCAAGCTGAGCATTACATGTTCCAACTTGAGGGAGAGTTGAAGAATGACCTAGGTAGGTAATCGGACCTCTCCATGATCCAATTAGCACAACATTAGGTTTAGTCCCACATAACCTATTAGTGGGACTCTGGTCTGTCTGTGGACGTATATAAAGAGTTCAAGACCCCTGTACTCATTAAGAAAACATACTAGAAGAATCCATCCTTTGAGGCGTTCTACCGTGGTTTCATCCCATTCCTCATAGAGTAGGGTTCCACATAAAATCTCCGTGTTCATCATTGTTTATTACTCTTGATCTGTTTAATACTTCCACATTATGTTTTTCCATACATAATGGAAGCATCATGGTATACAATATGTTTATGATCATGTCGACCTCGAGCATTCACAATACTCATGCATCGTACACAATTTTTTATATAAATCATGCATCATACATACTTGAAGACTTGATCAACCCGAAGTATTTGTCCCATAATTGGACATCTTGTAGTGTTTATCCATAGAATTCTCAATCAATCATTGAGCAACAATATTAATTATATTCTGGCCAAAAACATATAATAGAATTTTTGAATTCTTATCACGTTTCACAATCAAGATGACCATTGTAGATATGAGCTTATACAAGGGTGTGCTTATACAAGGGTGCTTATACAATCAAGATGACCATTCTTATCACGTTTCTGTAAATATGAGCTTATACAAGGGTGTGTTGTGGAAGGTAGATTTTTCTAAAGCCTATGACATGGTGGATTGGTATTTCCTTTGGATAGTGATGTCGAAACGTGGCTTCCCCAATACCTGGATCTCCAAGATGAAGCCCTCTGCCACCACGACATCCTACTTTGTGCTTGTTAACGATACCTGAGGGAGGTTTTCTCCAGCCACAACGAGGAGTTAGATAAGGCTGCCCGCTGACCTCTATAATTTTTGTGATTGCAACTGATGTTTTGATGTGTATGGTTGCACATGTGTTACGTAATAAGGTTTCGCCCGATTACACTATTGATGATATTTCTATTCCTCCACTGCAATATGCTGATAACACCATCTTCTTTATCGAAAGGGGGGCAAAGAGGAGGCTAAAGGCATGGCATTGACTCTGAAGATTTCGACGAACTATCTGGGCTTTCTCTTTATCATGGCAAGTTGACTGTTCTTCCATTTGGTATTCAGACAAGATGCGCGAGACTGTTGCGCGGAGTTAGGTACCGAGTGTGGCTCTCTACCGATCCGCTACTTAGGCCTTCCCCTGATGGTGGGTGGACTTAAAAATGTCTGATTGGATGTCTATCATTTGAGAAGATGGAGAAAATACTCTCAGGTTGGAAGGGAGCTACTTTATCATGTGGGGGTCATTTGATGCTTGTGAAGGCCGTTCTCTCGACTATTCTTGTGTATTTCATGTTGTCCCATCTTTTACCCGTTGGTATCATGCGGCAGTTGGAGATTATCAAGCAGTGATTTCTTTGGGGCAAGTCGGGCCATGATGGATCTTGAGTGCACCTGGTAGATTAGGAAACTGTTACTTTACCTAAGGAGGTTGGGGGCCTTGGGATCTTATGCTTTGAATCCGTGAATGAGTCTCTTCTCCTATAATGGATCAACAGGATTTGTGACAAAAGTGAAGACATTTGTTGCAGACTCATTCGTATTATTTATGGCATTAGAGTTTATGGAGCGTTACCTTAGCATCAAATTTTCGACACTCGACTCTGTAGAAAGACATCAAATCAATGCTGCCCCACTTTTAGGAGCTTTTTTGTCTGGTTCTTGGTGATGGTAATTATTTCGCTTTCTGGATCGATAACTGGACAAGTGAGGGACCTCTCTCTTCCAGATTCCCCCGCTTGTTTTCTTTGGTTGTTAACCGTAATGCAAATGTGCTGGATTGTTGGCTAGATGACAAGTGGATGCCTTCATTCGTGGCGGATTTCTCTGACCAACGCTTAAAGGAATTCTTTCTGCTTCCGGGGTCCCTCAGACAGATTGATAGGCCTGCCACTAGGCAGGATCACTGGATGTGGAAGAATAACTCGTTCTCGGTCAAAAGGACATATACTTTGGTTCGTGATTGCAACTTTATCTGAAAGCTAAAGCTACCAAGTAGAATTGGCTTCTTTATGTAGATATTCCGTAGAAATGCATCATGACAAGGGGCCATTGTGCTAGACTTTTCGGAGATATCTCCAACAGATGCCATCTTTGTGAGACGTAAATTGAGACAGTAGACCATCTTTTCTTCCACTGTGTGAAGTCGTCCCCAATGTGGTTGGAGTTTGAGGCTGGCTGAATCTTCAAAATCTGGACATGTTTTGGAACTTTTTATTTGAAGCAAAAGATCGACCCAGAGAAGACCTCTTATGGCCAATTGCAACTACCCAGACAATTTGGTTAGTTAGAAATGATAACACTCTTTTCTTTACCGCATTTTATCATGAAAATGTAATTTTCCACTCTAAGACTATTCTTGAGTCTTGGCTACCGTAAGTCTTCCTATTTTTATTCTTCGCCTTCTGATATATCTGGGGGTGACACCATAGCGAGTTTTCCTATTTTTTTGGTCTTTAAAAAGTATGAGCTTCTATGATTCTTTTGAAAGATAGTACATCTCATATTCCCTTGTATGCATGCTAGCTTGCATGTATATAGACATTGTTAGACCATCACCCTATATATATATATATATATAGATGTGTATCTGTCTCGTGTTAAAAGATGTGTGCATCTCGATCTTGTCAAGTTAACCCTTTAACTTGACTCATTTGACACATCGAGTATCTATTCTTATGCAGATGACATACATCAATAATGTTAGTCGAATATCTATCTTTACAGAAGATTGCCATCTTTTTTTAGTCTGGAAATCCCCTTTGAATCACTTTGCGATGTCAGTTGTGTCCCCAATCTAAATCTTTAGATCCACAACACTACATCGACATCTATGATTTAATTATTTAGTACAACATCTCTATGATACTCAAAATGACCATGGTATGTATTCCTATTCGTGCTGAGGGACCTTGTCATTAGTGCAAACTTAATAGTTTCTATTTCAAATCTAGAATGATATAACTGACAATAACATTTATTACATAGTGGCTCACCATCATGGAAGGTCGTATCGTATCGATATCGTTTCGATATCGTATCGATACGATATTTCGATGATATATCGATGATATATCACCGAAATATCGCCCATATCGACGAGCCTTTGTGAAGAAAATGCCTGAAAATCGGGATATATCGCCGTATCGGTGCCCATATCGGTCCCATGTCGATATCGATATATCTGCGATATATCGTTGATATATCGCCGGTATTTCCTTCCATGCTCACCATAGACAGACTTGCATAACAAATCTGGTCTTCCACTGTGTTTAATCTGAAAATCATCCCATCAAAGAGCACTTTCTTGCTAATATGCTTTATTTCCACTGTAGCATTCAAACTGGTCAAATTTTGGAGAAATAATTCTTTGCACTGGTTATGACTGGATCTCTTCTTGCTGTAAGAAATTTTATGGAAGTGGCTTGCAGGTAAACTCCTTTTGGTAGAACCATAGAGATAGATCAATTGTCTTGCGTTATTATTGTAAATTCCATTAAATTAGATCAAAATCTTTTATTGTTAAAGATTGGATTGATAGGTGATGAACAAAACTCTTATGAGGGTCTAAAAATATCCTCACAAGAAGCGAAGATAAATTATCATTGAGGCGAGCGCTCACTAAAGTCGAGATCGATCAACAATCAACCCACAAATAAATAGAGCAAAGTAACGCAAAAACAAGTGGATCAAAATTTATTATGCTCTACAAATAAATGTGTATAGTGGTCAAGTACAAGTAGGGGTCGAACACAGTGAGAATGAGGGATAGATAACAAAACTGGCTAGAGAAGACAATAAGTGTTTTTGGACTTTTTAGGGTATTTTGACTTTTTTGTGGGAATTATTTTAATTTTTAAAAATTTTGTTTTTATAATATTTTTTAATTTTGAATTTTTAATTTTCTTTTTAAATTTTCTGATTTTTAATTTTTATAATAATTAATAATAATAATAAGAGGATGGGGAGCTTGTACCAAGGTGCATGTAACTTTACATGCACCGGCGCTTATATCTTCCACATTTTTTACTTTTTTGAAAAATACCACCATGTATATTCATCTATATATCCCTCCAATATGTCATTCGAATTTCGTCAGAAACAGAGACTTCTATGACCTCCATCTAGAACAGGTAATTTTAACGGTCTTAGAATTGTTGTAATCAACCTGTCCTAGATGGAGGTCATAGGAGTCTCTGTTTCTGACGAAATTCGAATGACATATTGGAGGGATATATAGATGAATATACATGGTGGTATTTTTCAAAAAAGTAAAAAAATGTGGAAGATATAAGCGCCGGTGCATGTAAAGTTACATGCACCTTGGTGCAAGCTCCCCATCCTCTAATAATAATATAAGTATATATAGAGATGTATATATAGAGATAACTATTAAATTTATAAATATAGCTATAAGTATTCAAAAATGACAAAATAAAATGTTTTTGTTTTGTTTATATTTTTATATGTTTTTTGTATTTCTCTTATAAGTATGCTATTTTTTTGTATTTTAAATTGAATTAATTAGGCAAAACATTGAATATATTAAATAGGCTGGATTGTTTTGGAAATTAAAAATAACTAAAAGCCTCGAAATTTTCCAACATTATTTTAATATATAATAAATATAGTAGAGTGAATTCAGAAACAAAAATAAAATTAGGATTTTCAGAAAATTCTATAATTTTTATAAGTATTTTGAAACTTTTTAATTTTTAATGTTTTTTATTTTTAGTGATTTTTGGTTAGTTGGTTCAAAATAGGGTAATAAACAAAATATATATATTTTTTGAATTTTTCAAAATATTTTTATATTTTTTGCAATTTTCTAAGCTAAAAAGGGAAAATAACTCTATTTTTGAATTTTAAGAAAAAAATAAACCTTAAATAACAAACCAAAAGCATATATACTAGATCTATATATCAGGTATTTATGGTAATTTTCTAGGAATTTTTGAAGGCCTGAAGCTATTTTAACAAAATAAAATTAACATAAAGAAAATACAACCTAGTAGGGACCTAAAAGCAATTTAGGAAAAGTATTCTCCAATTATAGAGCCCGTCAAAGAACTCTAGGGTCAATCATGCAAAAATCCAAGAATATATTATATTTAACACGGTAGGGGTATAATTGTAATATATAAAATATGCGAGGTCTTTTTTCAAAGTTTTCAAAAAATATAACACATGAATTAAAAGTTACATGGCTGCTTCGAAATAATAAAACCCTAGGGGCCCTTCTGCAAATTGCCCTCACCTCTCGTGTACAGTCACGTGAGATGACGTGGCGAAGGATCTAAATCCGATATCATTAAACCTTGGGGCCCCTTTTGCAAGAATTACAGAAATTATATAATTGCTTGAAAATGTTTACACGATTAATTAAAAATAACCAAAAAAGTGGGTTGGATGTGCAAATAACCCACCACGTGCGCTTGATCGTGCGGCTACAAATTCCTCACCTAACACACATCACACCCTCGTCACACGATGACGGTTGGGGCCTTGGACGTCTGAGATTAGATCCAAGAAGGGGATCCAACGGTGCGGGCTCGCTCAGATCGGACGTCACTTGCTTGCCTGGAGCTCCTACTCTTGATCAGACGGATGTGGATGATGGTGAAGAACACGGGAAGAACTCGCCCGTGGCGAGTTTGGATTCGTCGCAGCGTGCGTCTCCGGCCACCTGGGACACCGCCGATAGGTTCTACACACTCCTGCAAGCCTCCTGCAACTCCCAGATACTTCAAAAATGTTTGGGGGTCACTGGTAGACCCCTGGAGCTCGTGGAAGAACCTAAGAGTTGATACTCGAAGATTCTAGGCCTCAGATGGCCCCCTTCCAGCCACTGTACTTGCAAGAGAAAGAAGGCGGAGCTCTGGGGAGCAACTGGGATGTTATTGGTAAGGGTCGGAGGGTGGAACGACAAGGGGCGGTGAGGTCCGGTGAGATGGAGGAGTTGGACCTCGGTGGACCAGATCGAGGGTCGATTTGGGTAAGCTAGGTGACGCGAAAGACGGAGAGACGCACAGGTAAGGAAGTGAGATGAATGGGGGCAGTCGGAACAACGAGTGACAACGAAGAACAGAGGCCAGATCGTGGAGCTCCGACGGACAATTTTTTGGATTTTTCGATGATTCTACAAAGAAACTAAAGGGACTAAAGACTGACCTATGCTACTACTAAACTTCCGAATTGAAAATGCTGGAGATAGAGGCTCACCGGACCAGAAGAACGTGAGCTGGACCTCGCGGCGGAGCAACTCCGACGAAGTGGCGGATCAGTCGATTCGGGCCCGATCTCGCTCGCAAAACCCACGGACAACTGTCCGCTGTCACCAAGAATATTGACCAGATCTAGGGTGGTTAGGGTTTGAGTAGGGAAAGGAGGATCAAATTTCAAATGGGGCGGAGGCGATGCTATATACTTGGTGATCTTTGACCCCAGATTGTACTCGAACCGATGCATCACAGATCGAGAAATAGATCCTACATGAAAGAACAATAGTCGAGGCACAAAAGTCGTGAAGGAATCGACTCTGGAAGATGCAAGGGTCAATGGGAAAAATTCGAAGAACGTCGAGTCCAACGCTCTAACAGGCGAAGCAACCGAAAAGATGAGGAGTTGACTTGGGTCAATTAGGTGCGTACCGTGATTGGTCCATGTTGACTCACTACATGACAAAATAGGCCAAATGAATCTTATTGGTTGAATTTTAAATAATAAATGGTTTTATTAATATTTGGTCAAAACATGAAATATATTTGTTATTTTATGTAGTATTTTATTATGGTTTTTATTTTTTTTTACAAGTTAACTTATTATAGGTTATTTTTTACAAGTATATTTATATGTATATTTACCTATGTAATGTGTATTTTATTTTTATTTTGTATTTTAGATTTTATTATTTTATATACATAATTTATATATTTATAACATATTTTAATATACTCAAATATATTTTATTGTATTTTTTCGAGTTCATTTGTACACTTAATTAAATATAAGTATTTATTATATATGTATATGTACAGTGTATTAATCTATGTATAGAAGTAGCCTTATTTATTTTATTGTCTTTTTGGTGATTTTATTTTATTCTAACTATATACATATACTATAGAGAATATTTACAAAATTGCACAACAACAACAACAAAGCCTTTTCTCACAATTAAGTAGGGTCGGCTACTTGGATTCTTCGCCTCCATTCAGATCTATCTTGGGTCAATCTCGGACTTATATCCAAAAAACTAAGATCCCTTCGTATAGTCTCTTTCCAACACTTCTTGGGCCGTCATCGCCCTCTCTTAGCCGGCTCAACATCCCAACACTCGCATCTCCTAACCGGTGCATTAGTTGACCTTCTTTGCAAATGACCAAACCATCTTAAGCGGTTTTCTCGCATCTTATCCTCGATCGGAGCTACACCAACTTTCTTTCTAATTGCATCATTCCGAATCCGATCTTTACGTTTATGTCCACACATCCATCTTAGCATTTTCATTTCTGCTACAGCCATTCTCTGCACATGTCTATGGTTCACAGGCCAACATTCAGAACCATAAAGCATAGCAGGTCTCACGGCTGCTTTGTAAAACTTTCCTTTAATTTTAAAGGAATTTTCTTATCACAAAGAACAACGGAGGCTCCTCTCCACTTTAGCCAGCCTGCATTTATTCTATTAGTAACATCTCCATCAATTTCCCCATCATGTTGCAAAATAGATCCCAGATATCTAAAAGAATCTCTCTTCTGAATGTTATCGTCACCAATCTTCACCTCGATTCCTTCATCATTGCTTCCATCAAAGGTGCATTCCATATATTCCGTCTTAGCCCTACTTATACGAAAACCTTTAGTCTCCAATGTATGTCTCCAAACCTCAAGCTTCTCATTTACTCCATCTCTAGTCTCGTCAATCAACACAATATCATCAGCAAATAACATACACCAAGGTAACTCATCCTGAATGTGACTTGTCAACTCGTCCATAATCAAAGTAGAAAGAAATGGACTCAAAGCTGAACCTTGATGTAAACCAATATTGATATCAAAATAGTCAGTCTTCCCCGTCGGGGTCCTTACACAAGATAAAGCCCTATCATACATATCCTTTATGAGATTAGTGTATAGGACAGGTATTTATCTCTTCTCCAAAACTCTCCATAGTATCTCTCGTGGGACGGAATCATAAGCCTTCTCCAAATCAATAAAGATCATATGGAGATTCTTCCTTTTAGCTCTATAAATCTCCATTGTTCTCATCAAATGGATGGATTCAATAGTTGAATGACCTGGCATGAATCCGAATTGATTTTCTTTTACTTGGGAAACTTGCCTCAACCTTTTTTCGATCACACATTCCCAAATTTTCATAGTGTGACTCATCAGCTTGATACCTCTGTAATTTGAACAATTTTGAATGTCTCCTTTGTTCTTATAAAGAGGCACCACGATACTCCTCCAATCTTCAGGCATTTTCTTGCTTCGCCAAATAACATTGAATAGATTCGTAAGCCAAGTCAAACCACGCTCACCTAAAACTTTCCATACTTCTACAGGGATGTCATCCGGTCCAACACCTTTCCCAGGTCTCATAACCTTCAAAGCCTCCTCTACTTCTTTTCTTTGTATTCGTCTATAGCATGCACGATTCAAGTAACTTTCACTACTAGCTAGATCACCCAAAGTGATCTCTCTACTTCCTTCTCCAATGAAAAGTTTATGGAAGTACTGCTCCCATCTAGTCTCTATATCCTTCTGAGTAACAAGCACGTGACCTTCCTCGTCCTTAATGCATCTCACTTGAGAAAGGTCTTTGGTCTTTCTTTCTCTTGCTTTGGCCAACCTGAATATATCCTTCTGGCCCTCCTTAGAGTTGAGATTTTTATACAAAACCTCATAAGCTTTTGACTTAGCTTCGCTTACAGCCTTCTTTGCTTCCTTCTTTGCTATTTTATAGTCTGTGACAGTTTTCTCTGTTCTATCCTTAGACATAGCTTTAAAGCAAGCTCTTTTAATTTTTAGCTTCTATTGCACCCCTTCACTCCACCACCAAGCCTTCTTTTGACCCGGAGCTCCTTCTTTTGACTCGCCTAGCATCTCTTTGGCTACCTTTCGGATACAAGTGCTACTGCCTCCCACATCTCGTTTGCACTACCGCTACAATCCCAAGATAAGTCTTCTAAAACCTTCTCCCTGAAGCTTGATTGCTTCAGCGGAAGATTCCACCACCTAATTCTAGTGATCTTAGGAACCTTCCTTTTCTTTACCAGCCCTTTTATTTGTAAATTCAAGACTAACAAAATTGTAAAAACATAAAATAATGGAAAATATAAAGAATAAATAAAATGAATATTTTACTCGAGTATATTATACAACAGGGGACCAAAACCTAACTTTTGCATCTTAACTCTAAATTAAATGAAACTACCTTCATTAAATAGATAATTAAAAGCTGTATACAATTAAAGTGATTTTGATGCATTTTGAATTCATATGGAGAAGATATTGGTCTGAGAAGTTTGGATTTTGGATTTTTATTCTGAGTGTAGAATGTGCAATATGAATGAAATAATTTTTTTATTTTTCTATGTACTTTTATCTACAACTTTTATGTACAAAATCTATTGATTTGAAGTATAAATAATAAAGAATAAATTAAGTCCCAAAAGTGTTTTATTGGACATTTATGAATTAGGATTTCTTTCATTTATTATCTCTTATCCCCCCTGCTTTATTCCTTGTCGACCCAGTCATCTTGATGCCTAGGTCTCTGGGTTTAGGGTCATAAAATACCTTTGGCATTTTATTTCCTTTTCTTTTTTTCTTTATTCTTTTATTTGTCTTTAAATACAGTATTTTATACAATATTTATACACTAAAGAATAGACGTTAATTCATGCAAAATAATGATATATATATATGCATGTAGCTAGGGTTTAAATGCCAAAATGAAAGTATAAAAGTGATGAAATGGAGATTCATCAATAGGGGATATTTATTATTGGAGGGCGCTTCTAAAAGTTTCCATAGTTTGACAAGTTACTTAAAAGGAGGTGAGTACTTAACGCATGGGATTGCCTTCATCATTTAAATGAACTACAACATAACTTTAATCTTTTTCTAATTAATGAGGTACCCCTGTTTACGTATCTCCTCTACCTAATCGTATTTATGTCATACTGATTGTTTCATTTGGCAGACGATAAAGAAGCTGCTGAAAGGAGGAAACTCGTGAGCAAATGGCATGCCACGACGAAAGGAACTCTTAAAAGAAGTTACAGAGTGCCATCAAAATTCGAAGGACGAAAGCTTCTAAAAGCAATTGCAGCATTGCTCTCGGATGATGATCATTTTGTTGATGCTACCTCTCACAAGGTATGCAAATGCTCTCACTAAGCCTCATTTGCCACACTTGCTATCTTCTTTTAAATATTTTCTTATGTTATTCTTTTGGGAGTCCATGTGAACAGAACAACCACATTATACAAGCTTGTAAGGAATTTTGTAAAATTATTACTTGAAAAATGTGAGACTTATGGATACCGTATATTATTTGTAATGTTCTAATTTATTATATTTTTTAATTTTTCTTTACGAATATATATTCTTTAGCTATGCCTAGAATTTCCTAATGATCTCTGGCCAGTTATGGCGGCTTGTAAGATTATTGATCTCAGTGAAGGGGACATCATGCATTGAGACCTTCACAAAATTATTGAGCAACCTCATTCATAGGTAGTGTCATTTATCATTGAGACCCTGTCCAGATTGCTTGAATCAAACTCCTCATTAATTATTCAACCTACACTATTGATACTTCAACTTTTGACGGAGTCATTGCGATAGATGATTTGGGACCATGCAACGATTTGACCGAGTGACTTGATCCTTTGTGCAAGGTGTCTTGAGGTGGCTCTCATCCGGGATGGATGTGGTAGGCCTCGATTCTTGAAGAACATGCACGAGGTGTTGTGGAGGACATTGGGGGTGGATTAGTTAGATATTTGACATGGATTATATTCCACTGTTACTTTGAGGCTTCATCCTTCAGGATGAATGGAAATTCTTTATAAATTGAAAACACAGTTCGAGGACATGTGTGTGATCTCATAAAGAAAAATGACTATGATGGCAATGTGGTTTATTCGAAAATGCCTCTCTTTAACATGGAGCTCCTAGGGGTGTCGTTTTGCTTTTGGTACCCAAACTCATGGATGTCTTGACGTAACACTTTTTTAGGGTTATATTTGGTGTTTATGGGGCAATGGAGGGAGGGGGTTGGCTGTTTTACTACATCAGGCTTCTTTTGGAGATCTGTAATCCATGCTCGTTTTGACTTTAAAGACACGAGGCACTCCACAAAATTGTAGTAGCTTTGGCAAGAATGACGCTGACACATCCATGTCACCATCAGTAATAGGGGGTGCTGGAGGCCCAATCGAGATTGTCGTTGGCTGTGAAGATGTACTTGTTGGAGATGCATGCTTTGACGAATTTAATACTTTATTCGATTTGTAAATTCCCAAGATCGCATGGACATTTCATCTCATTTAAAAGGCTGCACTTTCGTAGTATGGCACTTATATCTTCCTAGGTCAAATAACTGTTGTCCATGTGTCATTCTAAGGTCATAATGATGACATCATTAGGCTCCTACACTCTTGGTCAGATATGTGGGCCTTTCATATTTGAATTCTCTTGCATTTTCAAATTTGAGTTGTTACCCATGATGTTAGGATTTTTTTGTTTTAGAGGGGCTTACGGGAGTTGTACTTGCATGATTTGTGTTGGAACGATGAATGCAACCGGATTCGGATAATCTTTATTTGTCGGCCATCACTGGTTTTAAGTGAGATGTATTAAGGATGAGGAATGTCATGTGCATGTTACTCCGATGTATATATAGACTAGATGGAAGCACTATTTTCATAAGCTTTTCATTGTTGAATGGAATAAAGAGGTCACTTTGGGAGATCTAGCTAGTAGGGAAAGTTATCTACGTGCAAGCTATAGATGAATACAAAAGAAGTAGAGGAGGCTTTGAAGGTTATGAAACCTGGGAAATGTATAGGACCTTAGACATTTGTAGAGAAGTATGGAGAGTTCTAGGTGAACATGGTTCGACTTGGCTCACAAACTTATTCAATATTATTTGACAAAACAAAAAAAATGCCTAAAGAATGGAGAGGAAGCATCATGGTTCCTTTTTACAAGAATAAAGAAGACATTCTAAATTGTTCGAGTTATAGAGGTATCAAACTGATGAGTCATACTATGAAAATTTGGAATGTGTGATCGAAAGAAGGTTGAGGTAAGTTTCCAAAGTAATAGAAAATCAATTCGGATTCATGCCAAATTGCTCAATAATTGGAGCTATCCACCCATTGAGGAGAAAAATGACGATATACATAGCTAAAAGGAAGAACCTCCATATGATTTTTATTGATTTGAAGAAGGCTTACGATTTAGTCCCACAGGTTTGCGACAATAATGTACATGAAGGGACTGCTAAATGTTTATGGAAGGTCTTTGACTTGATTAATCACCTTAAGAAGATATTTATTCCATCAACATGGAGCTAGAAGAAGATTTTGCTTGCTTGGAGGATCTTGTGGCTACTTATCTTGTCTATCACGAGGCTTGCGTGTAGTAATACAAACGGTAGAACACACACACACATATATACAAATATAGTTTTTATCCTATCCTTATTCATTTTAAAATCTGAATACAGATGCACATACAAATTGACGGATATAAAATGTGTTAACCTATAGATGGCTTACTCATAAAGTATGATAACGCTAAATGTATAATTTTATAAAAATGTCAAACATGGCGAAAGAATGCATAAAGGTTTGTTATGCACATTTATAAATAAATATACAATTATATTTATGCATTGAAATGGATATAATACATGTATATGTGGATATCAAAGTGATATTCATATATGTTTCCATTTTAAAAATGGATGTGGATATAGATGTCATTATCTATATAAAACCGATGGTAGCGAATTAGGTATAGATATAGCTATATCCGTTTGCATCCCTACTTGCAACTATAACTGCGAGGAGTGTTGATTATAGCAATCCAGTTATAACGGTGGATAGACGTATAGGCCAGTGGGATTCTAAGCTGCAAATGTATTGAAAGTGTTGCTTGATTTTATTGAACTCGATATTGTCTGTCCGTACCACTATATTACGTCAGTTTTCAAGATCCCAGTGACTGTCAGGATAGGTTGGATGTGTTTAGGAGGATGCTGATATGCCTTGAATTATAATTCACAGGGTGAAGCCTTATCCCCAAATGGGGTTGCTGCCCGTTTAGCAAGCCTTGTGTTTTTTGTGGGTGGCGTCAAAGGGGGCTAGGTGTGCCCCTTGCAGGGTTAGGGAGTCAGCACCCCTAAAGTAAATTCAAAAGTCAGGTGTATTTGTTCCACCGGATTTACACCTGGATCTGCTTGTAACAGGAGTGCCTATATTATGAACTCCCTAGGGTTACGTTTTTATCTTTGAGCTGTCTGTAATCCTATGTGCTCCATTTTTTATTTCCACAGTGAATATCAATCACTGCCTCCCAAGGATATACCCATTATGAGTATTACTTGTAGTTCCGTGTGTTTGTCTGGTTACTTTTAGTGCTTGTTATCTTCAATGGAGAATATTCTTATGGAATGGTTCTACAGTTTGGGGATGGGGTATTCCTTCGGTTCTATGGGAGGCGGTTTGTGATTTGGTGGAGGAAGGTAGATTGGGAATGGATGGCCTCATGATGATGAGTACTAACTTACTTTACTATCAGTGGCAGTAGGATTGTTAGACTGGTGGAGACGCCATTTGCTGAATTCTTTTTTCCTGCTATGGCAAGACCTTGGTGGTAGTTGAGAGGGCTAGGCTAGATTAAAGGTCTTTTTGTTTTGGGAAGATGTTATTATGGTGGTGTGTGATGTTGATTAATGTAGCTATCCAACAGATGTCAAGTGCAGATATCTAAACTTTAGTTTGTCCGCTTCAGACCATTGAGTTGAGGAGTTCCTCCGCTTTCTCAGGTTATTGGAGCTGCACCTTTGAGTGGGAGCAGAGTTTGATATGTGGGAGTTGGTTAAAAGCTCCTTTACGTGGGTTCAGCACCCTAGATACTTTAAGAATACTTCCCACATAATGAATACCTTGTCTGTGATCACTGTTGCACTTAAAGGGATTTTTTATTATGATGTCGTTGATGAGGAGAAAGATATCAGTCTCTAAGGTTTCCAGAAGCCGGTGGCATCAGTTACCCAGTTTGTGGCTCATTATAGGAGGATATGGATCGTTTTTTCAATTGATTGTTTGTTCACTAAGGGCTGCTGTGTTGATCCATTGGCTGGATGCATTATTCTAGGAGGGTTTTGAAGCTCCTATATGTGGGACATCAAGCTGGGGGAGTTGGCTCCTACGTCCTGGGGTTGGATAGAATCTTTCACTTTATGGTGATTTCGACCATGTGGCTATAATGTAATTATGTGGCTCCTACGTCCTGGGGTTGGATAGAATCGTTCACTTTGTGGTGATTTCGACCATGTGGCTATAATGTAATTATGTGATCATTTTGGTCCATGTCCAACTTGTTTTGTGGGTGCATGGTGTTTGAGATAACTCTGTACACTTGTTCATATCTCATTAACAAAGTTGGATGGCCGCTAATTTCTAATACTCTTCCTTTGGCTTGAAGAAATATTGAACCCACATTCTCAAGGCAGGAGCCCATTGTTCACAAAAAGTATTGAAGAATTCTTCTTTAAACAAAAGAGTTCTGCACGAATTTTACAAATTGCTGAATCGACCATGTGAAAAACTTGTATATATGAGTTAAACAAAAATAGCAGATAGATCGCAATTTAAGAAGGGATCTCTCCTGGCCGACTTCTATTTAATTTTTTATTGCCCATGTTTTAATTATTTTTATTTATAACTCAAAATATAAAATTTCTTATATATATTTACTATTTGCTAATGGAAGGTGCAAATGAGATTACCATGGACGCAAACATTTTATTTATAGTAAATGGATGCTTGCATTCTTCACCACTTCAATGACATTGTCTTTTTAGGGTTGTCAAATAAGGAGGGAAACTGCTCATGGGGAAAGTATCTGCTGCAATAATGTGAGAGCCTTGTTTGATGAACTCCCCACACCACACCTAGTTGTCGAGATAACAGCATTCCCTGCTGGGCCGCTCTCAGATAGTGACTACACAAAGGCAGAAAAGCTCGAGCAGGTGCTTCGCACTGGTTCCTCCATTTGATCACTAAGTTTCTGATGTGCATCTTTGTATATTTGCTGATGTACATATGGCGGGTGAGAATCCCTCAGAATTTCGTGTGTTAAGGATGCTAAATCTAGCACGATGAGCCCTTTAATGCCTCTTTAGTTAGTACTTGACACTGAGTTTTACATCATTATTTAAAACTTAGGCTTGATTAGTATTGAAAGTTGAGCTTTGATGATATCGATTCGTCATTCTATAGAAATTGTTCACTGGCTTGCATACATTCTATTGTTCAGCTTGCAGATCATAATGCAGGTGGCTAGTGATAAATTGATGCATTTGTTCTGAAGGCTTCTGGATAATGGTTTTACGAGAATTCATCGCTAGCTCATTGGCTTGTTTCTGAAGAGGTTTTACATGACATGGATCTGGTTCCAGATTTTCCGTTGACATGCATACATTGATATTAGAGATGGATGGCAATAGCAATGCCGGGAAGCTAAGTTGGTATGGAAGAATTGCTGCGCCACAGGAAATTCTTCTCTATAAAAGTTCTCGTACGAGGTTTTTGAACATAACTTGATAGGCGGGAGTTGTAAGCGTGGTGAGGTGTTCAAGGATCTCGCACTAACATTACGAAATGCATTTCTCACTGGACTTGTTAAATAAGTTGAAATTTGATCGGGTATTTCTCTTGTATATTTATAGGTATTCTCTTGATTTCACGGGGTCCTAGTTTCTTTCTAGGTTTATGTTCCCTCAAAACTTCAAATAAATACCTACTAATATATTATTCTAAGACAATTTGGCTTATCTTTTACAACTACTATGCTTGAGTAGCACTTATATGTTATTTAGTTGTCATCTTTACTGCTATTGTTCTATGTTGATCTCTGCAAGTTCACGTTGGATCTTCATTGTACTTGAACCAAGTAAAAAATTAACCATCGACCTTTGGCAGGCCCACCAAAATGGCTCACTTTGGCAGCACTAGGGCTGCTAATCGAACTGAACATGTTCGTATTCGATTAGAGTTCGTTCGATAATAGTTCGAAAAATGTTCGTTTGTTTCTAAATGAACTGAACATGAACTTCAAATTTTTGTTCGATAGCTTAACGAACCGAACATGAACATAACATATGTTCGTTCGATAAAAGTTCGAGTTCGATATATATGTAGATATGTGTGTGTATTTGTATGTGTAACTTAGTATTTATACACTTAATAAATTTTGAGGTTAAAGAAATTACGGTATTTATTGGACTTTATACCACTTTAATTGAATAATTTCTTATTTTTGCTGCTTATCGAATCTTGTTATCGAACTCCCTTTTCGAACTTGTTTCATGTAAACAAGTTTTAGTCAAGTTAACTTATTAACGAACTGTTATCGAACCGAACTCGAACGTTCGTTTTCTAAACGAACTCGAACTCGAACATATCCTATCGAACATTTATCGAACCGAACTCGAACTCAAACTTTCGAACTTCCTTATCGAACCGAACTCGAACATAGGATGTTCGTTACAGTTCGGTTCGATTAGCAGCCCTAGTTATACCTCTCCCTTTTTGTGAATATCACTTGTGCCCCTGACTTCTTATCGTTCTATCACTCGCGCTCCTTTGTTACTTTGAGCAATAATAAGTTGAACTTAACCATGGTTTAATCAAACCATGGTGTAGTTAAGAGGGCATATCTAGAAGAAAAGCCCCGACCTCCCTATCACTCTTCCTCCCTCCTTCTCACCCTCCAACCCTTCCTCCTCCTCTGACCACCTCCTCCTCCAGCACCTTCTCCTCCACCATTCCCCCTACAGCCCCTCCTCTTCATCATCCCCGATCATTCGAGTGCACCCCTCTACTTGACCGCTGCGTAGAGGAGTAGCAGCAGCATGTCGACGACGAGGCCGCAAGTCATGGCCAAGTTATTGAACCCATCGGCACCATCCCACCCACATTCCAATAGGTAGAGGTGATGGAGGAGAGAGGAGGGGCAGAGGGAGGAGGTCGGGGCAGAGGGAAGAGCTTGAGACGGACGATGCGAGGGCAGGGGGAGGAGCTGGGGGCGGAGGGGGGCGAGGAGGAGCGGGGGCGGAGGGAGGGCGAGGAGGAGCGGGGGCGGAGGGAGGGCGAGGAGGATGGGCGGAGGGGGAGGCGCTAAGCGAAGCGGGGGCCGAGGAGCGGGAGCAATTGGGGAGGCGCAGGGGCAAAGGCACGAGGGCTTGGGAGAGGAGCTCGAGGCAGAGAGAGGCACGGGGACGGGGGAAGAAGCTCGTGGTGGAGGGAGGAGATCGAGCGCGAAGGGGGAGGCACATGGGCGAGGGGAGGAGCTTGGGGCAAAGGGAGGCGTTGGGAGCAGAGGGGGAGTAGCGAGGGCAAGGGGAGGCGTGGGGGTGGGGGGGAGGAGGAGGAAGAGGAGTAGTAGGAGGCTGGGAGGAGGAAGAGAAGGGGGAGGAAGAGGAAGAGGATGGGAAGAAGAAAGAAGAAGAAAGGGATGGACATTTCGATCCATTTTTTTTAAAATTAATTCGCGTTTTGTCGTCAAAGTTAATGTCCGTTTGCGTTGGAGATGGACGGCAACTAACCAGAAGGCCACAAGTGATAGAACGGCAAGAAGTCAGGGACACAACAGACATTCCCAAAAATGGGGGAGCATAACTGAAATTACAATATCTCAAAGGGACACAACTAATAAGAACCCTTAAATATATGGTTTTATAAGTAATAACACTAAATACTCAATGGTCTACTGGTAAAGGAGTCTGTGCCTATGAACCAGGGTTTGAGACCTTTGATACTTTTTTTCCTTCTTTAAACAAAGAATATTTCCTCAATTTTAAAATCATAAATTTATAAGTATCTCATTTATGCAAATGAAACAAGTATTGTTGTTTTCTTTTGATTGTGATTTTTTATCTAAAAATATTTATAAAAACCACCACTGAAAATAATGATCTATTTGAAAAACAATATTATTGATAGATTTAGGTAACAATAAAATTATAAATTTATCAAAATTTAAGAATATCTCATTTGAAATTATAAACTCTATTAAAAATTATTTGAAAATAAAATATTTTTTTTCCGTTTTGACTATACTTAATAGATGTATATACTTGATCCTCCTTGAAAAATTTTATGATTCCATCCCTGGTTATATAAGCTCGAAAACCATTATAAATCTTACCAGAAACAACTAACTTATATCCCTTATCCTTTCTTTATCTTTATCCACTTAACAGAGAAGAGCAAATTACTGCTTCATTATCCCTCGGAAGTATAGCTCTGTACAAGAATATAAATGAGGGAACCATTAACTCCTTATCATTCCTTATCCCTTATCTCTCTACCAGACGAGGCCGAAAGAACTTGGGGTGCTGCCTAGGGCTGCTAATCGAACCGAACTGTAACGAACATCCTATGTTCGAGTTCGGTTCGATAAGGAAGTTCGAAAGTTTGAGTTCGAGTTCGGTTCGATAAATGTTCGATAGGATATGTTCGAGTTCGAGTTCGTTTAGAAAAACGAACGTTCGAGTTCGGTTCGATAACAGTTCGTTAATAAGTTGACTAAAACTTGTTTACATGAAACAAGTTCGAAAAGGGAGTTCGATAACAAGATTCGATAAGCAGCAAAAATAAGAAATTATTCAATTAAAGTGGTATAAAGTCCAATAAATACCGTAATTTCTTTAACCTCAAAATTTATTAAGTGTATAAATACTAAGTTACACATACAAATACACACACATATCTACATATATCGAACTCGAACTTTTATCGAACGAACATATGTTATGTTCATGTTCGGTTCGTTAAGCTGTCGAACTAAAATTTGAAGTTCATGTTCAGTTCATTTAGAAACAAACGAACATTTTTCGAACTATTATCGAACGAACTCTAATCGAATACGAACATGTTCAGTTCGATTAGCAGCCCTAGGTATAACTGATATTGCAATATCTCTGTGGGGCACAATTGATAAAAACTCTATATTTAAAATTCAAGCAGGGGCTATATAAAAAATGTACAATATTATGTAAGTGAAATGTAATAACCAAGGAGGTAGGGAAGAAAACTATTAGCATGTGAGCCACTGGTTTGTGCAATAAATGTTACTGTAAGTTGCTTACCAATAAAAGTTATTGATTTTCACCCCTTTACTGAGATTATGATATGCATGCACTTATTGGATCCTTTTGTACATATAAGGTTATGTACGTTGTCCATCTTGAGATCATACAACTGTTGGTCTAATTGTTGGATCATACGGGTTGGTGCTGGGTTGAATATCTCTTAACCGCATCATCAATTGACTATCGAGAAAAGATCTCTAGCCTGAGAAGGAGATGCCAATCCTTACTCCATAGGCTAATACCCAAACGACCTCTAGATGTAGGTCCTCTGTGTAGGAATAGAGTTTCGAAGGTGTTGGATAAGTTAAATAATTGACTTAATGAGATTGAAATAACAAAGATCTATGTTGTATAATGTCATAATATAGGCACACATCTTCTGACCGGAGACATGTGTATCACTATATGTCTGACTATGTACATTCGGCAGTCCATTAGGGTGATGACCTATCAAGGTCTATACATCGATGATCTAGTGTGCACATAAAGGTATAGGAGTGATACGATCTCTCAAAGGGACCGTACATGTTCATTACTGAGTCAGAACACCTGAGTTCACTCATGAGATATTGGGATAAATCAAATTTCATCGATGGTCATCTCGTTTTGAAAACAAGACATGATTTGCAGGTCTGATATATGCTTTTGGAAAGTATATGATTGATATCAACTTCCAATGATCGAATGAGAAACTTATTGATAAAACTCTGAAAAAGATATTTCAAATGAGATTAGAATTTCATGTTTAATCATAGTCTTCTGGAATGCAGGATGTATGAGTATTAGAAAAACTCGAACGTGATGTGATCTTAAATTAATTGTATACCATGACACTTCCATTCCAAGGGAGTGATGAAATATGTTTAAAATTTAGTGACTCCACTCAATGAAATAGTTATTCAATTTTAGTCCAAATGTTGGACATTGTTTTAAATTAGATTCAAGTAAATTGAGAAGATAGGATACTTTGTTTGATATGATCAAACAACACTGAATGTCCTTTATATATGGATATGCGATCGAATCTCTATATCCAAGTCATTATACATGGGCAATACAATCACCCTGACCTTATCTCCAAGTATCTGTAGCGAAGGCACATAATTATGAAAGAGTTTATGGATCATTTTGAAAGAAACAAATTCCAATTATTAGGACAAGAGAGAAATTGAGATAATTAAATTGGATTTAATTATTCAAGATAAAATTATTGTGGATAGTGATATCCATAACATTTTTTTAGAATAGTGTGGAGATGATCTACATTATTATTTGAAGACTTATTTGTGGATAGAATTCATAAATTATATCGTTTATGTAATTGGATTCACAGTCTAATATAAATGTAAATATGATCTACGTTGTATTATGGTTTAATAAATATGATTTATTTTAATCATTGGCTTAATTTGTAAATATTACAATTTATTTTTTTAATTAGTTAAAATTCAAAAGCAAACATATAAATTAATTAATTTAAAATAAAAAGAAAAACGAAAATCCTAGTCCCATAAGAGGGTGGATGGCCATGGCTGTTACAACATGGTTGGACGTCCTCCCCATGGGAAAATATGACTCATGTATCTTTTATTTTAAATTTTAATACTATAGATGTTGTGTTTTTAGAATTATCAATTAAATAGTTGGCATTGATAATTTATTATCAATCCTAATTCTATTAGAGGTTGGTTGCTTTTAATATTTACCCTTGATCAATTGATTAGGATTGTAATTCTAATGGTCTGTTTTTGTATAAAAGGGGGGATGCCTCCTGCCTTTCTACATAACAGTAGGAAACAAAGAAAATCTCTCTCTCTCTCGTTATCCCTCTCTCTCTCTCAAGGTTGTCCCTCTTCTCCCATGGTTAAGAATGTCCCCTGCCCCAAGGCTGTTGATGAATCTGCGATTCGTCATCTTCATTCATTTATTTTAGCTTAAAATCCCTTATAAAGTACATGCATGTAACAATAACTCCATATTCTTACTAACTTGCATCTATGTAAATATTGTACACCTCTTACTAATTTTAACCTAAAATAAATAAAGAAAGAAAGGAAAAATAAAGGAAATAACAAAAGGAAGACTGTATACAGGCTGACCCGAACCCTGAGAGAAGCTCAAGACTTGACCTGATCGACCAGGAATAAAGTAGGAGGAGATAGGGCCCTTAAGTAAAAAATCGAAAAAAAAATGTGTGTGTTGTTGTAAATACTTTTCACTTATTTTGTGTATATATGTATAAAATTTCACTAATTTATTTGTACATTAATTGACCTCAAATCAAATGACTTTCAAAATCAAAGTTGTAATAAAAATATGTTTTAATTAATAAAAATAATTGCACAATTAAATCATGTACAGAATATAAGTAACCATACTTGAAAAAAGCCACTAAGCACTAATTAAAAGACCAATTCCGGTTCCATATGAACTCAAATTGAACCAATCTAACTTCCGTTGGATTCTAAATTAAATTATCTTTAAAATGGCTGTGATTTTATAATTTTTGGAGTTACGAGTAACAAGTTGGTTTTCTAGGGTGGTTTGTGCAATTTTCCCATGTATTTTGTAAATATTGTATTTGTATATATTTGTAAATTATTCTTACTAATTATTTAAAAATAAAAATAAAAATAAAAAAAATAAAAATCAAAAAAATATTTTTTTAAAAAAGAAAGAGCTAATTTCCTCATTTACCCTTGTATATAATGTCATATATGTATATAGTATATGTATATAGTTGCTATTTTTAATTAACCTCAATAAAAAATAAAAAATAACATTTTTTTAATTCAAATAAATAAAGTGACAAAAATTCAAAAAAAAAGATAATTTTGCAAATAGTTTTATCTCTTTTTATCTTTATCTCATTTCAATTTTCATCTCTCTTATCTCTTCCACCAAAAAATTCAAAATTTCAAATTTCATCTCTATCTTTTCTATTTATATGGCTCCTTTTCCCTCATTCTAGCTTGATCAATCTTTGGGAGAG